>CM040182.1:41967036-42167036 GCA_022606455.1 Callitettix versicolor
TAGTATTTTCTACCACACGTCATTACAATACTTGCCCAGGCCCAAAATTAGTATAAAATATTTACTTTATGCATTACTATGCCATTCATCAAATCGCCATTAATCTTTAGGAAATTGTTGAGTACACTTCTGCGAAGGTTCCTAGCATAGCACTTTCAACCAAACGTCATTAGAATACTTGCCCAGGCCCAAAATTAATACAAAGTATTTACTTTATTCACTTTCATACCATTCATTTGATCTCCATGAAACTTTGGACCGGCGAAAGTAGTTGAAACCACTGAATTTAGTAGTTTATCTAAGGAAATGATTAAACACATTTTTTTTTACTGTTCTGTGATCAAGGTTAATTTTATTTAGAAAATAGCAAAAACCAAACCATACGGGAAGGTCAATCTTTAGCATTGTAAGGTTTATATTTAGATGCGGATTGCTTCTCACATGGACAACTGATGTTGCATGTTCCCATGTCGGCAAACCAGATAGCCTTTATATCTATGCTATGGAAAATGAAAAAACAAAAAATTTGTATAACCACAAATATTGTAAAATTAAACTTATATGAAACGTATGGTTTTTTTACTCATTTCTCATCTATGCAACCACAAAGTACCTCAACGAAGTCTGCAGGGGGTGCAGACTAGCTGCACCTATTGAGAGAATTTAGACGTCCCTTGCAGTACCCAAGCTAACACACACTTACAACACTACACTTACGACTTTTACACTTTACACTCACACTTACATTTAGGGAGGCGATAATAGTCTCAATGTGCTTTTCGCCTTAAAAAAACCACAATAGAAAAATTGTTATATATTTTTACCTCATGAACATATTAGTATATGGCTATGTCTGTTGATAAATCCTAGATAAATCAAGCCGTTCTATATATATATATATATATATATATATATATATATATATATATATATATATATTTATTTATATATATATAATCATTATTATTATTATTATCTGCGTATAGACCCTGTTGGATCACGCAAAGCACTCCGACTCATGTCTTGCTCCTTCTAATCCTCCACACCTCCCTCATCCTGTCCCCATGGATCCTCTACGCTCCTCCGTCCATTTTACCCCTGCTCTCTTTGGGATTTCATTCTCTGGGACCTTCCAACTGAGCATCTTTCTCCTGTATGTTCCTGTTATATATATATATATATATATATATATATATATATATATATATATATATATATAGAGAGAGAGAGAGAGAGAGAGAGAGATAATATATTATATATTATTATATATATATATATATATATATATATATATATATATATATATATATGTATGTATACATACATACATACATACATACATAGCGGACTTACTTTCGCTTTTTCTCATACCATGCGATTTGGTCGATTTTACATTTATTATATAATTATTACCGAAAAATTGTTTTATTCTTACATCATAAACATGTTAGTATATCATTAAGTCTATTGATAAAAACCTAGATAAATCAAGCCGGTATAATATATTTGTATACATAACAATTTATCTATATTTATAAATGTTCGTTACGTTCTTCCGTTCGTTTTTGTTTCTATTCAGTCGTCTCGCCAAAGCTAACATTAAAAGTTTCGCTTCAAAACGTCGATAAAATATCATCCTTTTCCCAACTAACTGACACTTTGTCAAGCAACTGGAAGAGGGCAATTAGAACTTTAAAATACGTTGGATGTAAAATAAATAAAAAGTTTTATTTAATAATTAATACGTACTGTAGTTTTCAAATAAGTTTATTTAATATTGTTTAAGTGAAAATTCTGCGAACTCATCTTGAAAGGTGACATTCATAATTCTATGTGATACTAAAGTATTTAAGCACATGATTTCAGTACGTATTAATACTGAGGGTCAGTAGCAGGCTTATTTCTTGTCTTGTCTTTGTAAATTGAAAGCAAATATAAAAGACGCATCGACAAGAACGGTTCAGCTAACGTCCGTGTCGTTTACACTGCCGCGAAACGAATTAAACCTCGCCAATTAGTCACCGCTCCTAGCGCTTGCAGCCTCCTATTTAAGTGCTCTTTTTCAAACGAATTTGATGCCCAAATATAAAACTATGAATTAAAAATCATATTATACTTACTTCTGCCCAAAATCAAAAAACTCTGAAGTAAATGTATCTTACAGATCGGTATACAATTTTTGTAGTTAGAGTAAAATAGTTGAAAGTGAAACTATGAACGACACGATGATACCACGGAATAAAACAATGATTTACGAATATGCACGAAATCGTCCAACAGTTGGTCCAAGTAAAAATATATTTCTGAAATAATCGGCTACTGCCATCTTGCGCGCGATATTTCAGTTAACGTTTTTTGTCCGTTGCTTACGAAACACATTGTTGATTTAACGGTTTAGTAAAATGTTATAAGCATGCTAAAAGTGTTTCAATCCATGAACTTTCATGGATATACTTACTTAAGTATATTTTTGTTTGTTAATTTTTCTTCATAATTCTTTATTACATTGCGTGAACTGTTTAATTTAAATTGCGTAAAGATAAACAAAACATAACCTAAATATTTTACTCTGAAGTAATTTAATATTTTTTCTGTAATTCTACGCACATTTTCACCGCCGGTTTATTGTTGAGGTATTAACTGTCGAGGATATTTTCGGCTCCATCTTGGATCATCTATGTTTCCTTCTTATTTAGAAAAAAATGTTAATTCGCTATCATGACATATGACGCTGTTCAAAATTATGCTGGTTTAAAAAAAACGTATTTCTTTTATAATATTGGTAGTTTTTTAATCTAAGTTTAATGTATCTGTTATTTCACAGGAATGACTGGATACTGTAACGTTTGGATAATGAAAATGTTGACTTTTTGGCAGAGATTTTTTGATGCTTGAAATAAATTGGAAGAGATACTTCGGACAAAATGTTGTTGATCTTTCTGTCCGTTTTATTACGGTTTCATGTTACTGTCAGACCTTCAAATTGTATAAAATGTTCTAAAAGAAAACACAAAAATAAGAACACAAATATAAATAATCTTTCTATGCACTGATAATGAGTAAAAGAACGTCTATAAAATTCTGAAACACTCATATGAGTTTATGTAATATTATTAAAGTTAATAAACCTCAGAGTTAAAATTAACCTCATAGAAACAACAAACTGTTGTCCAGAATTATCTAATATTTTGAATACAATCGATTATATTAATCGATCAGTTTAATTAGCAACTGAAAATGCAATGGTCTTTGTTTAAATTGATCGTGATTCTTCTTGCAATTTTACATTTTATTCAAACAACTTTCGACCGAAAGAACATTTTCATATTGAAATTTATTTAGATTTGTTTTATTATATTTAAAGTCTACTTACGGGAATCAATTTGAAAACGGTTATAATTTCGTTAGTGTAAGATGGTAAAAAAAGGTACAGAGACAAAAGGAGAAATATTACTGTTGCCAATAGAAGAGAAGAATGGCCACTCCAATTGAAGAGAAAAGAGGAGGCGAGAGGGGGCGAGAGAAAGAAGTTGCCAAAACTGCATTATTTAGCGGTCTCGACTCCCAAGGCCATATTTAGGCGACCATAACCTTTCTCAAGGAGAGCCTGATTGTGCCAACGACCGGACGGCGGAGCCACGCTTCTCAATTTTATTTATCAATGTCTCTTTCGACTCGTTTTCATGCGACCTTAGTTGCCAGCGATTTAAGGTTTAAAGTTAAAACAGTGCTGGTCGATTTCTAAATTCTTATTTATGTATATTTGTCTTACGTAAAAAAAATATTTCATGCTACACAAATAATTTTATATTCATTATTCTTTATTAAGTTGTATTTATTTGTTGTTTTACGTAGAGTGGACACTTTGAACGTTTACATTTTATTTCTTTAATTAAAACAATGTGCGGGCAAATTATTGAATACGGAAACTTAAAAAATAACCAAACATCAATCAGCTACCAGACAATTTACTAGAGGTGAGAATTTTCACTGGAAAAAGCCTTAGCGAGATTTCGGGCATATTTCAGGTTCGAGGTGTTCTATTTGGAAGTTTCATGTATAAACCTACATTTCTCGTATTAGCTACGGTAACAGGTAGGCTACTTAATGATAAAGTGTGAAACTAAGCACTTATTAAATGTTTCAATTTTAGCTTTATAAAACATCGGAAATAAGCTTGAAGTTTATGTCAACATTACGATCGTTAAAACATATTTTAAAAAATGGGATGCATTGGATCATTACCGCCTAAGTACTCCCAAGGTTGAAGCTCTGAGAGTAATCTTTGAGCAAACGGTCGTATATCAAATTTGGGTCAAAGACCTAATGATGTTATAGCGACATGTTTGAAATTTCAATTCTGGTTTCAGAGTTTAGCTTGGTTTAATGTGAAATTAGGTAACAACAAAACAAGTTTAATTCTTTTCAACCTGTTTTCATTCTTATTCGGGTGGGCTTAAGAAATTAGCAGTAAGGACGTTACTACATACTGTACTTGTTAATCATTCAGTAATGACTACTTAGTAGTGCAGTAGTCACTTGAAAGGTCACATGATCATGCTTATAGATTACACTTACTAATTTCTTTGATAAGATTTAATGTTGCCGTTAAAGACACATTCAATTTTTTTTGTTAGAATTAATTTTTGCGCAACAGAAACGTTCCAATTTCTGAGTTAGATTTATCGTTGGAACGATAAACATATTTTCATTTCTTTGTTAAACTAATGCTCACCTAAAATAAACCTTTCTATTTCTTTGTTGGCCTATTTGTCAGCTCTAAGGACAGTCGAGACCTTCTAGTTCCTTCACACAGTTAATTTTGGTGCGACAGACGATTCTAATTTCGTTGTTCAATTTCGGTTCTAATAACTTTGTTAGGGTTAATTTTGGAACTAAGACGTTTTAAATTTCGTTTTATCAGATTTGACAGAGCGACAAGAACTTCTATTTTTTTCTTTTACAGTTAATATTGGTTCTTCGGAGACCTTCTTGAATTTTTTGCTTTTTGTAATTTTTTTTAGAATTGATAATAATGATACAGCCCTTTTAATAACATAGACCTTTTAATTTTTGTTGTTTATCTTAATATTGTGAAATAGGGCTTTTATTTTATTTAGCAGAGTTAACATTGGAATGACAGAAATTTTACAATTTCTTAGTTAGTTTTAACGTTGGAGGCAAGAGATCTTCTGTTATTGGTTATTATTAATGCTGGCATGAGGAAGGCCTTTTAATTTTTATGTTAAAATTCTTGGCGCGACAAAGTTCCCTAGTTTCATTGTTGATGTTAATAAACGCTTTTCAATTTCTTTCTTAAAATCAATGTTGACTATGTGACTATAACTTTAGATATTTCCTAATTAGGGTTAATGTTGGCGCAACAGACACTTAGTAAATTCTTCCTGATACTTAATTTTGGCGTAACGTATACATTGGACAGATTCTTTCTTAGAATTACTGTCTCATATGGTTTGTAATTTCTTTCTGAGAGTTAATTTTGGCGCAACAAATACCTTCAATGATTTCTTTGTTAGAGGCAACAAATACCTCAGATAATTACTTAATTAGAGGTAGTATTGACGCGACAGAGGCTTTGTAATTCCTTTCTGAGAGTTAATTTTGGCGCAACAAATACCTTCAATGATTTCTTTGTTAGAGGCAACAAATACCTCAGATAATTACTTAATTAGAGGTAGTATTGACGCGACAGAGGCTTTGTAATTCCTTTCTGAGAGTTAATTTTGGCGCAACAAATACCTTCAATGATTTCTTTGTTACAGGCAACAAATACCTCGGATAATTACTTAATTAGAGGTAGTGTTGATGCGACAGAGGCTTTGTAATTCCTTTCTGAGAGTTAATTTTGGCGCAACAAATACCTTCAATGATTTCTTTGTTACAGGCAACAAATACCTCGGATAATTACTTAATTAGAGGTAATGTTGACGCGACAGAGGTTTTGTAATTTTTTTCTGAGAGTTAATTTTTGCGCAACAAATACCTTCAATAATTTCTTTGTTAGAGACAACAAATACCTCCGATAATTACTTAATTAGAGGTAATGTTGATGCCACAGAGGCTTTGTAATTCCTTTCTGAGAGTTAATTTTGGCGCAACAAATATCTTCAATAATTTCTTTGTTAGAGACAACAAATACCTCCGATAATTACTTAATTAGAGGTAATGTTGACGCGACAGATGCTTTGTAATTTCTTTCCTTGATTTAATGTGGGCGTGATAGAAGTGTGTTAAATTTGATTGATATGTTCATAAACTAATTTATAACAAGTACAAAAAAAGTAATTTTCACATTAAATAGGGAATAATTGTAAGTATTTTTTTTATTATTATCTGGATTACTTTTATAGTAATAAAGTGAAGTTGTACATTTTTCATTGTCGGTTTGTGCATATTCTTGAGAGAGTTAATCTTTATTTGTACCAAATTTAAGTTGGTAGTTTAGTTTATTAGTGAAAAACAACTAATTAAATTGAAATCTTAAGAATAATTAATACTGTAGTAATAAACGTTAAGTTTTAATTATGAGATTCGAAGATAAATTTTCATGTAAAAATATTTGCCTCGGATGATCAGACGAAGTAATTTGAAATACAAAAATAAGTTTTTATTGTACTTTGTAGTAGGCGTAATAGCTGAATAAATAAGCTTTGTGTGTACTTAATGAACAAGTTCTTAAATGTTATTGAATCAATTTTTTTAGATCATAATTATACATTATAAAAGACTGAAACTTTATTTATAAGTTATGTCTATAAGAACAAATTAGTTTGAAACAAAATCATTACTGCAACTTTCATTATTAAGTTTTAGAAAATGTAAAGTTCTTGAAAACATTAAAATATTGTTAGGTGCTCAGACAATAGACCATGCTTCTTTGGCGTTTGCTCAATTCTTACGTCGGTTTGCCATCAACTGTTATATTCATGTTTTTATGACTGCTTGCACAAAGACAGGAACTGCCAAAAAATGGCGGCCTAAAAACCGGTCTGGATTTTGGTTGCACCTTCGTGTAGTCTGCTATAACCCTTCCAATGGAAAAAGGCAACAAGTCTCCATTTACTACTGAAACCATTTCTTTCAGCAGTAATAATACAACCACTATAACGTACACGATGATTAAAAATTAAAGGAGAAAGATAAACAATGATTTTATAAACGGGATTTTAATTGTAAGAAATGAACATAAAAGATGTTTTCCTCGTCTTTTTCGAATGTGCCAGGATTCCGAAAACAAAAATTAATTACAGTATCTTTTTCTGTAATACATTTACTAAAACTGATACCTTTGTTCTAACATTTATTCGTTATTATTATGTTTCTTAGCTTGGAACCTTTCAATCATTTCCAATAGATGCTTTTAAAATTATTTCAAATGTAG
This sequence comes from Callitettix versicolor, assembly GCA_022606455.1. Classification (NCBI taxonomy): domain Eukaryota; kingdom Metazoa; phylum Arthropoda; class Insecta; order Hemiptera; family Cercopidae; genus Callitettix; species Callitettix versicolor. The sequence continues at coordinate 41,974,439 of CM040182.1, forward strand.
GCTACAAAAGCTTTGTTTTATTTTTACTGAATACAGCGTGCCAGTTAAACTACATTATTGTATTTTTTTCAACACAGCAATAATCTATTGTAGAAAAGCTTTGTGCATAAGTAAACGAATGAAAATTTTATAAACCTAAGGCTTCGATATTAGATTATTGTCCCATTAAATACTGATCATCTCATTTTATAAACACGAACAAGAAACACGTAAATTTCGTCTTCAAAATGTTAAAAAAATCAAAAACGTTTAGACAACGCAAAAGATATTTGGAAGCATATTGGCCACAGCTTCAAAATGAAATACCATGATAAAATACAGGGCAGAAAATGGCTTTAATTTAACATTAGCCTTATGGAACATCAATCTAATGATCGAAATGTTGAGCCTTTTATTTATAAAATGTTCATTTAATTTATTTTTGATCAAAACCTACAAAAAAAATTTTAAGTTTAAAAAACTAAAGCAAAAATCAAAAACGAATACGTAGTTTTTCCTGTCGCACTGTATTCAGTAAAAAATTAAACAATTCACATTTGTTAGTCGCAGTGGCAGCTCGTAGCTAAAATTATTGGGGGGGGGGAGATGATGCTCCAGAAAATGTTCAGCCTTTGTTTTAAAATTGTGTAAAAGAAAAACAAACATGTATAAGAAGAAATTTATTCAGAAATTTGATAAAATACTAAAAGAACAAAATCGAACATTTTTCACTTACCTTAACCTAAATTGTTACATTTCAAGGTTAACCTTTCGTTTAAAATTGAAATCCATTCTTGTTTTAATTTGCGAAAAAATCAGAATAGCTGGAAGCAGGATATCTAATTTCACTTTATCACATTCACGCGGTTTTAATCACAACACACGCTGAGTAAAAAAAACCTATCTGCCATTAGCACCAGGGTCGGCACTGCGGGATCGACAGTGCTCTCACTCTCCCTCTCTCTCCCTCCCTCCCTCCCTCTCCCTCTATCTCCCCCTCTCTCACTCACTCCTCCCTCTATCCCTCTATCCTCCCCCTCTCTCGCTCCCTCCCTCCCTCCATCTCTCGCTCCCTCCCCTCCCTCCCTCTCTCTCCATCCCTCCCCCTCTTCCTCTCTCTCCCTATCTCACCCTCCCCTATCTCTCCCTCCCCTCTCTCTCCCTCCCTCCCCTCCCTCTCTCTCCCCTCCCCATCTCTCCCTCTTCCCCTCTCTCCCTCTTCCACTTTCTCTTCTTCTCCCTCCAACCTCTCTCTCTCTCTCTCTCTCTCTCTCTCTCTCTCTCGCAGCCTCGCGTGTAGCTTCCAATGAGCGCATGCTCACAACAGTTAAACACCTCGCCGCTGGAACCATGAACAGCACAGTTCCCTACAAATATGTGTGTGTCTTCTTCATAAACTGGGGGATGACTACTGGCATTAAGCTTAAGAATTACGTATTTTACAAGTATACAAAAAAGAAAAAAGGATTTACTATATTAAATGTTATCGATAATGTCAAGTGGACACTAAGAGTGTTGTTCACAGTGCCTACACGCAAGCCGCCATTGGTTAGTTGAGTAAAAATTGTAAGACAAAATACAGAGAACACAATTGGTTTTACGTTTATGTGGCATGAATCCAATCGCTGACAGATAAATAAAGCCAAGCCTTAATGTATTAGAAAAACTAAGGTTTTTAAAAGTTTTCCGTAAGAAATATATCAAAGATAATGCAAAAATGTGAGGCCAACAAACTACCAAAAATTGCTACACAACTAAAAAAAATTGTAAAAACAACAGTATTCATAACGAGTAGGTTCTACATTTCTATCGCATAACAAACTGCCAAACCAAACATTGAAACATTGTTACAAATATCCGTCAGCTCATCGTGACCTTCCACAACAATTCCAAAAACCGGACTTTGGCTGTCAAATACCACGCAGCTGTTAACTGGCCTTGTGACCTTTAACACAAGCTTTGATATTCTACTTCAAAAGAACTTGGTTAAAATCGTTTTTTGTCTGTCCAGTCGTCAACCGAAGAAGGAGAGAAAGACAAATAGCTTCTTTGTTACAAAGGCTTACATTTTATTATTAAACAAAATAAAGAATTTAGGTAAAAATTGGGAATTTTCAAACACTGTATAAAATTTGTGATTTCTTAAATTGTAAATTCCGATTCTGTAAAGTTAAACCGAAAATTTAAAATTTTCATCCACTTATGATTATTACGCAATTACGTACAATGTTCTTCGTGATATCTTTATTTGTATCTTTAGAACATTACTTTATATTTATCTTTACAACATTGCTTTATTTTTATCTTTAGAACATTACTTTATATTTATCTTTATATCATTGCTTTATTTTTATCTTTAGAACATTACTTTATATTTATCTTTAGATCATTACTTTATTGTTTTCTTTAATCATTAATTTATTGTTATCTTTACACCATTATTTTATGTTATTTCTAAATCACTATTTTTTTTAAATTTTTATATTATTACTTAATTTTTATCCTTAGATCATTACTTTATTTTATACTGTCAGTTTGTTTTCAGTTCTTTTGTTTTCGACGAAATCATGAACACAACTTACTGTTGGAACTTAAACAAAATAGCGCATATTCTGAATTTTTTAAACAAATCGTAGTAAAAAATACAATAATCCTAAAGGAGTCGGTAAAATATGACACGCATTTTTTTAAGGCTCAGTTTTACCTTTGGTTATCGGGTTAATACCTCATAAGACGTTTTTCTCTGTAAAATGGTACTGTATTTATTGTAAAATTTTACGATCATTTTTTGTTCTTGTATGACCGATACCTCATTTTAAAACGTTATGGCCGACACACACCCTATGGCTTTTGATTTTTTTCTACGTTTAGCATTTTTCAAGTAACCGAACAAAAAAATAATTTAAATTTCGTCTTTAAAATGATAAACAAAATTTTAGATATAGAAGATAAGTGGAAAATTTAAAAAGCAATTCTGATGCATTTTTTACAGCTTTAAAATGGAATACCGATCATAACTTTAATCAAAATATAGAGGAGAAAAGTGGTTTTTAGTTTAACATTTCTCTTATGAAACGATTATTAAATCCCACTCAAAAATGTAATACTAACTGACTTGTTATGAAAATATAACATGTAGTGGTTTCAAGTTATTCAACATGTTTATATTTGTTCAATAGACAAGTTTTTCCCATAACATGCGTCGAGCGCAAGGTGGTCAACTTATTCAATAAAGCTGGCGAGTTTTCGTCATTCCAGTAAAATTGAGCATTTACTTTTTACATTGTACAAAAATATAAATGAAATTTATTCATCCGAATCTTTTGCTCTAATGAAATTCACAATAAATGCAATTATGATGGACAAATTAGTTACCAATTGTTTGCACAATTTTTAACTTAGCGTATGAAATTTTATAAGCTACGCAGTTTATAAGCACAATAATATAAGACTGAGATTTTACTTTATATATAATTGTTAAAAAAATAAAAATGGAATTTTATTAATTCGTATCACTAACCATCATACATTTCACAAATTGATTGTAGGTAGATGAAGAACTTGGTCGGCTATTGCATACATGCTGCAATTTTTTTAACAATTTATAGAAAATAAATTGTTTTATTTATAGTAAACTATTTATTTTATCCAGTATTTTAAATAAATAAGAATGAAATTTTACTTAATGGAATGATTGCAACTCACAAGTGTAAGTGTGAGTACACGACCAAACTTTTGCTGCAGAGACAGACCAATATTTTGTAAATAAACTTGGCGCAAATAAAATTTGGGCACTTTCAATAAAGGTTTCTGATTGGATTGTAGGGAACATTGGCTTCTCTACATATACTAATTGGGTTAGGGAATAATACAATTTTTAACTGCATAATCAATTACTTTTGATGGCGGAGTAATTTTTTGGGGAAAAATAAAATATTTTTTATGGTGTTAGTCACACAGGAAGGGTTAAAAAATAATACATTCTTTGGTATATATTATGAGGCTCAATCACGAGTCTGCACATTGGTCTTTTATACCACAAATTCCTTTAAAGGATGTCTAGGATGCTGACCTTTTATAAGGAAACTAAATCGATACGGCTAAAGTGTAAGACACACAAATAGCTTATATCTCAAGCCAAGGTAGAACAGAAATTCGTGGCTAATGGGGAGCTTATATTTAATATGCGGACTCTGGATACCAGGCGATCTCCAGTTTTAATCAGTCTTACTTGTACAAGCTAGACTCTGAACGGATGGACATCATACTTCCCTAGCTATTTGTGGGTCCTAAATGGTAAGAAAAAAATGAACCACTAAAAAATAAAAAGCCCTGGGGAACTTTCAAAACTTGATACGGGGAGTGAGAACTTGAAATAGGAGGAAACTGGGGTTACACTTAATCCCGTGAAATCCAACAGCAGTGAATCGCAGCACACTGTGGGGATGCTGGACGGATATACTCAACCTGCGATAGAAGAAGTGAGAGATGGAGTAATCTTTTTACATATTTAAAAATAAATAAAACCACTTATAAACGTTTATCTTGTGCTCAAAGGCACAAACTGAGAATATAGAGAAGCAAAGGTGCTTCCAGTGAAATATGGAAGCAGAAAAACTATCAGAAATCAATCCATGAGGGCGAGGGATGTAGAGTTCGGGAATTGCTGACAACTGTGAGATTTTCTCAGACCCAAAGAGACTGATCTCTGATAAAAGTATTTCACAGACTTAGGCCTAACTTTCCGGAGGTTGTGCTGTCTAAAGAACAACCACAATTAACCCAGGAGATTGATTATCTTGGACGAGGTCCTGTCATTTGAGTATGCGAATTCTGCACCTAAATTCCATAACTTACCTTTTGAGAAGGTTGCTTTCCTGATTACTTGCGCAAGATGACAGGGCCAAAAAGTAGCTTGAGAAGAAGGTCCCTTACATTACATTGGTGGAACGCCTAGAATTGAAGGAGGTGTTGGCTAAGGGTTCTGTTCCAGATGTCAAAGGTGGTGGCCTGGGACCTCTAAGCTTCCACCAGATCAAGATCCTAGGTTAAGAGCAACTTGGAAAATAGTATGACTCATTATAGGGCACAGTGCTCTGAGGGTTCACATAAACAAGGTAGGAATTACGACAGGAAACCATGTGTAGGTTACGCGAGAAGGAAGAGGAAATTGCAGGACCCATAATCTACGATTGTGAGGCTCTTACCAACAGGAAACGAAGGGTATTTGGTTTTCAGTATCCTGAGGACCTCTAGCAGGATAAGTTAGTGTCCGTGGACTGCTGGAACTCATTGAGGGAACCAGTCTCCTGAACTAAAATCCAAGAGGCTTAGATGAACAATAGGTCCTTCGATCGCGCTACTATGAGCCACAAACGTCATAACATTTTATAACAAATATATACTTAGTGATATTTAAACGTTCCTTTTACTTAAATCGGTTTACTTAGCATGTTTGATTTTAATCCAAATTAATAGCTTAACCAAAACGGGAATTTGTGTTGTTTTACTTGCAGAATCCAATTAGATTCTACTATTTCTGAAAAAAATAACTTAATAAATCGTTAATAAATCGTTTTTAATGAAGTTTATCATGTTTGCTTACATGCTGAAAGAACATTTGCTGTTAGGGGCATATACGAGTATATGTACAAGTGTGTGTGTGTGTGTGTGTGTGTGTGTGTGTGTGTGTGTGTTCAAAAGATGAACATTGTTAGACTTAGATCAATTGTACTTTTACTACTATTGTACAATAGTATTACTCTACTATTGTAAAAACTTTACAAATATATTTGAGAGTTGTTGTGTAAGATATTGTTATTCAACGTCCAAACTGAATAACTTAATCATGGCGACATGAAAGTAAAGTCCAGGCAACGGAACGGTGAGGCGCTTTCCGGTTCAGAATGGTGGAAGCAATAAATAAGAAGTCAGGTCTTGTTTTGTTGATAGCTTTCTGGTCTTGATGTCAAGAGTTTGCGAAGTGTTGTCTGGAGTAGTGTTAGGTATTCTATCCTGGCCGCACTCACACACACTCTCTCTCTCTCTCTCTCTCTCTCTCTCTCTCTCTCTCTCTCTCTCTCTCTCTCTGTACATTTTTGTTTGCGGAACTAAAGGTAACTGAATTCTTTCGGTGTTCAGGCAGTCGTAAGTGCTATAAGGTCCGAGAGTTTTCTTAAATGTTACGAACCTTATGTGGTCCTTACAAAAATAAAGTTTGGTCGTTGAAGAAAACAGTGTAGGCTAGGTATTGGTAGGCCTACATCGGCCATATAAGGCGACGATAAAAATGAAAAAGTGACAACATGAAGAAGAAATTCAAACACCATGCTGACCTGGAAGATGTACAGAAACGATTAAATATAAGTTGTAATACAATTTTAAAGGAGGTATGTAAGAAAATCGCGTATTAAAAAAAATCAGGAATACTGAAATTATACCAATTGTTATGAGACTAATTGAAGTTTAAAGCAGTGTAATGAAATTAATTGGCGAACGACAATTAATGGAAGTAATATGGTCACCTGATAATGGATGAGACGCTGATACTATTTTGACCGAGCGATCAGTAAAGTTTTAACATTGAACTTACTTTGGTATGAGAGGATTGGTATGAGAGGAAAGTTGGCAGGAAGAAATTGTATAATACGACAGCAGACTTGTTGGAAGGAGAATATACAGCAAGTACTGGAGAAATTGGGAGCTACATTAGATGACGTCCGGAATAGAAACTGTTGGAGAGATGTTTTATATCAAGGAATGAATTAAACCTGTTGCTTATGAGTTGTAGGCCTAATAGTTGGAGGGAAACCATTGTAGAGAGGAGTATATTGAATTTAAAAAAATTATATTTACGGAGAAGTTCCATATTTATGACATTTAAAACTCTTAAAACTGCTCTCAATTCCGTAAGGATTACACAAGAGAATAAATTATCAACTTCTGTTCAAATTAAAGAAACCACGTAATTTTCACTTTTGTCACTGCCTAAGCGTATTGAATAGGCTATATTGAATTATATATATATATATATATATATATATATGTGTGTGTGTGTGTGTGTGTGTGTGTAATAATATACATAACTAAATACGAGGGTTGATCAAATATAAACGAGACTGATTTTTTTAAAAATTTATTGCTTACTTACAAATTATTCTTGATACAACTTATTTTTCTACATAGTCTCCCGCACGAGTAACACATTTTTCCCACCGGATTGGAAGTTTTTTAATTCCATCTTCGTAAAAAGTTCTCGGGCGTTCATTGAGCCATTGGAGCACGAAGGTCTCCACCGCAGAATCGTCTTCGAAACGCTGGCCTCCAAGCGCCTCTTTGAGTGGCCCAAACAGGTGATAGTCGCAGGGTGATAAGTCTGGACTGTATGGGGGATGTTCCATTGGTTCCCAGCCAATTTGATCGAGTTTAAGCCTCGTAGCGTTCGCCGAATGTGGTCGGGCATTATCGTGAAGAAGAATGACGTTTCTCGCCGATTTAGATTTCCTTTTCCTACGAAAAGACTGATTTGCGGCCTCTAAAACATCGCAATAATATTGTGCATTTATTGTGCGTCGTTGATGGAGGAAATCGACGTGAAAGGCGCCTTGATTGTCGAAAAATACAGTGGCCATTACCTTCCCGGCCGACGATCGTGATTTGGCCTTCAGGTTTTCTACTGCTTCCGTCCTTCGGCGAATTCCTTGTGCCAAGCAAAAACGCGAGCTCTTGACAGGGTCCTGTCCCCGTATTGAGCCGTCAATCTACGAAAGATTTCAGTCGGATTGACCCCCCTCCTTGGCCAAAAACTTAATAATAATTCTCTGCTCCACAGAAACGTGCACTTCACTCTCACTCATTGTATATTTTTATACTGAAGGGTCCGAACGGAAATGTTGCCCGTTACGCCCGTCCCAAACCTCCCAGGCTACCTGAAACCCCACCCTTTAGAGTTCAATGTCCAACGGAAAAGTTTTTAGAAAGTCAGTCTCGTTTATATTTGATCAACCCTCGTATTTCTCTATATCTATAGCCAAATACCACTCATTACTGCTTCTCCAGAACCGCCGAACGTTCAATTACAATAAAACTTGGCAAACATCGTCTTTTAAAGTTCTAGACTTTAAAAAGTTCCACCCCTTAATGGGGTGAAAATGAACTTTAACCTTTTTCTCTGTAAATGAACTTTAACCTTTTTCTCTATATCTACGTATCCAAATAACGTTGAGTTTAAATTTCATACACAGTTTTACCCCAGGCATTAGAGGTGCACAAAAAAGGAATTTTCAGAAATTCCACCATTAAAGGTGTAAAGAAAACTAACTTTTATCTCTGTATTTTTAGATTAAAAGACAAAGAGATATGAAATTTCATACTGATAATTATTTTAAGCTTTGAATTTGGGCAAAAAATGATTTTCAAAAATGTCACCCATAAATTGTTAAAATGGGGGTAAAAAATAACTTTATATCTTATCTCTGTATTTCTACATCCCACTGAAGTAGATCTGAAATATTGCAAGCAGGGTTTATTTTAAGCTTTGGAGGTGCTCAAAGAAGGGATTTCCAAAAATGTCACCCCTAACAAGTTAAAAAGGGGTAAAAACAACCTATACATTGTGTATCTGTACTTCCAGATTTAAAAGGCGAACAGTTTAAATATAGTACAAAGGTTTATCTGAAGCTTTAAAGATTTAAAAAAAGGGTTTTCTGAAATTATACCCCTAAAGGGTTAAAAATACTCGTAAAAAGAACTTTTATTTTATCTCTGTATTTCTATCTCTAGATCAAAAATACATAGAGAGCTGATATTTCACGTACATGTTTATCTTAAGCTTTGAAACTTCAGAAACAAATGTTTTTCAAAAATTCGACTCCTATCTCCGGATCAAAAAAAAAAACTTTCTGGTACACATGTTTATAGTAGGTTTTGAAGGTGCGCAATGAAAGGTTTTTTCCAAAATTCCACCCAAAGGGTTTTAATGGAGTATTTTTTTAAACTTTAATTGTGGGAGTTATAATTTCACTAAAAACATGATCCAAAACGATTGAAAAGAAACCGTTTCAAAAATTTCAAAACTTAGTTTGAAATAATAGTTCAAGTGTAGTCCCTATAAACGCAAAACTCAATGCAATGCAATGATTCTAAACCTATAAAATATGAAGTCCTGGCTGACTAATAACCAATGTACATATTATAAATGGAGACTTGATTTAAGGATGTCTTCATTCAGTTATGTTAGCGTCCACTAAGAAAAGTTATTCTAGGGTGTATTGTATTCCCCTCCTAAAAAAGTCCCCCCTATTCTAAGTTTGTATTGTAAAAACATTTCATTGACCGGATTTTCTTGAAACGTAACATAAATACTCTAAAAAACATATAATGAAACACGTATTTCAGCATTTTCCAAAACTCAATCTTTAAAACAATCTAGCTATATTTACATAAAAATAACATGTTATCATCATGTTATTCATAACTATCAAACCAAAACCGTTGAAGGTATAAACATGAAATTAGGCCACCTGAAAGTTTTATTCAGTTTTTAAAAATAAAATGGCGAGCATTCAAAATGCCTGATTTATTTTAAAACAGGATATTTCCATTACCTCTAGCGGCAAAACGGGTCGACCAGCCGACAGTGCTATTATATGATTTCTTGCAAAATTTTATTTGTCTGGTTTCAATATCGTAATGCCATGGGGTTTTGTGGATATTAATAACAATAAGGCTATTATTTTTCAAAAAAAAAAAAAATATATTCAACCAATAACAATAACTTGCCCTTTAATAACAAAAGCTTCTCTCTCTAACATACAAACTTACTGTAGTTTACAGTAAACTAGAAAACATTAAATATTAAAAAGAGGAAAATGTTCGTCAACTCTCAATTTAATCAACTGTAATTTTTATTCTCTGAAAAACACAGCAGTGAAGCATGGCTACACAGTTTCCTTTAAGCACTCGTAATCGATGCTTCCCCATCATACAAGGCCTCCCTCATATCGGCTACTCTAAAACTCGTTCTAATTATTTTTCGTAAATAAGGAATAATTTGTTAAGAGAATGGCGATTTAATTAATTATATGTCCAACAAAATACTATAAAAAGGAAAATTGGTTATTAATGACGCGGAAGTTTTAACAATAAAACAAATTATTTGAAGCATTTTGACCGAGCGATCAGTAAAGTTTTAACATTGAACTTACTTAGGTTACAATATAAAATACTTTGCGACAAAAATGAACATTCATTTTCTGATGTGCAGGCTAAATGCGGTGCTCTTGTACAATATATGATGTCTTTATGCTACATACTATTTGAATGTATTTTCTGACCCTTTACTTTTTACTTTCCAGTTTAGACAAAACATCGCAACAGGAATCTAAAGGTCAGAATAAATAGGAAATGTATTAGTTTCCTAAAGAAATAGGAACGAATAACGTTTTATACCCAATAACCTTTTATCATGTGTTTTGTCGCTAGGTGTTACCGGCGCTAACGTTGAGATACCTTCAAACGAAAAGAACAAAGTAATGGGATAATTTTTTCGTCAAGCGAAGGCGCACTGCAAAGCGATCAACAGGATGAAAACGACGTTAAAGTGAACGAATAACGTTTTATACCCAATAACCTATTTGGAAGTGTTTTGTCGCTATTTTTAATTATTTAACGACTGAGAATGCAATAAATAATTTCCTTTTTTGTAGGTTCTAAAACATTTTCAAAAACTAGTATTTGTTTCAACCAAAAAATATTTGCTGAAACACCCCAAAATATAATGTATTACCACGCAGGGGTTGCAAACTAGGTGCACCTATTGAGAGGATTTACACGTCCCTCGCTGTACCCGAGTCTAATACACACTTACACTTACAACACTACACTTATGACTTACACTCACACTTACATTTAGGGAGGCGATAATAGCTTCAATGTGCTTTCGCCTTAAAATAACAAAACCTATAATTTATTATTTGTAAATTATGAAAAATGTGTTTAATATTTTAAAATTATTATTTCAAAAAAATAAAATTATTTTTTTTAACTGTATAACAGTTACAATCTATTTATCCGAGATGACAAAAGAATCTAAAAACTAAACGTACGTTTAAACGTATTTTTTAGAATTCAAACATTTTCCAGTCGAGCTAAGGTGTGCTTATTGGAAACAGCGCGATCTTAAAAAACCCAGTCTGAATTATTTCCATTGAAAACGAACGATTTTTTTAGAGAGATGTAAAAGATATGTTGGCATACGCATTTTCGCCGTAAAGATTGAAGATTTTGTTTTAAATTTTAAACGTCTTGGTAGTTTTGCTTATGTATAATGTTATTATTGGATGCGTGATATGCATTTCATAATTACACAAAGGGTACATTACACTATTATATGAAATCTGCGGGAATTTGAAGGATGTAAGGCAATCGTAAACACAAGTATGTCAAGTAAAACGTTTTTAGTTTATTAAATACAGTGTATTAAAAATTCGGTCTATCAGTCTCCAGTTTAAGTTTCGATCATTATGTCAGCAGGTGGAATCTAAAAGTTAACTTAAACAAATCTGCGATTATGGTGTTTAAAAATGGAGGGGTGATTGACAAGACTGAAAAACGGTTTTACAAAAATCAGCCAATAAATATATTCAAAGAATATAAATATCTAGGGATTAAAGTAGCTCTGCAGACATAATTTAATAAACAACTGGAAGAAAACTGTGAAAATGCAGAAGTAGGTTTAAATTCGTTATGGAATCAGATGTTGGAAAATAAGTTCACCAACCAAGGAGGGTGTATATAATGCGGTTAGCAGATCTACCTTGTGCAATGGTGCGCAGGTCTGGGGCAGCAGAAGTTATGAAGAAGTAGAGATTGATACCCCGGCTAACAGTCGACCTGGACAACGGTCTAATTCGCGGAATGAAAAATGACCTACATAACAGTTTAGTTTCGGATAAAGGGCTGAACGGTAAATATGCAGTGTAAGTTGTTGCTCTTTTTCTGTAATTTTTTCACTAAAACGCTTTATTACATGCCCAAAAGCAATAATCTAAAATATAAAAGCGCGGAAATCAAAGGAAATATGATAAAAAACGAAAATAAAAGTGACCCGTATAACCTCAAAATTGCTTTTTTTTTTTTTTTTTTTTTGGTGTTTAACGTCCGATTATTGTGCACACTTGGGCTAATGCAGACGGTGGGATGATTTTATAGCGTATGAAAATGCCTACTGCGCGAAAGTAGGTAACGTGTTTTTGATCGTTCAAACGATAGAAAAATCCTTATTTTAAAAAAAATATAGTCAATGACCTAACTAGCACTGTTGTTAGGTGGTGAATCTAACAAAAAAGGCAAATCGCGAAGTTCATAAATAACGGGCCCCATTTTTAAAATGTTTTCATTACGAGAACGACCCAAGGAAAAAAGGAATGAAACTTAACAATTAGTAATGGCTGTCAGAGTGTGTAACGCGCACGAGCAGTAAGTACATGTTGTTAATAATAACGCACATGATCGGTAAATCCGTGTTTGAAATTTAATATGTTTAATGCAATGCAAACAGCAATGACGCCACAATATAATTCCGTAAAAACAACCTAAAATCGTAAATAATCTTTAAAAAAATTATTTTTCGCGGGTTCATATGTATTAATTAGATAATAAAGTATAAAATAAAACAGAAAAATATTCAAAAAACACTATTTGAAAAAAACAACCTACATTGCATAAATACCCATAACCCAGTGCTACAGAAACAAGACATTGATTGGTGGGTGTTTGGTTTTTGTAGGACTATAACTTCCATGATACTTCTTAGTTCTCTCTTCTCAAAATGCCCATTCCTATTCAATTTTCTGTCATCGTACCTAATTTTACTTCGTGTAATTTCAACTCGTTTACTGTGTATTTGATTTGTTAGGGTATTAAAAAAATTAAACAGCTATAATATTGTAGTGTTACATAGACCTACTTTTGATTTTTAAATTTTACAAGACGTTAAGGGTCTTTGTGTGCGAGTTTCAAATTGTTGTTTAAATCCTGTTTTAAATTTTTTAACCAATTAAAATGTTTTCTATAAGTCACTACTGTAAACGATGACTCGCACAGCAGTCTGCACAGATGACAGTCTTAGTTCTGAACGAATTAAGACCGTTAACCAGGGTACAACTCTATTTTCTCAAGAGGCATTTTAGATTGCCGCAGTATACATCAACTGCTTTCTTAATGCCTTTTTTCTTGCATGCGTTGGATCTGTACTTAAATTATATAATTAATATCTTTAAAATGTCAGATGAGAGAATGCCGAAAATATTAACTTACTGCATTCAGAAAAAATATACTGGTTGAAAGAAGTAAAGACATTAATTAATGAATTCAGTTTGAGGATAGTCATCTCAGAAGTACTGTTGGAGATAATTTGGAGCGTGTTTTTGTGAATGTACGTGTTGGAGTCGAGCAACGTGTGAAAAAAATCTTTCATAACAGTATCGAGAACTCGTCAAGAACTGAACTATAGGCCTACATGGAATTAAAATTAGATTTAGTAAATAACAATTATTTGCATGCTGACACGTCGTTGAAGAAATGCAGGTGGTTGTTAAAACTAAAAACTTAACTTCAGACCGTTTAAAAGTACCGATTTACAATACTTTTCTTAGCTCCCTTTGTAGCTAAATAAAAATTTAAGATCTGTCCCTTTCCTTGCGGTGTGTCCCTTTTAAACTGAGCTGAGAAGATGGCTGAAGTCAGACTTGCTGGATAGAGGTGAAGTTATCGGCTAGTTAAATGGGAAAGACTGGACTTCACTCGTTTACTGCAGACACGCGTGGCAGTACAGATCTGGTGTGGTGAGTGAATGGAATTGTTGTTTAATTTAAAGACAACGAAACGTTGGAGAATGGATTATTGTTTATAATGTTTAAGATTTATAAAAAGAAAAAAAATTGTTGTTCAATTTTGTATAATTATTTTTGTCATAGGTTCAATATTTTTGTGTAAAAAGAGAAAGAAAATATGTTTTTTCCAGTGTAAGGAATTAAGTTATTGAAAGGTGACTTCCCTAACGGCCTTTTTTTTAACCATGAATGTGTGTTTTTATATTGAAATATATATTTGTCCTATTATATTGCGGAAATTTGCTTACAATAAAGAAGTTTATCTATCTATCTAGAAATTACGTCTATTAACCTAAAATAAAATGCTGACTTCTAATTCGCACTTTCTTGGTCACTTTTTAATAATTACAGACATTGTAATTGCGCTGTGTATTGTACCATCTAATAATCAATACATTGACGTTTCTATGTTTGTCTTCATTGAAAAAAGGCTAGCTGTTAACAGATTTATGATTTATTATTCCAAGTAATTAGGGGCGATACGTAGTTGATATTGATTGCTGCGTACTAGCAATTATTTTGAGAAACTAGAATGTCTAGGAATAGACGTTACAGCCCAAGAAATTACAGATAGGATTTTAAAAAGTTACGTAGTCTGTTTTGTAGACAGCAATACACATTTACTTTGGCTGTCTAGAACACCGGTTCCCAAACGTTTTTATCAAAGAACCCACCTTTAGTACACACACATTGTGTGTGTATATATATATATATATATATATATATATATATATATATATATATGTGTGTGTGTGTGTGTGTGTGTGTGTGCTAAAGGTGGGTTCCATGATAAAAACGTTTGGGAACTGGTGTTCTAGACAGCCAAAGTAAATGTGTATTGCTGTCTACAAAACAGACTACGTAACTTTTTAAAATCCTATCTGTAATTTCTTGGGCTGTAACGTCTATTCCTAGACATTATATATATATATATATATATATATATATATATATATATATATATATATATATTATATTAGAAAACAGGATCACAAAAATATAATGAAATAATATTTTTTATATTTTGTTTCTGTCTAATAATTACACCACAGAAGAAGAAAATTGAAAATGGTGTAAAAATGAGTTTAAATTTATAACTCCTTATCCTATAGTCTGTTCACTTTATTTCGAAAATATCTGTTTTGTGTGTAACTTTACAGTTGACAGTGTTTCATTTTTTATTTTTTTTACAGTCGAGAGAACACTTAAAATTTTTAAGATCTTCGCCATCCCGCGACCCACAGTTTGGAAACCGATGATTTAGATGTTTGAGGTTGCTAATTTACGTTATTCCATTGGAACATCAGATCAATTATTATTGGGAAAATATATGGAAATTTATTGCAAATACTTTCACTAGCTATGCTCCTTTAAAAATGTCAATACAGTTTCTGAAGAAAAGACAAATAAATAGTTTTCAAACAATAAGTGGCGTTCAGATTTTTGGAATTTGTTCGCCAGTGAGAGGCAGCCAGCCATAATTGATATCTCAATTTCAATAGGTCTGCTTCAAAAGCCTTTTAATAACCGAATATTATCGACGGTGCTTTGCTACAATTAATACAATGGGTTAATTATTAACTAATTATACCAGTTACCATAGTCGCAAAACTGTAATGAAGTCACCAGCTCCATACATAGATACTTTCATAATATTCCGGCTCTATTCCATTGTGTACAACTGGAATGCACTCTCCGACTCGTTTCTAACTTTACAATGTTACGGTCTATTCTCAGGAATTTTTGAAGAAGCAAGACGCATTGACAGATTTTGAAATTTGATACGAAGCTCAAATGACGTATGTGTAAGATTTTTCCCCATTTACTTCTGTTTCAAGATGGCGATCTCCGAATTAACGATGAGTGTACACAGTGTTAACCGAACGCATTGGCCGTTTTGAATTTTGTTACGCCCAAAAAATGTATGTGCAATATTTTTCCCATTCGCTTCCGTTTTAAGATGGTTTTATCTGTCTGTATATTAATTAAGAACATACTGCGAGGTTTGTTGTTCCTTGAACTGCTAGTTAGATCAGGATTAAATAAACAAACATATGCATTAAATACAGCTTCTTCGGTGAGATTCATTTGCAAACTGGTAGATCGAAGGAATGGATTTTTCGGTTCCCAGCAACTTTTAAAATGAAATTATTCTGTGACTTTTTAATCGCGACAGGCATTTAGTTACTTCATGTTCGAACAACAAAATTGCAGTGTCAGAGTTTTCCAGTTTACCGTTTAAAAGATAGCGGGTTAGCGACATCTGTACATCTGTGCACATGCAATATTTCAGCAAAGCATTTGAATAGATACGTGTGAACTGTGAAAGTGGTAAAATAGCTGTGAAACTAGACAAGGAATGGGATGTGGGTCAAGGTCCAAGTCCACTCTCTCCTAATATCTACGTCTATACAACAACTTTGTTTATTGATTATCAAAAGATAATAATTGTTTTATTTTGTCTGAATGAGGTATACAAAAGCCATGTAACTTATAAACTTCAATATACAATATGGTATAAACGTAGGCCTTTGTGAAAGTGCCTTTATGGAAAACATTTAAAGTAAACATAAACACTGAAAGAAACAAAAATACAAACTCGTTTATATAGTATATAACATCTTCCACTCATTTAAATATATACAAGTATATACTAAACATAAACATATAACTTATTAACTGGAGAAGATTTTACTTGCCTTGTCTGTGGGTGAAACAATATTATAATAACTAAACTGCTAACAGATAGATAATATTAACCGTTCTTAAGCAATAACTACAACATTAAAATTGTGTACATAATGTAATTTTCGATTTAAAATTTTACACATAAAATATGTCCAAATTGCAAGTATTTTATATCGAGAGTTTTAATTGAAAGGCGTCGATTTAACTAATAAAAAAAACAATGAAGGCAATAATGTTACACATGTAAGATATGTGCATATATTAAAAAAAACAATAATAAATAATTACTTTAATAAGAAATTGCACTTTGATAAGGAGCTGCGACAAGGATCTGAAAATTGGTTTGTTACATCTATTGTGCTAAGTATGTATTCTGTATTCTACATTGTCATTGTAAACTGGTGTATTGTAACATATAAGACAAGACGATCGGAAATACAATGAAATTACTTACAGTAAAGAGTTATAATACAATGGGAAAAATTACAAAACCGTTTTAAACAAGTTACATTTTGTTACAAAAAACAATTAAAATTTAAAGAAAGGTAACATTGAATATTAAAACTGTTCTTTCGTAATATTGTATATAAAACTAAATTAACAAAAAAAAAAAACAATTACCTTGGTCTGCAAACAATTATTATAGTAAACACTTATAATGAATGCGAATTGGATTAATCTTAGAAAATGTATTTGGTCCCCACAATTTGATGTTAAAGAAACGTACGTTAGACTGAAGCACAAAAGAAAAAAATCAAGTGGTTACTAAATTTCGTACTTCTTCCTCGTAGTCTACTTAATTAATATTTTACAAAATATACATAATCAAAGATACAATAGATCAGAATAATCAGTCATTTTATAAAAAAATAACGCACGATACGATATCATATGAGGTGAGATTTAAAATGGAAAAGAAGTCGAAACTAAGACCAAACTATCATTTATAGATTTAAATTGTACTGTAACCATCTCGTAATCTCGTGTCTTTTCCATTCAATTGTTAACAAAGCAATTTCGGCAAGTTCCAGTTATTTTAAGCTTAATTACTGTACAGTAACGCGATGAAAAAAAAGTTTTAGACTATTTCTTTTGCGTACCTTATTTTTCATTTAATTCCTTTAATCCTGCATAATATTGCGACAATAATTATTGAAAAATACGCGTCAGTTTTATGCGAAAATTTAAGTTTTGAACAAATAAATTTAGTTTCGAATTGAAAAAAATCCTCGTTAAAAAAACACGAGAAACAAATAAACTACGAACTATTTGAAATACACAGCTGAGTTATAGACAAACTTTTTCTGTGTATTGTCAACGCGAAGATTATATTTATCATTCACGGGAGGTAGCTTATAAGGACAAATTTTATACAAATGCGCATGCAACAAAGTTGGTCTGCGAAACGAGCAAAGTGCATATTGTTCGGTACGATTTTAAAATTCAATGACTACGTTACGTAGTAGGTACGTTTATAATTACTTGTTTAGTTTAGCGTTGCTCGATTGGATTTTTCGTGACCAGTAGCCGTGAATAATAATACAAATAATTTGTTTTGCCGTTTATTTTGACCTTGTGTTTGTGTTTACTCTCCGTTTCGAAAATAAACGTATAAAACATCTACATATTGATTACGTTTGGCATGAAACGAGCGAAAACCGTTCATCCGTTTCAAAATGGCTGTAATTAAAAATTATACAGTTTTGAAAACGTGATTTTATCATTGTAATAGACGTTAAAATCTGTACAAATTAACGTTATAAATTTTAATGAAAAACAATTTCTGTGGAATTACTTGAAAAAAATTAATCCTGACCGCTGTCGATGAGTCCGGTCCAGTTGACAAGATCCCGGATCATGGGCCTTATCTCGGTCATTTTCTAACAGAAATACTGTAAGTTAAAAACTATCGTGTTCTGTAGTTATTTATTTACTGTTTAGGTGTTAGGACAGACATACAGGCACCCTAACTCTTCAGTGTTATAAAGGGCTCGATGACCGATATTTCTATAGGCACAAGTGCATCTCTGAACGGCGCACTTCAAGGCTGTGGGTTCGAGATGCAGTTACTGCCGTTACTTTACCCCTTCCCGTTAACAGATCCCTCGTCCTCGTTAGTTTAAATTGGATAAAATATAGACTTTAAAAAAATTATGATTATAATCCTATTTTTTAAAAAAACTGCAATTTTTTGTTACTTTTATTTTTTTTTTAAGTGATGAAGTACTGTTATATGTAGAATATTTTATTTCAAGATACATTGATTTATATTTTAAATGTGTAATATTTTTAACAAAATTAATGAATTATGTTTAAGTTTCGTTTAAATAACTCAAACTTGTACAGACAAAACGTTTCACAAGTCAAAACAAGTGAAGTAGAAACATTGTTTACTGAACAACAATTAAGTTTTTAATTAAAGGAACTGCTTTATTAAATAAATACTATATTGACAAATTGAAATATATAATCTCATTAACGAACTGAATGAAAACCGCTTCTACCTATCTATTTAAAATCCCACCTCCTTATAGTTAGTAATAAAATTAATCAAATGAACAATTAATCTAACTAAAAAATAAAACTTTAATCTTATTAAAACTATAATAATGCCTACAACCAACTAATAAATGATTTATAATACAGAAAAATAACACATAAAACATAACTTACTTGCAGTCTCGCATTATCGACAAATATATAAAGTTTAATGCACTAGAGAAATGGAATACATAGTCTAAATATACTTATATTTTTATGTAAATATAAATATAAATTCATATATATATCCAGGTTAAAATGAAAAACGAAATTAAGTTTGAAGCCTTTCAGGTATGTATATAGATGAACACAGGATGTTTGATCATTAAGTGTATATACATAGATAGAGTAAAACGAAGACGGGATGGGTGCCATAAACACTAGGCTATAGCTGTCATTCATTCGGTATAGGCTGTAGGCAACACACATGTGTACATAGAGGCTGATATGGTTACATTAGTGAATTTTACTTTAAACTTTTTTTTAATTCTATGATAAAATGTTTTTACGGTTAATTTACTCATAAAAAGACTTAGAAAAAAACATGTGTCCATTTTAGGCGTATCGAACTGAACAATTCGAAATGTTTTGAACTTTGATTTCACAGTCGACCGGTCACCATACTAATGCTAAAAACTTATTATCTTAAGTAATAAGTACGGTAATAATATTCGTTGGCTCATTTGTCTGAATTCAAGTCGGGACAAATTTTACAAATATGAAACAGCATCGATAAGAATTTTCGAAAAAACCACTAAAACCGAAAGTGGGCGAATTAAAGCTAAACAAGTACAGTTCATTCTTGTATAAAATTCATTCGTGCATATAAAAATTTTAGGAGCAATCAGAGTACTTGACACTCATTGGCAATACAACTGCGATATCGCAACCTTACCGATACCAAACGCTCTTAAAATTTAAGAAAACTTTTAACAAACCTTTATTATTCTTTGAAAAATACACGCATTCAATGTTGTGTGTTTGTACATCGATGGATCCGAAAATTTCATCGTTATGTTAAATTCTTACAATATTAGTATTACATAAAACATAAACTTCGTGTTTTTAATTTGAAAAAAACCATCGGAAGCTACATATACAGTAATAAAAGCTTTTAAATTCTGCCGGTATTACTGTAAATTGACCGTAAAGGTGTCGATGAACAAATGACCTTTACGCTGTAAACTTTTCCTATGCCGTACAGTGTGCCGCAACATAAGTTTTGTATTTTCCACGCAATATCGAACACGGTTTTCCATTATTATTTTTTGCTTGTAAACAAAATAAAAACATTAATAAACATTGCTGTTTATGTTTCCGAAACTACTTCAATTTATATGTTTTCCGAGAGTAGGACATCAAAAAAATTGTAAAGCCTTTGTTAAATTAAAGTAGGTTTATGTAAAGTAGGTTGCACATGCTTTTTAAATATTATTTTAAAATTTGTCACTAAAAATTTTGACATCCGCTCCATTGTATGACAATATTTGTTTGGAATTTGCGTAGTAATTGTGGGCTATTGAACGGCACATCGCGTGGAACTGTATGCGACTGTTTAGTACATTGTAGGAAACTGCATTCTACGAGACTGGGACATTGTATGGAACTGTATAGAGCTGGAATATTACTGTAGTCGCACACTATTCCATGCAAATGTCCAGAACAATGCTTCAAATGCAAACTTAGCATCTTATTATGCGTTTTGAAACACACTTACAAGTTAAAAGTACTAAACTGCTTTATAAGTTCTACCGTTGTAAATTAGGGTGAATTAAATCGTGTTTTTAACAAAAATTACTGTGCGTACTTTCAAAATGTACGCTGAAAGGTTTTCTGTGTTACATCTTCCAAACCGATGTTTGGCGTTTTCTTGTTTGAAAGACAAAACTTTCGGATCATTAACGAATGCAAACACTTATGTACGAACATACACAACGTTGAGTGTTTACAAATTGACTATTAATAATAATTGTGACATGAATTGAAGCAAGAACACACAGTATATTGCATTTACACACTTGTAGCTTAGTGCTGTTTATGTTTACGAGTTACACTGTATTGGAAAATTGTCTGCTAGTTTGTTTTTCTTTCTTAAAGACTAATACAAACAACCGAAGAAATAATTTGATACAAAACAAAGATCAGACATTTAGTTTGTTCTAATGAAAACTTTAGGAGTAATTTCAACTGGCTACCCGGTCTTGTTTTCTTTATCACATAATTTACCTTGTAAGTACCCTGTTTACAATCTTGCTGACTTTAGTAATAATTAGTACCAGTTTTGTGGAACTTTTTTTACTAATTTTACCTCGAAATCAATTAAAAACCATAGTTTAAATGCATTTTTATACTTTCCTTTTTAAGCATATTATAGTGACAGATTAAAATATTTTTATAAAACTTAAATTAAACAAAAAACAGTAATAATAATTGAAACAAAATAAACAATTAAAAACACAGTCATAAAAAATTACTGAGTAGTATTTCTTCATTGACTAACTCTGAAAGCGTAACCTATGAAAGTTTTATAATAAAATAATGAATAAACAAAGACGGGATTTTTACAGATTAGGTACGCGAATGATGTGAAATAACAATTACAAGTTTTTCCCATTTAAGGTTATTATAAAAAAATACACTTTATAGACAAAACAAATTAGAAGTGAAACTTGATTTAGTAAAAACTCGATTCGGTTGTAGAAATTACAACTGTCAGTTAATAGAAAAATATTTTGTCACGGTGTAGGTTGATGTTTTAAAAACTATTATAATTTCTTAAATAAAAAAATAAAATGATGGAGAATAGACGTATTAACGATAGTGGACGAAAGCTAGGTTCAGATTCTACAAGAGCAAATAATAAAAATTTCCTATTAATTGAAAGGGTAATTGGACGGTTAGATCTAAATAAAATGTTAACAAATGACTTTTTAATAAAAATTCTGGATACTATAAATAAAAATTTTTGAAAGTCTCGAAATGACTGAAAAAATCTGACATTTTAATTAACAAATTTGTCACGTTAAATAACTTGAGGAACATAACATTGAATTAAACAAAAGTCGGGCAATGAAAAGAAAGAATTTGACAGTAAAGTATAATTAATAATAACGGAAGATACTTAACAAGATTTGAATAACTGTAATGAAAAAATGAATTAGAGGTTAGGTATAAAGAGCAAGTTTAACGAGTAAGCATAATAGATAAAATTAAAGATGAATATTGTAGAGTTGAGGTAACCGAGTAAATAAATAATGAGTGTGAAGGTAATTTTAAGTAAACAGGTTAGGTTTGAATCATCAGAAGAAAAATTATGAAGAACAAATTGATAGTAAAGTAAATAAAAATGAACGCCTAATGTTTACAATTGCTGATGAATATAGAAAATCATATGATACAGAATTATAGAATGGAGCGTTGACTAGAACTTAGCTTATAGATGAAAAGAAAAACAATAAATAAAACGCCACGAATGGGTGCACAGTTGCAGTAAGTTTCTTCATAATAATTTTAAATAATTTTATGAAGTGATTTTAAATTTTATTTCAACAAAATAAAACGTTAAACGCTTCAAAAAAGCTAAAACCAAATTTTGAAAATTTATAAATTACAAGAAATTCGAATTAATAGAATAATTTCGAAAATAATGTAATAAAATTATATTAATATTCACATTTCTTTGAAAACTAAAACATTGCAAAAGTATTACTTAATTATCACTTTCAATCTTTTTTTTTATCTAATTCGGTTTTAAACGTAGAACTTAAGCGATCTCTTTATATGTTTAGTAAAAATTGACTCTTTTCACTGTTTTTAAAAACAATATTTGTGTAAAAAACACTTACTTATTGTAAATAACTTCATAAATGGGCGCAGCTTAATTTAGCGACTAATAATATTTAAAGTGTTAATTAAACTGAATTAAACTGCGTTCATTCACAATAAATTTAAAAGTGTTCGTAAATTTTGATACTGCAACATTTTAAGGCAGACGTAATGTTGCCACTCACGGAAGCCCCGTTAAAAAATCGAACTTTAATAGC
This sequence comes from Callitettix versicolor, assembly GCA_022606455.1. Classification (NCBI taxonomy): domain Eukaryota; kingdom Metazoa; phylum Arthropoda; class Insecta; order Hemiptera; family Cercopidae; genus Callitettix; species Callitettix versicolor. The sequence goes on from CM040182.1 coordinate 41,997,582, forward strand.
TTGCTACAATAATTTACGAAATTATTTCCATAAGTACAAGTACAATTTAATTTTACAAGTTAATTTTAATTTTACAGTTTTAGTGTACAGTAATTTAAACTTTTTTATGCTTGTTAAGCGTTATTAAAGGTACGATTACAAAAAGAAAAAATTAGCAAACAAAAGTTGAAATTCGTGTTCTTTTTAAATATCGCGAGGTGAAAACTAAACAAGCTGTAAAAATATTGAAAATCATAGTACAACCAGTAAAACATAGTAAAACTCGTACAACCAGTAAACTATAGTAAGAGATTAGTTCTAGTATGAGTTAATACGATGCATAATATTATATTCACTTATTCAAATATATTTCAATTCTTTTATTGCACAGGCTGGCTTATTGCATTTTAAAATCAAACTAATGTTGTCACGAATGGCAGGCCGCCAGAATGAAACGTTAGGTGAACTTGTTCGAAATGGCAGTGGTCTTTAAGTTATATATTATCTAAGAAAGTTGTAGTCAGAACCTACTGAATCAATATTTATGTATTAAGTTAAAAAATCTTTACGATTATTTTTTCGATCTCATAAAGCAAAGTTCGAAATAATTCAAAGTTTACGAAACTGTTTCGCAAATAAATACAAAAATGTACAAAAAAATCAACTAACAACTTGGTTTAGATTTAAGTTATATATAAAGTGAGTTCTTTTCTAAGGAATAAAAGATGGAGAACTGGCAACTACAACATGAGTTCTCTTCTGGGGAGTAAGAGAGTGGAGGAAGATTAAATCTAAAGTGAGTTCTTTTCAAAGGAATAAAAGATGGAGAACTGACAGTTACAAAATGCCTTCTGTTAAGAGAATGAATGACCGATAAATCTGAAGTGAATTTTTTTTTTTTTTAGAGGATAAAAGATGGAGAACTGGCAACTACAAGATGAGTTGATAAGGGAATGGAGAAACCTTTACTTAAGCTAGTTCTTTTTTTTAGTTAAGAGAATGGAGAACTAATCTTTTACTCTAAATTAGTTCTTTTGAGGAGGATATAAGAAAATGAAGGATCGGCAAGTTCTCTTCAGGAAGTTAAGTTCTGAACTAATCCAGGCGTGTTGCAAACATGAAGATTTTATTGCATGAACAAAAACCAAGATTTGGGAAGAAATGAAACGAGTTGACAGAAAATTAAGGTAACATTGAATCTACTGTGCAACTTGGCCGGAAAATGTTTTTGTAATTTAATCCAGACAATTCTATCGTAGCATCACCTGCGCCTATAGTGAAGATATTTTATACAAAGTAAAACACAAAACAATAATTATAATACTCTTTTTATATTCTTCTTCTTTTCTGCTAGGATTATTGTCACTATGTTCAATATAATAATCTGCCTTCCCTAGCTTCGTCAATTCTTCTTTCGTTGACGCCTTTCGGAGAACCTCCATCTTCAAAAACTATTTCTATACTGGTCACCAATATTATGGCTCGTCCCATTTATCACTTTCTAGCTACACCTCGTACCCCTCCTCTATTTACGTGCCTGTGTTCAACACGTGTACATTAAACCTAACGTACTCGCTTTTTACGTACACGTGTTGAACACAGGCACGTAAACAGAGGAGGGGTACGAGGTGGAGCTAGAAAGTTATAAATAGGACGAGCAATAATATTGGTGACCAGTATAGAAATAGTTTTTGAAGATGGAGGTTCTCCGAAACGCGTCAACGAAAGAAGAATTGACGAAGCTAGGGAAGGCAAGATTATCATACTGAACACAGTAATTATAATACCACTTGTCTTATAATTAATGTTCTTAATTTTGTATTATTATATTAATTTATGGTGCAATGAGTAGAGCGGCAAATGTTTTAATGTGCTAGGCGAAACACATAATTTTAAAACATTTTGTTACGGTATTTTCATAATTTCAGTAAACAATTTTGATGTTCTTTAAGATTTGTTTAACAAAAATATAAGTAACTATATTTTACTTTCGAAAGGGATAAGTTAACATGTAACTGATTAATATTGAAATATACTGTATGTAGGCTACATGCAACTGTAGAATTTATTAAAGCTGGATAAGGCCTCACATGTACATAACTACCCTCTATCAAATAATGTTAATGTAAGACTGAATACCACTGGATTACAACAAAACTGAAGTATGAGTATTTATTCCATAATTTTATTGAAAATCTATCGAAAAGTGTAATGTTAAATGAAATGTTGTATAGTAAATAATTTCTGAGATGAAAGTGTTTTTAGGCAAGGTTGTACACACTGTTACAGTTGTAAAACATAAGAAACCACGTAGTCTATGTATGAATATATCGTTATAAGTGAAAAAATATCTATATAGGTAAATATACCATTTTTTTGTAACGATAAAAGACATTATAATATGTAAGTAAAATTGATCTTTTCAACATCAAAAAGTAAATATAATGGATTATATGGAAGTAATTCCTATATATAGGACATACATATTTATGAATTCCTTAAACACGACATGCTTAGTAAACAAAATCTTCTTGGCCTCTTATTTTCATTCCTTCATTTTTGGAAATAAAAAGTGGTGCATTTGGTCTTTACTTTAGCACAAAGTAATGACGTTAAAAATAAGTCTTTCGAATCAATTTAATCTAAATGAACAATGTTCTGTGAACATGTAGTTTAGTAAGAAACTTTGTAATACTGACTTCATATTTATTAATTAATATGTTCTGGATGAAATATGTAGTTTAAGTTTAATTTTTTTAAAACGATTATTGTAAATAAATGTTTTTTTAGTGAAATATATAGTTTAGTTAGAGAGTTTGCAATACTGACTTCAAATTTACTAATTAATACGTTCTGGATGAAAACCGTAGTTGAGAGTTTTGTTTTTTTTAAATTCGATTAATGTAAATAAATGTTTCTATGTTTTAATGAAAATATATAGTTTAGTTAGAAAGTTTTCAATACTGACTTCATATTTACAAATTATACATTTTGGGTAAAATATGTGGTTGATTTTTGTTTTTTTTTTACAATCGACTAGCTGAATAACCGTGCTTCGCTACGGTATTTTAATTCGTTTAACATGTGTCTTTATATCAATGAAAAATGTGAAAGGAGTTTAAACCCATTTTAGGGTACCCATATTACTCATTTTAGGGGTACCGACCAAAACAAAAACAGCTTAGTTTTCTATATTTTCTTTAGAAAAAACAGTTAAAAAACTCAGGTTTTGTACTTTTCTAAAGGAAATTTTGCAATGCGATGTTACGGGTTGATAGGCAACAATAAAAAAAATTGTTTAGTGTTTTGTGATTTGAATATTTTGTAACTGAAATTATAAATTGATTAGTGAGTTCATATTATCCGTGTGGTTAAACACTACATAAAGTAAGCTGTAATTAATGAGATACTACCATGTTCATATTGTACAAACTTGTAAATGAAAATATAATTTGCTTCCATAAATTTATATTAGTTTATTTATTACGAAATACAAAGTGATATAAACTTTAAGTAATAATTATATAAAGCTGGTATATATAAGTTGTATTATATAAAATTTAATAAATGAAAATATAATTTACTCTAGTAAGCAATGTTTACTACTGATTGGTCTACTAAAACTGTAGACAATTTACTATTAAACACAGTGTAAGTTTCAGTTACATTGTGGAATTAATTAAATATAAAGATTACAAAAATATATTTTGACAGTTCTTAAATCCTTTCAATAAAATATGTATTCTTTAGTCTAACTGAATGTAAATTAAATATATTACTTTCGAAACTATTTCTTTCTTTTCAAACTTAGTACACTGACATGAGTGTACCAAAATATACAACAAAATTTGTTCAAAATCTGATGAAACGAATTTGAAAAATTAGGATCTTTTTTCAATAACTTTCAAACTTGATTTTTTGGGAATAAATTTGGATATGTGAAAGTTTGTGTGTACGTAAATACTTTTTTAATTTGGCACTGTAATACAAAAAATAGTTTGCTAAACTGGGTTAATTACAAAGTCTTTTTTACTTAATTAACGTACATTAATGTGTTTTAATGAGAAATATTTCAATTACAAAGTTTCATATTTCCTTATTTACTCAATTTAAAATAAATTATTTTTAGTGAAGTGTATAGTTTAGTTAGAGGATACACACTTAATAAAAATGTGGTTAAATGGGAAAGAATTATAATGTCTTTCTTAACTTATAAACGTACATTGTTTTTTAGTGGAACAAATATTAGTTAGAGAGCTTACGATACGTCTTTCATGATTAGCTCAGTCGAGCAGTTTGCAAGAACTCGGACCTGTAGCAAGTTCGAATTTAATCTTCGAAAAAAGAATTTAATGCGAAAATAGCCTACTCTTTTGTGTGTTCGGCTGATCTCGCATCAGCATTACAGTACAAAGTAAAGTCGTTAAAAAATATGTCTTTTAAATTAATTTAATCTAAACGAATAATGTTTAGTGAATTATTCACTTCTTCGTCTTCAGTTGTAGTTTTGTTAGGGAGTTTTACTTATCATAACATAAAGCAGCAGTACTGATTTCATGTTACTAATTAATATGTTTTGGGTGAAATATGTGGTTAAGTTACAGTTGTATATGTTATTGTTTTAAATTAATTTAAAATAAAGTTTTTTAGTGAAAATATATAGTTTAGTTGGAGAGTCTGTAATACTACTTTCATATTTACATTTATAATTAATGTCTTTTGGATGAAATATGTGGTGTAGTTTTTTTATGTGTTTCATACATTCGACTAGCTCAACATCCTGCTTCACTACGGTATTTTATTTTTTTTAATATGTAATGAATTTCAACGAAGGGAAAGGGAGTTAAACTAATTTATCACCCATTTTAGGGTTACTGACCAAAACCAAAATAGCTTAGTCTTATAAGGAATAAGGAATAAATATACAAATTACAACTTGCTAGATAGTTGGAAAGTTAGATAATTAGGACATAAACTGAAAACTTTTAAAAAAATGTTACTTATTTGTATGTCTGTTTTCAGCATATGTTTTAATAGACTACGCCTCATTTGAGATCATATTTTTTTTTAATATATGGTCACGCCCAACTTCATGTTCGAATACGTTCATTTTTAGACATTAAAGTTAACGTGCACTGTTCCCACGCAAAAAACACGTGAACAAAAAATCAATACAAAAGAACTTTTTACTGTTGTAATTTTCCGTGACGTTCAGTGAATATTATTTTTGGTGTTGCAGTACTTGAAAATGACGTAGGTCCAAAACCACCATGGTTCACGAAAAATAGGATTGAAAACGGAAACACAATATAGGTAACATTTTTGTTAACAATTTCTTTCAAAATTAGTCAAATGCTGTTTCTTCTAATACAAAATGCAATATTACGTTTTTTAATTGAGCAATGAGATTGCATATTTTCTTTTTGAAGAATAAAGATCGTCAATATAATTGTACTGTACAATTTTGTAACTGTACAGTAATAATTAATAATAATAATAATTGAATAATTAGCATAACTTTCAGTTGTATGAATTTCATAACGAACCCGCAAAATATATAGTTTCAACTATCATTATTAACTTATATATATATATATATATATATATATATATATATATATATATATATATATAATAAATAAAATTGATTATAATTAATAAAACTGTTCAGATTTATAATTTAGTAGTGAGACTTTTTGTAGATAGCCTCCTCTACTTCTTTTGGTTTAATTTTGAAATATTTAATTAATAAATGAATTTACATAAAAACACGTTTTAAATTGCATGATGTATTTATGTAACATTCGTTGGTTTAGCAAAAAATGTAATAATGAATTAGTAGGGCGGATAGTAAATACAATAATATACGCCGTGCCTTTTACATAATTAAATTGATATGTTTTGGTTAGAAATGAAATTTAACTTTGTCCTATTTAGGGGAATTTATGATCCTTTTTAGGTAAATAATTTATTACTTTGGGAAATTAATGTTATGAAATAAAATTTATTTATTTACCCTCTTATAGTTCACTAATAAACTTCCGTTTAGAAAAATAATTGCATAAATTTATTTATTTACCCTCTTATAGTTCACTAATAAAATTTCGTTTAGAAAAATAATTACATAAATGAACTTGGACCCAATTAATATTTACAAATGACTTAAAGAAAAGGCTTTTTGTCACACACTGTATCTTCTGAAAATGTATTACGCATATAAACAAAAGTTGTTTTGTATTAATAATTTGATTTATTGTAGTAAATTAAAAGTCTATCGCCTTGTGAATCAGAAATTAATTTACTGAGTTTTCTTAAACTAAAATATTGCGTAGTAAATGAAATATAATTAATAATAAATAAACTTAATACCATTTATAAAAATAATATTGTAATTTATTAAATTTCATTCAAGTTAATCATTATGTGATTTTAATTTTAGGTAGTCTATAAGTTCAAACTTATGTAAAGGTACAGCCATCGTTTAGTTTGTAACGAAATGGTTATAAAGGTGTTATAAAAGGTGGTTATAAAGGTTCAAGGTTAAACGTAAAGGAAATTGTCGTAAAAGGAAGGCTTCTTTTAGACTGTACAAATTTAGTTAAGAGTCCCGGTACTGAAGAACACTGGAGAAGATAAATAAAATTGTATATGTTTTTGTAATTTAAAATTTTAGAATCTATGAATGACTCTTAATTTTCAAGGGCTTGTTGAACAGAGTAAAATGAATAGCACAAATAAAAAAGAATTAATTTATTCGAAGCAAAATAGCGTAAAAAAGTTTTGTAATTTTGCAATTATTGCAAGGTGCTAAACGAATTCCAGCACCATTTAGCGATGCGACTTTCCGTGCAGTACGTGTGACCACTTACATTAAACAACAATAATCCGCATTATTCCAGATAAATGTAGTCCTTGCTTAAAGAACTTAAGAGCAATTTTTAACATTCAACATTCAGTTTTTTATGGTATGATTTTTAAATGTACTTAATTTTTTTTAAACACCTACTGAGTGATTTTTGGAAGATAAATTTTACAAAAAACAGACTAAGAGTGCAAACATAGTCGGTTGGATAGAAGTAAAATGTAGCGAAACTAAGTTTATAAGTGCTATTTTGTCAAAAGAAAATGGGCCTTAAAAAACCACATGGCCCATTCATTTCTTCCTCATTTCAAAAATTCCTTTAAAAATTGTGAACCCTCGATAATTACATTAAAAAATATTTTAATTTTAAACCAGCAAATTTTGGAGTGAAATTACGAATCGTACAATAAAAGATAAGAGTTTTAACAATCGAGAACACTAAATTTAATTTTATTTTTATGATGTTTAGAACTTCTATTGTACCAGTATATAAAAGTAACATAATTGTTTTGTTTATTCATTGTTTCTATAACATTTAGTTTTTCTGTACCTCTTCCAGAGTTAGACAAATTAATTTAGAAAGTAAAATAAATAAACTATTACTGTTTTGTATACAATTAATAGTATCGTATTGTTTGGTTTTTTTTTTTTTTTGATTACGGCAACATTACATTTTTATTCAATAGCCAGTTAAAATACATCAACAAAATATATATTTAAGTAAAAAATATAGATAATACACAGGCACACATACACACACACACACACACACACACACACACACACACACACACAACACACACACACACACACACACACACACACACACACACAAACACGCACTCACACACTGGCATTCAAACACGCACATACATATATTATATACATGTATAGATGTATTATTTTACATAATCGTGCCGTGTATGTGTGTGTATATGAACATATAAATATCTTACATTATAAAGATGTTATAACAAATTTAATGTGTTGTCTTTCACAGTACATACATATTAAACAATTATCGATTAATTACAAAAAAAGGTAATATTATGATTACAGAATAGAGAACATAAATTCTTGAATAAAAACAAAACAAACAATATAAATGTTTAAACAAGTATCTAACAAAACATAGTACTGTATGGTCTTTGAAAGCACTATCACTAGGGACAACAAATATATCACATCCATCATTATAGGCCTAATCACTTCGAGGGAAAGGTTAAAGCATTGCACGAAGTCGTATCACTATCAACTATCACATACCCTCTCGCCTCATCGACATTCACACTTTTAATATTACGTGAAAAAAGGAATTATATAAAATGCTTTTCTCGGAATCTAAAATTTACATATTTATATTTATAAATTCAGTTCATAGAGCTTAGTTACACATAAACATTTATGTAACAAAATGCATGCCTTTTACAGCTGGAAAAGTAACTGCGACAATTCTGGCACATTTCTAGTTACTTGGAATGTTTGGTGATAAGTTCACAAACTAAAAATAAGAACAAAACTTAATCACATTGGAATGTCACTGTTCACCATAAAAATAAAATATGGTTGTAGAATTACGTTTTATGGATATGTTTAATTTTTTGTGATAAAAAATGTAGTGGTCTTCTATAGTATAGACTTTTCTGCATAAAACTAGAAGATTTTGTCTTTTCGTGCACTACTCTGATGTCTAACATTGGTTCGGCTAGGAGGAAATGTCATGTGCTAAACAAAATATATTCGCATTTTAATGATAAGAAATTTATTAAGTAACTTTCTCTGTTCTAAAGTATATATTCTTTTAAGTAGATAAAATAATTTGCCTTTTATTTCGGTTGAAGTTTACAACTAAATTGAAATGATTGGTTCGTTATCGGTCAGTTCTAACTTATATATTAAGGTAAAAAAAGGACGAAATATTATTGAAAATTTGATTATAAAAATCTAAGCAAACAATTTTAATTTAGTTGTACCTCAGAAATGGTACTCCGCTTTCTTATAAAATACCCTAATACCACGATGATAATATTTAAAGTAGTAACTACTATCAAAATTATAAGATTAAGGATAATTTTGAAATACAAATCTAACACGAGCCTATTTTTATTAATACACATTGGTGAATAAATCACATAATTTAGAAGGTCAGATCGTTTACTACATTTACATAATTTAGAAGGTCAGAAGACTAACATAAATTTTATAAATATCATTTTTGTTGAACAATTCGAATCTGATACTGTCAGGCCTATATTAATTTTTGTTTTTATTAAACGTTTTAAGTTTTAAAGATTTAGCCTATTCAGAACAAAAAAAAGTTTCAAATTCAAATGAACCGAATAAAGTGTAATAAAAACATCCTATATGCCCATCAAAGTTAGGAAATTCTATGACGATATAATACACGTCATGGCTTTTATAGCAAATCAAATTTCACCAAATTAAAAAAAAACATCTAAACAATTACCTCTGAGTGCGCACTTGCTATTACATTTTAGTCCCCAATTATTCAGATTCAGTCAAAAAACATTAGGTACAAAGATTTCCTAAAAACATTAAAAAAATATATTAATTAGGTAAAAACTGTATGATTTTTACATACATTAGGTAAAAATCTTTCTAATGTTTGATATTTGGCAACGCCGTGGCAAGCATTTAACCAAATCGGCACCGAAACAGCTAGGCAAAGATTTTTAAAAAATCACGAGACTAAACATAATTTCTAAAAGATGAAGAAGGTGATTTTGATGAGTTAAGTAGATTTGTATTTTTTTTTAAATATATAATGAGAGTTCTAATCAACTATTAATCATTAAAATGTGAATATATTTCCACTTACTATACTGTAAGGTAAGCGGGTGTAAGGGTAAAACCTGCATTCATTCATATTCGTAATTACAGTAGCCTATAATAGCCTATTTATACTTAAAATGTTCCATTCTAATTGCACTTCAGTTTCATTATGATTGATTCAAACATTTTTTTAGATTCACAAATTTTCTTAATTTTTTTACATTTTTATTATTTTTTTATTTTTACCATTATCATTAACTACTCTAGGTTTCAAAGATATGGATAGAGAAAATATACATTCGAATTTGGATCATCACAGATAGTCAAAATCATTTGGAGGTGTCCCAAGATTTTGTTTTAAAAACTTACACAAAAACAAGTTTAAAGGTCAAAGCAGCCTCAAAATTGATACACAAACATATTTTGTTAAAAAATGCCTCTAGTAAAGAGATATGCCGTTAAATTTGCTTATGAAAATGAGTAGTTAAAAGAACAGTTTACATTAAAGGTACGCTTCAATATTTTACAGGACATTGTTTGATCATATAAATAAATTTCTCAAATATTCTGAACTTATTTATAATGCTTATAGGCCTACGATATTCCATAACAAAAAGGCTATATCTAACACATGATTACATTTAACAGTGCCTAAAATTACTGATTATATGTGTATCAACAATAACCGAGTGTTTCATCAGAAACAATGATTCCATTTAATCCGTCTATCTACTTCAAGCTATATGCCCTACAGTTTAACAATAAAAATAAAGATCTTCAAGTTCCAACATGTCTGGTTACTTAGCACCTACTAAATTGTGATGTGCGTGTGTATATGTGTGTGTGTGGATTTAACTGTTTCTAAATCTCAGATATTACCCCAAGTCTTCAAAGTGTCTTCAAATAAATTCATTTTACGTAAGCATAAAATCAATAACATAAAATTTTCTTCTAGTTTTTTTTCAAATAAAAAAAAAACTAACTCCCGATAGAAGTTACGAGCCTGATTAACAACTAATTAATTTCTTCACTAGTATACAGTCCAATCACAGCCGTCGATTAAAGTGACACCTAGGTTAATTTTAATAGAACAGTATAATCAAAGAAAACACCGATAAAAACTCATTTTCAAAAGCAAATAGACATTTAGTCTAGCCTTGGTACTGGCATTGTTTTTAACTTTTTTAATGTTCATTTTGCAGTATATAATGTCTAAGTGTAAATAAACATAGGCTTATAGGTTATTTGTAAAAACGTTTTCTCTTAATTAGAAATTTTATTTCCTTTTTTTCTTTTTAAGGAGCTAGTGTAGGTTAGTAAGATTTAGAAATTAATATGAAAAGTTTCATGAGAACTTTGGGTTAGTAAATGCCAAGCATGACTGCAAATTAGAAAAAACACACAATAGCAAAATCGAGGAGGCCGATCTCCTGAATCATCAAATATCGCTATGATTGAAAGGATAGTCTAACGTGAATCAAATAGGCTCTGCTGGGCCATCAAACCATGATCTAGAGTACCGCTGCGGTTGAAGGGATAGATTAACGTGAAATCAAATAGGATCTGATGGGCCATCAAACCATGATCTAGAGTATCGCTGCGGTTGAAGGGATAGATTAACGTGAAATCAAATAGGCTCTGCTGGGCCATCAAACCATGACCTAGAGTACTGCTGCGGTTGAAGGGATAGATTAACGTGAAATTAAGTAGGCTCTGTTGGGCCGCCAAACAATCAGATACCGTTGAAAGAAGAGTATTGTGAAATTTAGAAGGCGGGCCGGCAAACTACCAAAAACCGCTACTGTTGAAGGAACAGTCAAACTTGAAATAAAGAAGGTCATGTTTGGTCAATAAATCACCACAACACTCGGTTGAAGGAACAGACAAACATGGAAGTTGAGTAGTCCTTTTCTGAGAAGCTAAATTATAAATACAGCAATAGTTAAAGGAGTAGACAAACGTAAAATTAAAATGGCCCTGCTGAGCCGCCGAATTATCAGAGACAGCTACGGTTGAAGGAGTAGAATAGAGGAAATTAAGAAAGCTTTGCTGGGTTAGTCAAAGATCGCGACGATTAAAGCGAAAGAAATACGTGAAACTTCGTCATTTTAAGAAAAATATTTTCTGGTATTAACTATGATAAACTTATCATTCAAATGGCTTTATTCCTTTGTGTTTCTATTCGATTCTTAATGGCATGTGTCAGGTTCTTCTTCGTCATGGAGAAAGACAGGCTACAGATGTAACCTTATATGGTAGGCCCAAACATATGTCACAAGTTCAAGGAATTCTTTATCGTAAAAGAACTAACGGAATTTGAATAAAACATTGTAATCGTTATGGAGAGCAGAAGACCAAATTATTAATAAAATTGCCCTACTGGTGCAATTATAAACACAGCCCTGACATTTTGGTTAGCGCTAGTATTTCCTAAGCGTCAGAAATGAGCTTGTATAATTTCATATTACTTTTTCAATTAAATTTAGTAGTTAATAATATTTCGATGCGACTTCACTATCTCCTTCATCGTTCATTCCCACTTATACGATTTCCTACTTTGTAAACAGACCGTATCAGTTCATATATTTATTTATAATTATACGTAATGCACGTTATTTTTTTATATATTAATGCATATATTTACATACATCCTAACATACATGCACAAATATAATTATAATATGTTTTTCTTTTTTCTTTACAAAACGTACAAATGTGCCAAATATTTTTATTTTTATTTTTGTTGTTCTTTTTTTATTATTTTTTTACACTGAACACATGCTTTTTAGAAAACAAAATTATATAACATTGATAAGTAAATATTAGTATATAACATTCATTAATGACATTTAAATAGCAATGTTAGTTAAATATATTTTCAAAGAACACACCCAGAACAACCAGAAAGTTATATGTTATATTATAAGAAGAGGTCAACTTATATTTGCCTACGTATATAAAATTGTATAATAAATATTAATATATAGAGATATATATGTATATATAGCCTATATCACATTTTAAAAACAAAACTTAAAAACCTTAACACTGCTTTGATAATTTTTAGTGAACTATTATAACCTTGGGAATACTCCTTAATTGAACAATTAGATTCATATACTTTTAATAATATTTATTATAAACTACATAAATATTTTTTTGTTTCTTCTTAATAAAAAAGATATATGTAAATATGTTTTATAATAAGACATCTGGAGTGATATTCATAAGAGAAAAACATCTATCACACAATTCTCAAGTAGCTTTAGAAATAAGCATATTTTAAATCTTTGGTAGGAATGAAACTAAGCATTCTTATAATAACAGTACCAATTATTTGTTTAGTAAAGTTTTAAAAGTGGTAAATATATTAATATACATTCCCCACGTTAAAACACATACACACTATCTTGCACACACACACACACACACTCACACACAGTAAGACAAACCCACACTCATATATCACATATAAGTGTTGTTTGTTGTAGGCCAGCATGTGTGTGTGTGTGTGTGTGTGTGTGTGTGTGTGTGTGTGTGTGTGTGTGTGTGTGTGTGTGTGTGTGTGTGTGTGTGTGTGTGTGTGTGTGTGTGTGGGCGCGCTCGAGCTTGTGTGTTTGTACGCGCATAGAGATGTAAGAGTGTGTACTCGACTAGATAACATAATTTGTATACAATCAACTATAATTTCAAAATGATTTAAGTTTTAAAAAATGCTTCTTTCTTTCCAGCCGCTTACTTTTCACACTAACTCCCCTACAAGTTGTTACTATACCATTGCAAATATTACAAAATAAAAATGTCAGCACTAAATTTTGTAAAAAATTGTTGGTAATGTTACGATTGTCAATTTTGGAAGAATAAATCAATTGTAGTAAAAAAATAGAATAAAATATTACAGTAATGATAAAAAAGATAACACTTGTTTTCTCTATTTTAAATTTAATTATATGTATGTTTTGAGTGTGAGTGTGTATGTGTGTGTGTTTGTGTTTGTAAATAGTGGAGTTAAAATATGCAAATATAAAACGCGCTAAAACGCTAGAACCTCCATCTTTATGTTATTTTGATGGTTTCCCAACAAAGAAATTTAACCATTTTAAAGACACAAACACAGACTCAGTACTGTGAGGTTATTTACATGACCTCAAAAATGGCAACCTATCAGTCTCTTTTACTATTTATTATTGTGTGTTTTTTATAATTTTTTAATATTTAATTATTTAAAAAAATTAAGATCTAATCTCCTTCTCTTCATCCACTCTTGTTATCGTATGTTTACTATCACAGGCACTTTCGTCAATGTCTTCAACTTTTACATTAGTTTCTTCGATACTATTCACACCCGAAGTTGTTTCAACGCATAATGTTGGACTTCGTATAGTTTTGTCTTCTTCAGATTCTGCTTTAAATTCTGTTGAAGATTCGTGGGGATTCGGGGACGGGTTAGCCGTTGACCTATTTTGATACTGTGCTCTCTTGGATACGTCATCATCAGAACTATTGTTTTCTTGCGAACTTCCAGATTTCAATAATGGTGTTAGTCGGTTTATACAGAGTTGATCCAAAAGCATCTTGTTAGACATATGTTCGGGTGAAATGTTTTCTCCCTCCTTATTCTTTAAAGGTAAACCAGTCTCTAAACTTGATCGGATGATACCATCGAGGAAACTACCGTTAGCTCCAGTGCCGTCGTAGAGTTTCTCAGCTAGTTCTCTTGCAGTTTTACCTAAGGTAGGGGGAGGGCTTTGTGACGACCTCGTCGAATCTTCTTGCAACCGTTGAATCATTTGTGACGCAAAGAATTGCTCTGGAGATGGATTGAAGTTTGGACCTCGCGGATACTCCATAGGCAGGTGATGGAAGGGGGTTGGAGGCCAAAACGAAAAAGGCGGGCCACCAGGAAATGAAAGCGAAGGATCAAACATTGGTGGTATTTTCAAACCATTTGGGCCTGGTAAAGGTGAAGGAGGTGTGAACGGTGCTTTTGGGGGTTTTGGTGGGAGAGGTTTACATTTTTCTCCAGGAGGTATTCGTACAATATTTCCTTCCTCTTTCCTTTTGATTTCTTCCTGAGGCGGTTTTGGTTCTCGTTTTCGTGGTCTCATTAAGTGCCGTTCTTTAACTTTGTACTCCAAAGTTGAGTGCGGTACGCCATAGTATGAACCGGCTCTATGAACACTCATCTCACCTCTCTGAACAGCTCTAACAGCTTCTACTAAACTATCGCGGTCGTAGTTTCTGTACTTTCCTCTTTTTGGCCGAGTTCCTTTTCCACCAGATGAACTCGACGAACTTCCAGCTGGAGGTGGTTTTACTGAAGAAGACTGAAGTTTTCTGTCGTCTAAATGATTGTTATTGTGGTTCCGAATTATCGGTGGATTGCAACCCAAAGGTGGTCTGAAATGTTCTAAGCCTGTTGGCGTATGAGATATGTGATGTAGATCTGTCGGTTGTTGGAACTTTTGACAAATGCTTTTCGCAATAACATCTCTAAGGCTGACACTTATTCCTTTCCCAGGCATTCCCGGAGGAGATGACGATTCACTTCTAGTGCCACCGATCGGTGGTGATAAAACTGAATGCTGACTAGATTCTCCTACTTTGACTGCAATTGGATATCCTGTTGAATCTCCTGGTACACCGTTCTTAGAGGTCGGTTTAAAGGACGGAATTCTCAATATCACATTCGGCGGTGTGGCTGAACCAGAAGTTTCATCATGGGAGGTTTCGTGGTTTGCTCCGGAAGAAGAGGGCCCTGGTTCACCTGGACGAGAGCCGTTCAACTGAAACTGTCTTTGTTCTTTCTTTTGATGTTCTTCGTGCATTAACCTTTCCTTAGCCATCATCCGTCTAACCAGTTCAATAGGAGGGGGAAACTTTTGTAGAAAATCACCAGGTGAATCGGTTGAACTCCTTTCGTTCGGTGAACTGCCACTTCCTGCTACCGACGTGAAAATATTTGGATTATTTAATGAGCTGATATTACCTCCAAAGAGCTGGTTGATATATGGTCCTAACGCAGAATGTTCAATCCCACTCCACAGATCTGCATTCGGAGCGTAAGTAGAAGGGTATATTGGAGGCGACGAAGAACCGTCTTCTTTTTTTTGTTCGGCTAGAAATTTACTGCCATGTTGTAGTAGTGTTCTTAAAGATTCCGTCCCAGGGAAATTAGCGCCTTCGCCAGAAATTCGAATTATATCTTCCATTGAAAGCAAAGGCTTCATCAATGCCTTTTCCACTTCTCTTTCTTCTTCCGCTCCAGAAAGGTCCCTTTCTTCATCGTCGTCTTCTCGTAAATCGTCTGTGGTCACTGCTACTAAATCCTGACTACCACCAATAACTAAGTGCGAGTCTCTTTCTCTTTCCATTGCTAGTTTATAAACTTTATTACGAAGAGTGGACCTCGGTATACCATAAATAACTGCTGCACGTCTGGTTCCAAGTTTCCCACTTTGGATGTCACGTAAGGCAGCTTGTAATTCATCTTCTGTATACGTTCTCCTACCCGCGACTGCACTTATTCTTGGTTTTGCCCTGAAAAAACCAACATCAAAACTATCTTAATAATCTCAAAGAAAAAAAAAATCTAAAGTTCAATTATTTTTGTACGAATCATCACTAAAAAATAATAAGGTTACCAATAAATAAATTCGTAATATATTTATGCATTCTACTTGTTATATTAAATTATTAATACTCTATGACATACCAAGTTTTAAAATTATAAGCCACTTTACTAGTAAATGAAAAAATAACGGAAGTTGCTTAGATCAATAAGTTAAAATAATCAGTGGCATCAGAAGCAGTCTCCTGAGACGATAGTAGGTGCCTAGCCTAATTAATTATCATTATTTTAATAATAATAATAATAATAATAATAAAACTGCGTAATTTACTTCTCAAGGTGTTTCCATGTGTAATCAACTTAATACTAGTTCAAAATAAAATGACACACTGTAAAAAAAAAAACAGTAATCAAAATCTGGTGTAGCTTAATAATTTCAATTAGTAATAGAATCTACTGTTTTTAGGTTAAGTTCTGGAGAAAATCAAAATAAAGTTCCAATGGGATCACTACACAATAAACTTTAGGAAAAAATCACATTTCCTGTAGCCCTTCCTGCACGTTAAAACCCTTGCCGGGACTTTTACTTAATCAAGGATTTGTACAACACTCCACTCTCAAAAATACTACTATATTATTCAGTGCTGCGGCTTAAAAATAATGATTACACTCCATTTTATCAACTACACTGCATACTTCAACTTACTGTGTTTTAATGTAGTAAGATGTTCGATACAGAAAGTTTTTTATTATTTTATCAAACGATTTCATACCTTTCATTGAACCACTGAGCCCTTAGCTTGACCTGCTACTAAAGTACATTGTTTTTCTTATGTCCTTTTTGTATTTGTGTAGAAGCTGTAAACAGTTGTGTTGTGTATAATTTGACTTTCTTTGTTAGTCCATTTGATCAATTTACTAGTAAAGATAGTACTGATCGATGCCGTTTCTATAACATGGAAACGAGGCGTTTAAGTGGAAACTAGTTTCCTGTGCTTTTTATATTTATGTTTGTGTTATTAGCATTATTGGAATTGAAAGCCATTACTTTCACAACAACTTTATTTCATTACTTCTTCTTAACATGAATTTTATGATAGGTTCAATTGTTATTGCATCACTGCACTAGCATTTTTACTGTTGTTTAGAATTTTGAAATAAGTCTGAGCCGGCTATCAATTTGTGCGTGCTGCAATGCCAAAACAGACGGGCGAATTGCAGCTTAACAATGCTAATTAATGACACTAAAATACTGGAAACAGCTTGTACTGGTTGGTTGCATTGTTGCTTCAATGATTGTACACAATCACTTTTTTGTATTATTATAAGTTTTATCTGTCATATTGAGTTAGAAAATATAATGTTTAAATGATGATAGTATTTTGATACGACTATTTTAACATTTTTTTGCATGTCTTAGGTATACTTGGAAAATTGAGAAAAATATTTGGAATTCGTTACAATATCAAAGCATACTTCCAATGGAACATTATTTAAAACTTCTAGTGCATGATAGTACAGTAAAAATATTCATTTAAATGGAATATGAGAAAACTCATACATCTTTAAAACAACTTTTGAAAACTCCTTTGAATGCAGTATAAAAAATTAAAAAGATCAGTTATCGGCCAATATTATTTTTCAGTAGGTTTTCAAAGTGGCTTCTAGAACTAGTTTGTCTGCGCTCAAATAAATCATGAGTTATTTTGTTATCTGTAACTTATCCACTATAAGTTCTTTGGTTATTTGTAGCCTACTATAGGCCTAAGTTATTTTGTTTTCTGTAGTACACTATAAATCATTTTGTGGATTTAAAGAAATTTCAAAAGAAAATGACACCCGTATTAATAATCGCGGTACCAGAGTCTAACACACACTTACAGTTACAACACTACACTTACGACTTTAACACTTTTCACTCACACTTACATTTAGGGAGCCGATAATGGTCTCAATGTGCTTTTCGCCTTAAAATAAATTTTTAAAAAATAATAATAATGCTAGGTTTTTAAAAAGTAAAAAAATTCTCTAGATCCTTGCAACTGAACATTAATTTACTATATGCATCACAACTAGTTTGAATATAAAATGTGTCACTAGTAGAATTAATTTAATAAAATACAAATTTACTGAATTTAAAATAGTTTTTCGTGAACAAAAACTATTTCATACAAAAGGTTTTTGTGAGATAAAGTACAAAACAATATTAATTCCACTAAATTCGGCAATAGAAATTATGTTAAATCACGTAACAAAACTCCAATGTACTTAGATTGTTTTAGAAAAGTAACTGATATCCAAAATAGCAGTTACAAAGCACATCATAAAACTCAGTAAAACAGATTATGTTTAAACTTCATTTATTTGGTCCCAAGTTGATGACGAAAATTTTGACAAATGTAAGGTGAGATGTATGGTCATCCTCTATGTGTTTTATTTGTGTGTTCGTGTTTTTCTTTGGCAAATGTAAGATGGATCTATGGTCATCCTGTGTTTTATTAGTGTGTTGTGTTTTTCTTTGGCAAATGTAAGATGGATGTAAGTTTTATTTGAGTGTGCTCGTGTTTTTCTTTGGAAAATGCAAGATGTATGTATGGTCATCCTATGTGTTTTATTTGTATCTGTTCGTGTTTTTCTTTGGCAAATGTAAGATGGATGTATGGTCATCTTATGTGTTTTATAAGTGTGTTCGTGTTTTTCTTTGGAGAATGTAAGATGGATGTATGGTCATCCTAAGTATTTTATATGTATGTGTTCGTGTTTTTCATGTTGAATGTAACGCATTTTATTCCTTCAAGCTTTTGAAATAACACTGTAATGCTGAAACCACCGTTAAGAAAGAACTGCAAATAGAGATCTAGAAAAGGTTGGTCACGAAATACTAAAAGTAAATTTAATAAACAATTTTGTTGACATTTTTAAAGAATTAAATTTTACTTTTCCATATACTATAATGTTTAATAAACTTTCATAAAGTAGGTTACTTACTTATATATCTGGCGGTTAAGATTGGGCACTTTTAGAGATGACGGAACAATATGCTGAAGAGGTGACGTACGTTCAGCAGGTTCCGGGGATTTAGGCCTATCCGCTGGAGGCGCTATCGAAGACTTACTAAGGTCTAAGGGTTGTTCAGGTCCTGAAGGAGGCAATGCCATAACCATAGGCGATTTAGGCTTAGTTTCGGATTCAGGAATTTGTTGTCGGGAAAGGTACCAATGTGGAAACAAATGCGGCGGATAAAGTGGAGGACCTGATGGCTTTACTGAGGTTAATGCTGCGACTGCTGCAAGGCTAGCGGCCATGGACGAAGCTACTGATTCTAGAGTAGTCATCCCCACACTGGCCTGGGGTGAATTCGAATCCCGTTCTACACTGCATCCACTGCATCCACTACTCACACTCGCTGCTTCGGAAGGAGGTCGCTGGAACAAGTGAACGCTAGATGATTACACCAAGTAGATTTAGGCTACAGTAATTTCGAACATTCTTTTTAAAATAACTTATTTTAATTATTATTATTATTTTTAATTAATTAATTTTTAATTTTATTATTATTATTTTTATTATTACGAAATAAAACGAAAATACAGAATCATTGTCATATTTTAACTAAATCTTGACCAATGTGAATCACTAAAAACGTTGTTTACCAAACTTTTAATAAGAAAAATTATTTTGAAATCTGATTTGACACTTATAAAAAAAAAAATAATAAGCGAGTACAGTAGATATTAAATAACAGAATAAAAGCCTCGTCTCGATGATAATGAAAGATTTTGATCATAAAACTATAATTTAAGTATAACTACTGTGTACGAGAATAATATTTCTGAAAATCCCAAGTACAAAATACTTATACAGGTTAGGGGTCGAAAATTAAAGATACTAGTGAGTTCTCAAAATATCTCGAAAATATTTCATTTACACTGCTTCCGTTGAAAGATATTTTTAACTTAAAAAAGACAGCCTGGTGAAAGGAAGTCTACAGAATTAGATCTACTGGCCGTTTACAAGGAAAATAAAATTAATGTTGTAAAAACACGACCAAGAAATTTTCAAAAGAAGGTTAAATAGTTAATTTTTGAAAAAAATAATAATTGAATAAATAATTATATTAAATTTATTTGCTTATTTTACAGGAATATTGACTGTCAAAAAAGTTCGTCTTATTATTATTAGTAACTGTTAATAGTTTGAGTCAGGGTAGTTTAATATTATTCTCACTAAATGTGATACATTAAACTTGCAACTTAAAATTTTACTAGATAAATATGAAAACGAACTGCGCAAGTGTAAATCCAGGAAAACCGTGCAACAGTTTTTTGAATGTTATGAAGTGAAAACATATAATAATGAGAACGTTATTAACTTCAACTTCACATTATTAACTTCCTCGATTCTGTACAGATCAAATGTTCAACTTTCCCAAAGTTATTACTTTAGTCGAACTTTATGAATGTTTAGTCGAATTAATCTATCTCTTAAAATTGCATCATCTGAAATTGTTATTAAATTCAATGAAATTGTTATCATCTGAAATGTAGTAAAATGTTTTAACAGTGGATTTGAAATACCACGAGATGCTATTTTGCAGCCTTCTTTGGGGAAATCACACGGATCACGTTTTCTAGCCTCTCAGTGTATTCGTCCAAATGACAATTTCAAATACACCACTGATATAATCCAAACAGTAATACGAGTGCACTAAATTGTATACAATAGACGTTTTAAAAAAAACTCACAAATCTACGTAGCTCTCTTGTAAAGGATTTTAAAATAAATCTGTCAAAAATGTGCTGACATAGTATAATGAAAATTTTACTTGTTTGAAATTCAGTATTGTAAATACAAATTAATTGTTACCAAACTCAATATTATAAATTGGAATTCAATTTTCTAGTTCAATATTGCTTTTACTTTATCAAGTAAAGTTAAGCGGGCTCATAAATAAGCAGTCCATACATTCCTAAAATTCAGGAATGAGGATTTTCTTACTGGAGTCCTAAATACTTATTGACCGGATACACCCTGAGATATTTGTTGTTGTTACTATTAAGTTTACAGGAATACTTAAAAAACCTTTAATAAGTTTATAATTAATGTGAGTTCATATATACGTAAGACATTCTTAATTTGTTTTATAAATTACTATCCAAAATAAGGGATACATAATTTATCAAAAATGATATCTGTTTCCCTTTATTAAAAAAAATTAAAACTACACTTCGCATTTGTAAACAGAAATCGTATCGATAGGTATTTTGTATATTTGTTTACACTTTTATTTTACTACATATTTCTTTTTCAGAAAAAAATATGTTTGTAACTTTTATATTTCCCTAGACCGTGCCTGCATCGAACATTACAAAATTTTTTAAGTTTTCAATTTTCAACTTACCAATCAGGCGTTACAGTTTTGTTACTGATTGACAGACACTGTACGATCTGAAAATCTAGGTTTTCGGTGTAAATGTACGAACCATAATAAGAAGTATTAAAACTAATAGATATTATTTACGTACACGTTTCTAATTAATTTATCTCGCTGCCTTGTAGCAGCTTAGAATCTAGTTACTACCTTCGGCCTTTCGCATTATTTGTTACGTAAATAAATATAAAGTTACACGTATTTTGAAAATCAGCTCTACATCAAAAGATTGTTGCACTATTTTACTTGACCGTAATTAACTTGACGTAATTTGAACAATTATTGAAACCTATTCGAATACACTTTTAAAACTTTTATGCTATAATTTAGCACTGTACAGTCTAACATTTACTACTTTCCTTATCGAATTATATATTTTTTTTAATAAAGGGGAAACGTTTAATGAAATTAATGTATTTCAGTAGGCCTGTATCAAACTTCGGCTTTGAATTTAAATGCAATGGTTTTCTGCGCACTTATCTGCTTAAACTAAAACGTTGGAGACAAGGTGTACAGAAAGGTATAAGAACAGGAAAACTGTTAACTGCGCAGAGTTTTGAGTTAATTTTAGATGTTTAAACAGCCCCAAAAATATTGATAAGTTTCAATTTTTGTGTTTGTTCATTTAATATTTAGGCCTACCATTGCCGGCACGGATTTTTAATTATTTTTTACTGTGAAACTTCGTCAATGTTCACATGAATATTAAAATGCAAATATAACAGATCTTCGTCATGTTCAGTGAATTTTTTTCTGAGTAACTATGACAGGTCTTCGTCAACGTTCACATGAGTTTTTTTTACTGAGCTACTATGACAGGTCTTCGTCAACGTTCACATGAGTTGTTTTACTGAGCAACTATTACAGGTCTTCGTCAAAGTTCACATGAGTTTTTTTTACTGAGCAACTATGACAGGTCTTCCTCAAAGTTCACATAAGTTGTTTTACTGAGCAACTATGACAAGGACTTCGTCAATGTTCATGAGTTTTTTGGGGAATTTAATTTATTTAGACGACAGTATTCCGTGCTAATGGCGTGTTAAAATTGCAAGACTATAATACCCACCGACCGGGAAGAAAAATGAGGCCCTAGTTACAAAGAGTATAGCTTAAGAAATTAAGTAAATTGAGAACAGGGAAACGGTCATACCTAGCAATAATTATATAGGCATTTTTTTAACTACTAGAATTGCTTAAAATTTAAGTTTAGTTGGAATACAGTTAAATAATAGGAACCCCTTTCAACAAAACTATAACTTTAATCAAAGAAGATGAATGTAAATATTTATGTAATCTGTAAATAAATACATTTTATATTATACTTCTGATATTACTAAACACTTATGCGAAATATCACTGAAAATATCTTTTTCGTGAAGGTTTATTCAAAATTCTGTTTCTTAAAGTGAATTATATCCATTGTAGGCCTACAGTAATTATTATTACAGAATATATTTCAATGTTATTATTTTAAAATAATACTTAATAGCTACTACTTTTTGTTTCATTAAAACGAAAAGAAACCACACCCCTACAGGATATCCCCGGACCTCCTCTGGGCACCCCTTCCAGTCGGTTTTTTTTTTTTTTGGTGTTTAACGTCCGACTATTGTGCACACTTGGGCTAATGCAGACGGTGGGATGATTTTATAGCGTATGAAAATGCCAAGCCCTCGCCGGGAATCGAACCCGGGTCCTCGGGGTGAAAGCCTAGTACGCTATCCACTAGACCACCGAGGCGGCTCACCCTTCCAGTCGGAATATAAGTGGCCTAGTCAGTCCCACCTTAGACAAAATAAAAAGATAGCCCGGATAAAGCAACCTGGCAATTTTCCTTAATAATATAATAACCTTCACGCCATCTTACAGATATAGTTTGAATTACAGTAAGCAGATCCGAACATGAATTGCTACGTTGGAAACAGTGGCGCTACCTGTAACAGAAGTATCAAACTAAAAGAAAACCGGGCAGTTTTATTTTATAATTAGGCGCACTGTCTATATCCGTTACTGACTGGCGAAGCGAGGTATTTGTTTCAACCAGATCGTTCTGCATTTGGTTTGTATGGTTTCTTAGTCAGTTTTGGCCAAACGCATTGACGGATTGTTTTGAAATTCGGTACAGAGATACGATGTATAAAGCCTGAACCATCTGTATGATTTTTTGCCATTCACTTCCATATCAAGGTGGCGGCCTGATTTAACGATGACGAGTGTACACAATTTTAACCAATCGCATTGGCCGATTATTTTGAAATTTGGTACAGAGGTACCATAGATTTATATAGATGTATGTAGCCTGAACGACATATGTGTATTATTTTTCCATTCCTTTCCATTTCAAGATGGCGGCCTCTGATTTAAAAATGACGAGTGTACGCAATTTTAATGAAACGCATTGGCCGATTGTTTTGAAATGTTTACAGTGGTACGATGTATAAAGCCTGAACGACGTATGTGTAAGATTTTTTCCCCCATTCAATTCCGTTTCAAGATGGCTGCCTCAGATTTAACGATGACGAGTGACGCAATTTTAATGAAACGCATTGGCCGATTGTTTTGAAATTTTTACAGTGGTACGATGTATAAAGCCTGAACGACGTTTGTGTACGATTTTTCCCCATTCACTTCCGTTTCAAGATGGCGGCCTCTGATTTAAAAATGACGAGTGTAAGCAATTTTAATTAAACGCATTGGCCGATTGTTTTGAAATTTTTACAGTGGTACGATGTATAAAGCCTGAACGACGTATGTGTAAGATTTTTTCCCCACTCACTTCTGTTTCAAGATGGCTGCCTCTGATTTAACGATGACGAGTGTACGCAATTTTAATCAAACGCATTGGCCGATTGTTTTGAAATTTGGTACGAAAGTACTTTTTATAAAACCCGAAAGACGTATGTCTAAGATTTTTTCCCATTCACTTCCGTTTCATGATGGCGAGATTCGATTCAACGTTGAGAGTGAATTTGTTTGTTATTTCCTATAATACTGACTGAACGACAAAACCTATAGTCATTTTAACTGCTTTATAGAGAAAGAACATAATTTTTTTAAAATAAAGTTGGTCCATTAACATTTTTCGTAAATATTACGCTTACCGGTTACATTGTCGGAAATGTTACGAGCACTGTCTGGAGCGATATGTATGTCAATTATGAGTAGGCCTGTACTGCGAGGTGTACTGTTCTTTGAACTACTAGTATAATAGGCTTCTGGCCATCTTACAGATTTATTTAGAACTGCAACATATAGCCGAGACTATTATAACTAGAGACTTAAAATTTTCAGGGTACCTTCTTACAACGATGTCGAGATGCACTGAGAAAGGCTTTTGCAAAAATTTGATTTTAATGCCATTAAAAACTACTTACCCAGTCCAAATTTAATAATCAACGTATAGCCGTGACTATTATAGCTATAGACTTGAAATTTTCAGGGTTACCGCCACATGAAGGGGTGCACTGAAAAACGATTTTCCAGTATTCAACCCCTAAAGAGGTATAAATATGGTACAACAATTTTTATTTGAAAAAATATGTTTTTCGTCTGATCTTCTTAAAATGTAACATATTCACTCTGAGATATAAGTAATGAAATATATTTTTCACCATTTCCCAAAATTTATCGCCTAAAGAGATTGAATGGGGATAGAAATGTAAGAAGAGGTGTACAATTTTGCATTGAAAAAATATTTGTTTTGGATCGTATATTCTAGAAATATGCTATGAAAAACAATTAATGAAACACATATTTCAACATTTTTCCAAATACATTCCCTAAAAGTATAAAAATGTAAAAATAGGTATCATTGGAGAAAAAGAGTGTTTGCTTTGGAGAAAAATATTTTTTATCGGATTTTCTTAAAAATAAACTCAATATTCTAAAACACAAATTATGATACACGTAATTCAGCATTCCACCCCACCCCACCCCCGAATTCATCCCCAAAAAGGACAAAAATATAAAAGATATAAATGTTTGTATTGGAGAAAAATATTTTTATCAGATTTCTTAAATTCGAATGTAACACGTTTGAAGACAATAAAACAACATATTCAGGTTATAATATATTTTTCATATTCACTGTAAAATAATCACGAGTTTAGATGATCACGCTTTTATTAATATATTTTTTATGTTTCTAAATAATTACATTACTGAAACAGTTTAAGTTTCGTGGGCGAAGCCGAGACGGGTATTCCAATTTTATTAATCAACGTTCAGCTGGGACTATTTATTATAGCTAGAGACTTGAAATTTTCAGGGTAACGTTTTACAAAGAACTTTGAGATACATCGAGAAAAGATTTTGCAAAAAAATTGATTTTAACGCCATTAAACTACTTACCCGTTCCAAATTTAATAATCAACGTACAACCAAGATTATTATAGCTAGAGACTTGAAATTTTCAGGGTACCTTCTTACATCAATGTTGAGGTGTACTAAGAAAGGATTTTGCAAAAATTTTATTTTGAAGCCATTAAACTACTTTCCCAGTACAAATTTATTTATCAACGTACATACTATTATATATTGGTAGCCAATACTATTATAGCTAGAGACTTGAAATTTTTAGGGTACCTTCGTACAACAATGTCGAGATGTACAGAGAAAGGATTTTCCAAAAAAATTGATTTTAACGCCATTAAACTACTTACTCAGTCCAATTTTAAAAATCAACGTATAGTCGAGACTATTATTATTAGAGAATTGACAATTCCAAGGTACCTTCTTACAACAAAATTAAGGTGCACTATGAAAGGATTTGGAAAAATTTGATTTTAACATCATTAAACTACTTTCCCAGTCCAACTTTAATAATCAACATACAGCCGATGCTATTATAGCTAGAGACTTGACCTTTTCAGGGTATTTTCTTACAACTATGTCGAAATGAATCTAATGAACTTTAAATCTTAAAAATCTTATGATAATTTTAACTATTTCATATGATCAATATTTATTATATTATTTTTCACAATTTTTCATACATCATGTAGGTAAAATCAGTTGTAATAATCCGATTTTTGTTATTCAAAGATAATTACTTTCACTTTTACATAGCCTATTCCACTTTTAAAATAATACTTCTATGATATTTAGTTATCACGGCAAAAATAGCATATCAAAATAGTCATCCAAAAGTTCATAGAGCGGCAGCAACATCTTATCAAAATATTAAGGAGGTGCACTGAGCAACTCTAGCTACATATTAAAGCAATCATCCTGAAATTCACAGAGATCACAAAATCTGTACGAGTGCAATTACTTGGGAATCCGGACGAAAAATTAATACCAATGGAAAATTAAAAATTATCTGGTCCGGCATATGATCCCAAGATATATTATAAAAATGGTACTGGTAGCCTACTATTAGTGAAAAATTTATAATATAATTTGAAGTTTAAACTTTCCTATACTCTGCTTAAATATATAATTTATCATTTTTAAAATTTATTAAATGTATACAATACGTAAATGCAAATAATTTTTACATTAATCAAAAATTTACAACAATACCGCTGATCAACATTACATTTTAATGAAACAGCTGATAAAATCATTTCTCTATACATTAAAAACAAATATAACCTCTCTGAACTATTACTAAAATATTTTAAATTTGAGTAGGCTTCAGTATGAATTAATTAATACGTTAAGATTTTCTAATTGTGTAAATACTTGTGCAGTTTTTAAAAACAAAAGTAAAAAATATGTCATTGATTGAAGAGATTATTGTTAGCAAAACTTTGTCACCCCAAATAGTTGTGCCAATTATCAATGACACTATTATCAATCGGAGATAATGCTTGCCTTTTCCGGTCACTTTCGTTTCATTTATTGGACACTCAAGAAAGGTGTCAAGAGATCCGAAACACAATTGTTTCGTTTGTATCTCATCACTGGAATTATTTTAGTACAATGTCATACAATTCAAATGGTGACAACATCTTAACTGCTGTGCAGTATGTAAGCGAAATGGTAATTCATTCATTTTATGGCGGTTATTGCGAATTGATTGCAGCTGGTATGATTTTCCCATTTTCATTTGAAATTTATTATAATAATATTCTTTATGCTAAATTTGGTGTAGATACATTCCCAGTAAAAATATTGCGTCTAACTGGAAATATTAATAATGGTCATTTTGACGTTTATTTGCCTATTTCTAATAATCTTAATGTTATAGAAAATTCAATTACTACAACTTCAAGTGTATTGTCTATTTCTGAAAATCTGAATTTCACAGTAAATTCAATTCCGACTATTCCAGGTGAATTGCCAATTTCTAATAATCTTATTGTTACAGAAAATTCAACTTTAGGTAAAAATAAAAAGCGTCGTGCTAGATATACAGATAGAACCCGAAGTAACCAAGTCAAACAAGCTATAAAAAAGTACAAAATAACCAAACCAAAAGGTAATCATATAGCAATAAAAAAGTATTAACAGAACCATCCAGATTTGAACAGAGCAACGTCAGCTGCATACCAAGTACGGCATCCCAAATTGCATAGAGCTGTAGAAAAACTGTATCAAAATATTCATCCAGAAGTACATAGAGCAATAGCATATCAAAATAGTCATCCAGAAGTTCATAGAGCGCAGCGATAGCATATCAAAATAGTCAGTCAGAAGTTCATAGAGCGCCAGCGATAGCATATCAAAATAGTCATCCAGAAGTTCATAGAGCGGCAGCGATAGCATATCAAAATAATCATCCAGAAGTTCATAGAGTGGCAGCGATAGCATATCAAAATAGTCATCCAGAAGTTCATAGAGCGACAGCGATAGCATATCAAAATAGTCATCCAGAAGTTCATAGAGAGGCAGCGATAGCATATCAAAATTGTCATCCAGAAGCTCATAGAGCGGCAGCGATAATATATCAAAATAGTCATCCAGAAGTTCATAGAGCGGCAGCGATAACATATCAAAATAGTCAGTCAGAAGTTCATAGAGCGGCAGCGATAGCATATCAAAATAGTCATCCAGAAGTTCATAGAGCGGCAGCGATAGCATATCAAAATAATCATCCAGAAGTTCATAGAGCGGCAGCGATAGCATATCAAAATAGTCATTCAGAAGCTCATAGAGCGGCAGCGATAGCATATCAAAATAGTCATCCAGAAGTTCATAGAGCGGCAGCGATAGCATATCAAAATAGTCATCCAGAAGTTCATAGAGCGGCAGCGATAGCATATCAAAATTGTCATCCAGAAGTTCATAGAGCGGCAGCGATAACATACAGCGATTCATAGAGCGGCAGCGATAGCATATCAAAATTGTCATCCAGAAGTTCATATAGCGGCAGCGATAACATATCAAAATAGTCATCCAGAAGTTCATAGAGCGACAGCGATAGCATATCAAAATAGTCATCCAGAAGTTCATAAAGCGGCAGTGATAGCATATCAAAATAGCCATCCAGAAGGTCATACAGCGGCAGCGATAACATATCAAAATAGTCATCCAGAAGTCCATAGAGCGGCAGCGATAGCATATCAAAATTGTCATCCAGAAGTTCATAGAGCGGCAGCGATAACATATCAAAATAGTCATCCAGAAGTTCATAGAGCGGCAGCAACATCCTATAACAATAGTAAACCGAAGATGCTGCCTTCCATCCGGACGAAAAGTTGCGCCAATGGAAAATTAATAAATTATCAGGTCTGGCATATGGTCCCAAGATAGATTATAGAAATGAATATGGTTTTATGAGAGGAAAATGTAAATTTTGTCATGCTCTTAAATGGAAAGGTGAGACACCTGGTATGTGCTGTAATAATGGTAAAGTACAGCTCGACCCTTTGAAACCGCCACCTGAACCATTACGTAGTGATCACCCTGAGCATGGCCACTTTATTGATCGCAGTAGGAAGTACAATGGTTGTTTTCAAATGACATCGTTTGGAGGTAAACAGATTGTTGAGGAAGGATTTGTGCCGACATTTAAAGTTCAAGGCCAAGTCTACCATTTGAATGGCAGTTTGATTCCAAATTCTCAAGAGGAGCCTCAATTTCTGCAAATATATTTTGTTGGTAAAGATGAAAAATAAGTTCAACTTAGATGCTACCATTATCCAGAAGTTAAACGAACATTAGTAAAACAGCTGAAAAATATGCTCCATAGTGAAAACAAGTATATTAGAGATTTACAAACTACTATAGATGATATACCACAGCGTTGCGAAAAATTCCAGGTGGTAATTCACGCAGAAAGAAAACCTGTCAATGATCACAAAGGCTGTTATAATGCTGCGACATCCAACGAAGTAGCTTTGGTAATACTTGAACAGCAGTTTGAAAAACGAGATATTGTTATTCAAAGTCACTATACTTCAACTAATAAGTGAAGTATCCTCTTAATTCACTTCAATATTCTCTTAATGTTTTGTTGCGGTGAAGATGGATATTCCAGATATTTTTCAGAAGGATTCAACTTCCTCTACGTAAAACTGTACCTGCTTCCAATTTTTATGCTTACAAAATAATGATAAGCGGAGAACAAGATAATTATTTGCTTCGATATGGTGCATTATTCAATCAATATTTAGTAGATATGTATGCTAAAATAGAGACCGAAAAATTAAATTTTATCAGATTTCACCAAAAAAGGCTTAGAGCAGATAATTATATCAACTTAATAGATGCCATAGGAAGACAGCAATCAATTAGCATAGGAAGTTCAAGAAAATCAATTAGGAAAATTAGTGATGCTGTCATCATCTTTTACAGGAGGTCCACGATATATGCATGAAAGAGCTCAAGATGCAATAACGTATGTTCGACATTATGACAGCTCAGATTTATTCATAACCTTTACATGTAACCCTAAATGGAAAGAAGTCCAAGAAGCACTTTTACCTAGACAAAAACATTATCATCGCCCAGACATTATTACGAGAGTTTTTAATCGTAAAGTGTTAATGGATTTTCTGATTAAAGGAAAATTGTTTGGGAAAATGCGATGCTACATATACTCTATTGAATGGCAGAAACGAGGCCTGCCTCACGTACACATATTGCTGTGGTTAGAATTCGACAGGTATGATAGTTAAATTCGTATGCGCTGAGATTTCAAATCCAGATGTAGATCCATTTCTGTGTGAGATTGTAAAGGCCAACACGAGACATGGAACGTGTGAAATTTTGAATAAAAATTTTCCTTGCACGAAAGATGGTGTCTGCAGGAAACATTATCCTGCTACGCTTATTCGAGAAACTCAAAGAGGTGAAGATGGTTATCCACAATATAGAAAGCATCAAGTTTAATCAACAAATGATGGGTGTTTCAAAGTGATTATTAAGTCAAATGATTTAGACAATGGGTAGGTAGTTCCATACAACCCTGTTCAATTAAGTACTTTTAATTCCTTAATAAATGTTGAAATAACAAACTCAATCAAATCTATAAAGTATGTATGCAAATATGTCACAAATGGCAGTGATCAAGCAACTTTTGGTTTAGAGAAAACTGATGATATAGATGAAATAAAAATGTATGAAAGTGGCAGATATATCAGATGTAATCAGCATGTAATCAGATATATATTACAGAAAATAACGTCACAGAGAGAATAGCAAATCCACCTGCCACTCTTCAGGCCTTTTTTCAATTATGTCAAACAGATGAATTTGCAAAAACGCTACTTTATTCACAAGTTGCATCCTACTATGAATGGTAAAATAATAAATCTGTTCGACGAAAACGAGGGCAAGATGTCAAAGGTTGGCCAGGAGTCAAGAAAGATTCAGCTTTGGGTAGAATTTACACAATTCACCCCAATAATGTAGAATGTTATCATCTTCGACTTCTACTACATCATGTAAAAGGTCCAACTTCTTATTCATATTTCAAGACAGTAAGCGACACCGAGTATCCGACTTTTAAAGCTGCTTGGAAAGCATTTGGATTATTAGAAGACTAGCATTACCTGTCGCGGCTTCGCCCACGAAACTTAAACTGTTTCAGTAATGTAATAATTTAAAAACATAAAAAAATGTATTAATAAAAGCGTGATTATCTAAACTCGTGATTATTTTACAGTGAATACGAAAAAATATTATAACATGAATATGTTGTTTTATTCAAACGTGTTCCATTCGAATTTAAGAAAATCTGTTAAAAAAAATATTTTTCTCCAATACAAACATTTATACATCTTTTATATTTTTGTCCTTTTAGGGGATGCATTCGGGGGGGGATGATTAATTACGTGTATCATAATCTGAGTTTTAGAATATTTTGTTTACTTTTAAGAAAAGCCGACAAAAAATATTTTTCTTCAATGAAAACACTCTTTTTCTCAAATTATACCTCTATTTTACATTTTAAAACTTTTAGGAAATGAATTCTAAAAAATTATGAAATATGTGTTCCATTATTTGTTTCATAGCATATTTCTAGAATATACGATCCAAAACAAATATTTTTTCAATGCAAAATTGTATAACGCTTTTTTTACATTTTCTACCCCCTTTCAATCTCCTTAGAGGATGAGTCTTGGGAAATTGTGAAAAATATATTTCATTAGTCCTACCTGTATCTAAGAGTGACCATGTTACGTTTTAAGAAAGTCAGACGAAAAACATGTTTTTCCAATATAAATTGTTGTACCTCATGTTTACCTCTTTAGGGGTTGAATATTGGAAAATCGTTTTTCAGTTCACCCCTACATGTGGTAGTAACCCTGAAATTTTCAAATCTTTTGTTATTATAGTCTCGGTAATATGTTGATTATTAAATTTGGACTGGGTAAGTAGTTTAATGGAAAAATCAAAATTTTCCATAATCCTTTCTTAGTGTACCTTGACATTGTTGTAAGAAGGTACCCTGAAAATTTCAAGTCTCTAGCTATAATAGTATTGGCTGTACGTTGATTATTAACTTTGGACTGGTTAAGTAGTTTAAAATAACACAAAAATATAAAAATGTAAAAATGTTTGTATTGGAGAAAAATATTTTTTATCAGATTTTCTGAAATTCGAATGGAACACGTTTGAATACAATAAAACAACATATTCAGGTTATAATATTGTTTCATATTCACTATAAAATAATCATGAGTTTAGATAATCACGCTTTTATTAATATATTTTTTTATGTTTCTAAATTATTACGTTACTGAAACAGTTTAAGTTTCGTGGGCGAAGCCGTGACGGGTAATGCTAATATATATATATATATATATATATATATATATATATATATATATATATATATATATATATATATATATATATATATACATAAATACATATATACATACATATATATTTAGGCGCACTATCTATGTGTCTTATATTATCTATGGGTGAACTTAAAATTTGTAGACAACAAACATATGTCATATTCTACGGACATTTTTGTTTTGTATAAGGCTTAAACCGTTATTATTATTAACGGTTAGCGACTTATCATTTAAAGTAGGGCGAACAAAAGTGAGGGGTGATGAGGTATCCCCTAAGCGACAGCAAATTTTCAAAAAATCCTGCTAAACCAACAAAACAAACCCAACCAAACCAGTTTAACTGACATCGTCTGAGTTAACCAAAAAGTCAACCCCAAACCAACACAACAAAGGGTGTCCGGCTTAACAAATAAATAGCTAAATAGTATATAAGTTTTTGCTTGTGTTACTTATTTTCACGTATTTCGAGAATAAGACAAGTGCAAATATTCAAAATTATAAACTTATAAAAAAATTAATTATTTTATTAAAGATTTATTGGTCGAACTGTAAATTAAGTAATTATAAGATGTAAAATTTGTCAGATTTAAAAGATCGAGCGAAGCAACGTCTCACTTCAACTCGACCGTTCGGCATTAGGTTTGTGTGTTTGTTACGCAGATTTTGACAAACGCATTTAGCGACTTTACGGTAGTACCTTGTGTTCCCGAACGACGTATGCATGATTTTTTCCTATTAACTCCCGTTTCAAGATGGCGGCCTCTAAAAACCGAGTTTACGCAGTTTTAGCTAAACGCATTGACATATTGTTTTGAAATTTGATACGAAGATACCTTCTATAAAGCCCAAATGATGTATGTATAAGATTTTTCCCGACTTTCTTCTCTTTCAAGATGACGGCCTCTGATTTAACGATGAAGATTGTACGCAGTTTTTGGCCAAACGCACTGAACGATTGTTTTGAAATTTGGTACGAAGATATCTTGTATAAAGCCCAAAAGATGTACGTGTAAGACTTTTCCTATTCACTTCCGTATCAAGATGGCGGCCTCTGATTTAAAATAACGGGTAACAAATAATAATACTACTACTGATAATAAATAAGAAAAACAAAAAATAAAGGGTGTACGCGTTTTAGCCAAATGCATTAATCGATTGTTTTGAAATTTCATAAGAAGATATCTTGTATAAGGTACCAAATGACGTATGCGTACATTTTTCCACATTTACTTCCGTTTCAAGATGGCAGACTCTGATTCAACTTTGACAGTGTAATTGCTGGTTATTTCCTATAATACTGCCAGAACGACAAACCCTATCATAATTTCGACCGCTTCATGGAGCTAGAGCATAAAATT
The DNA here is from genome assembly GCA_022606455.1 of Callitettix versicolor. NCBI lineage: Eukaryota > Metazoa > Arthropoda > Insecta > Hemiptera > Cercopidae > Callitettix > Callitettix versicolor. The sequence continues at coordinate 42,031,774 of CM040182.1, forward strand.
GTCAATAAAGTTGGTTCAGCAATATTTTTTTGTAAATATTACTGTTATCGGTTAATTTGGCGGGGAAAATTGCAAGCACTGTGGAGCGCCCTGTACGTTAATTAAGCATTTACTGTGAGGTCTGCTCCTCTTCCAACTACTAGTGTATTACTTGCAACATCGTAAACGTTGCTCATGTTTTAAACTATAAATTTGTATAATACAATTTATATTATACAAATTACTTGGAACTGGACACTACGCTACAATCATAGACATATAGGTATGAGCTCACTGTTCAGAAATGCTCATTGTCACCAACCCCTTGTTACTCTTTTGGAAATTTGTATTTTGTTAACGTGTGCGTTCTGGTAATTGGGTAAATTGTAAGTGCTTCACTCAGCTAGGTCGGTTTATTTTTTACCACTTAACCCATTCACGGTTTTTATGTTTTCTTAACTTTTTTTTAACTTTTTGTTTTAAGCCGCCTAGGATTACTTTGGTCTGGAATTAACGCTGAAGTTGCCTCGAGGGACGTTGGTTGTACTCATTAGTTTAGGTTAGGTTACCTCGAGGGACTGGTTATATTGGTTAAGTTAGGTTAGGTCAGAAGTTCCCAAAAAGGTGGTCCGCGTACCCCAGGGGGACGCGAGTAGCTGACAATTACGTGTGTGTGTGTGTGTGTGTGTGTGTGTGTGTGTGTGTGTGTGTGTGTGCGTGATGTGTGTGTGTGTGTGTGTGTGTGTGTGTGTGTGTGTGTGTGTGTGTGTGTGTGTGTGTGTGAGAGAGAGAGAGAGAGAGAGAGAGAGAGAGAGAGCGGGTGTGTGTGTTTACGTGTGTGTGGTGTGTGTGTGTGTGTGTGTGTGAGCGGGTGTGTTTTTGCATGTGCGTGGTGTGTGTGTGTGTGTGTGTGTGTTGTGTGTTGTGGTGTGTGCGCGTGTGTGTGTGTAAAACGTTTTTATATTCGATAAATTTTTTTTACACATTCGCTGCTGCTGATATGAAGTTCAGCAATGAAGTGATTTCATGACAATTAGCTCTGAATATTGTAATATAACTTATGTAGTATATAACTTATGTAATATAACTTAACATAATTACCATAACGACAGAAAAACTCTAGAGAAAGTTATTCAAGAAAAGTAACTATTAAATCTTTGTTCCTGCCACAACCAGAGAGTAGACATATGTCTGAAAATATTCAGGAAAATTTGTTTTTGAATTTACGCATGAGTGAAAAACACGATGATCGCACCGGTATATCAATGAAAGCTACTATGTTAGTTCTCGTTAATTTATTTGGAAATTCCAAATGTATGCAATTTTTCTATTTTCCTGTCAACTGATGCATATTTTCTTTACTTTTAGAAACAATTTTTAAATCCACTTAACTATTTATTGGGTTTGCATGACAGGTTACTTAAAACATATTTTTGAGCTTTTAAATGTACTAAATGAGTTTACGAGGATATCACGCGGACATCTTCATAGTAGAATACATGAATGAAGCAATAATCAAAAAGTTTAATGTCTGGGCCAAACTTGCTTACTGTCCAAAAAGTTTTAGACTCCATTCATGACAAATTATCGGTGCATATTAAGACTTTAGCGGTCATATTGAGTGAATATTTTCCTGCTTCAGACCCTAAAACAGACAGATAAGAAATCCACTCACTAACACACACGAAATTTAAGACATTATCGGTGCATATTAAGACTTTAGCGGTCATATTGAGTGAATATTTTCCTGCTTCAGACCCTAAAACAGACAGATAAGAAATCCACTCACTAGCACACACGAAATTTAAGACCTAAATTTTATTAAATCAGAGCAATATCAACTTATTGATCTGTCAAGTAATGGAATACCCGGAAATTCATTTAATAATTAAAAATTGTTAGAGTTAAGGCTGATTGTGCAACAAGACCACAAACACAGAAATCGCCTTAACGTCATGATCATTTCCGGGTAAACTGTGTCCCAAAATTGAAGAAATTTTGGAGAAAAAAGATAGAAGATTTAATCTGTCAGTCTGAATAATACAGTGGACATTTACGTTCGCAGTACTGCGTTACTTCAAAAGTTTTGTCACATAATACAACTCACTCAACTGCTTTGTAAAATGAAACTAGTTATATTCATAAAACTTTTCAATTTATTTTCCCCATGCATTTCACCTTTAATTAGGTATACCCTAATACATTCCATTATCTTAACTACAAGTGTTAGTAATAACACTTGTAGTTAAGATAATGGAATGTCATAGATGTGATTTTAATTTAAACACAGATCTAGGAGTCTCTAATGGTTTTTTTACAAGGGGTTCCGCAACAAAATGGCATTTGGTAACCACTGGTTTAGGTTACCTCAAGGGACTTCGGTTTAGACTGGTTAGGTACCTCAAGGGACTTTAGTTACACTGGTTTAGGTTACCTCGAGACATTTTGATTACATTGGTTAGTTACCTCAAGGGACTTTGGTTACACTGGTTAATTACCTCGAGGCACTTTGGTTACATTAGTTAGTTACATCGAGGGACTTTGGTTACACTGGTTAGTTACCTCGAGAGACTTTGGTTACACTGGTTAATTACCTCGAGGCACTTTGGTTACATTAGTTAATTACATCGAGGGACTTTGGTTACACTGGTTAGTTACCTCAAGAGACTTTGATTACACTGGTTAGGTACCTCGAGGTAACTTACACAGGTTAGGGTTTTTTTGGAACAATTTTGATTTCCATTAAAAAACACATTGCACATTATAGCCTACTCATTCACAGTGCAAGTTTATTAATATTATTCAGAATTATTGAAGTATTAACTATAGCAGGCAGTAAAGTAGCCAGGATTTGTATTTGTAGAGTACATTTGTGGGTAATTTGATAGCCGTAAGATCCATTTTTGTACACCATAATCACTTAGGTAGTTCCAAAAAAAGGGAAATTTAATTTGCCCACTAATTCTTGCAAAGCTAACACATGCTGCTTTTAATTTTAGAAATATTTAAACATAATAGTAGGCCTAACTAACAATTTGTCGTATCTATCTATTACCAACAAACTTAGGAGATTTTTAAAATATTTTTTACTTTGTCATTTTTATTTTTCATCGTTCTTGAATCGGATTTTTCGAGGATATATCGACCCAACATTTTGTTAACTAAGCTATTGACTATATGTGAATTTGAGCAGAGAATTTCAGAAATTTGTTTTTAACATTTACAATAAAAGGTTTCCGAAAAAGTTTCTTGATAATTTAAAAAAAATGGTCTCCAAGTACAAGTTACCAGATCTACGTTCAAAATTTAATTAGTTAATTATTTATCAATTAGTTAAGTCTCCAGAGATAAGCAGCCACCCAGGTGGACAGATAATCCACGCAAAAACAACTTTTTTTGGATTCAGGCGATCTGAAAATGGATAAAGTTATTCTCAATCTGAAAAAATGGAGATGATTATTATGTATTTCTCTATTTTTGTTTTATGAGAAAATAAAAACTTCTAAGTTTCGTAATTCTCAGACCTACCGTTTAGGTGTTAGGTTAAGCAGGAAAGAAAAGGTTAATCGTTTAGATAAGTTAAAAAAAAGTAGCACTTTAAACAATTTCTTAACGCATGTTTCACAGTATTAACAACATAAATTTTTCTTTATTAGATTAGATTACTTTTTTGGGGTTATGGGGTTTTGATGGCCCCAAGCACAGCATCCAAAGGACCTATGCAATCTCTTGGGATTCTAGTTCAGTAGACTCCAATACGTTTTGGAAGTCTACTGTCTAGCTCCTTCAGATGGAGGTCTTCAGGGTTCTGGAAGCCAAACACTCTATGCTTCCTGCTGGCAAGACCCTCAAGGATCGATAATAGATTAAGAGGCCTTTACACATGGTTTCTCCGTGTTACTATACTGTTCGTGTTCACCCTCGGACCACAATGCACCATAATGAGTCTCATGGTTTTCCTGAGTTGCCCTTTGCCCATGATCCTAATGTTCCTGACTGACAGACTTCCAATCTTGAAGTTCCTGTCAGCCCTGTCATCAAAATTCTATAGGTTGTGTTTCTCACACCCGAGATTTGATCAATGGGAGGTCTTCTGTTTCTAGGTTTAATTAGAAGCCCTTTACTACCGCTGCTCTCTTCTCAGTTTGTGTTTTTACACTCCCAAAAAACATTTGACATCTACAAACGTCTGTCTGATTTGAGGTAGGCCATCGTCATATTGATTTGAGATGTTTAACCCCATATCTCACTCCTTCAACTGCAAACTGGGTAAGACCGCCGCAATTCACTGCTTATCGGTTCCACCGGGTTGCAGCTCCAGTTTCCTCAGTTTCATGCTATTTTCACACCCCAGGTTCATTATTGCAGGTTAAATTAGGTAAAGCTAGATTAAATCAAGAGGTCGTCTGATATCCAGAATTCGAATACTTAAGCCGAAGTTACTCTTAACAATGCAGCCTTCGGTGTATGCTGTACCACCTTGGCATGGAATGAAAGAATCTGACCCAACAGCAGCTAAAGGAAGATAAGTCTGATCCAGTTGGGACACGTCTCGATTCCCAAACTCATACTCACAATATGTGACCTCCTGAGGGAGACGTTCTCACTATACGAAGTACATAATAAATTATGAAGAAAGTATGAAGGTCAAATGAAAAATCTCTCTTGAGATTTTAATGGGTCTATCTGTTTTAAGATCCTACGAGTTTAAAAAGTGGTTTTTACTATGATATCAGTCCATCGATAATGGTGACTAAACTAATTCACCAATTCTGATCAAAACTAGCTGATTTAATTAAAGTTGTAGTGATTTTTATTAAAGAAAATGTACGAGATATAAGACTCCGGATTAAATCTTAAAAAACACAAAAAATAATCTTTACTCCTGTAAGATTTATTTTATTTTTAGATTTATTTTATTTTTTCAACTTACTCTCAAAATTTTTTTAATTTATTTTTTTAAAATTGAATTTTCCAGTAGTGGCCCAGATGTTACCACTCGTACGTGTTAAACAAATCGTACTCAACAGATTTTATCTGTATCTGTTTCGACCGTTCCGCGTTCTACGAAGCTAAAATCAAAACTAAAACGTTTGTGAAGGTATGACTCCGTGCTGTATGCGACTGTCTTACATTTAACTAAACTAAAATCGTGTAAGTAGTGACACAGCTGTCATGACTCTGTGCTTTAGGTGACCGTCTTGCCTGTGACCAAAGTAAAATCGTACATGTAGTGACACAGCTGTCATGACTCTGTGCTTTAGGTGACCGTCTTGCATGTGACCAAAGTAAAATCGTACAAGTAGTGACACAGCTGTCATGACTCTGTGCTGTAAGTGATCTTATCGCATGTAACCAAAGTAAAATCGTACAACTAGTGACACAGCTATCATGACTCTGTGCTATAGGTGATCTTATCGCATGTAACCAAAGTAAAATCGTACAAGTAGTGACACAGCTGTCATGACTGTGTGCTGTAGGTGATCTTATCGCATGCAACCAAAGTAAAATCGTACAAGTAGTGACACAGCTGTCATGACTCTGTGCTGTAGGTGATCTTATCGCATGTAATCAAAGTAAAATCGTACAAGTAGTGACACAGCTGTCATGACTCTGAGCTTTAGGTGACCGTCTCGCATGTGACCAATGTAAAATCGTACAAGTAGTGACACAGCTGTCATGACTCTGTGCTGTAGGTGATCTTATCGCATGCAACCAAAGTAAAATCGTACAAGTAGTGACACAGCTGTCATGACTCTGTGCTTTAGGTGACCGTCTCGCATGTGACCAATGTAAAATCGTACAAGTAGTGACACAGCTGTCATGACTCTGTGCTTTAGGTGACCGTCTCGCATGTGACCAATGTAAAATCGTACAATTAGTGACACAGCTGTCATGACTCTGTGCTGTAGGTGATCTTATCGCATGTAACCAAAGTAAAATCGTACAAGTAGTGACACAGCTGTCATGACTCTGTGCTGTAGGTGATCTTATCGCATGCAATCAATGTAAAATCGTACAAGTAGTGACACAGCTGTCATGACTCTGTGCTGTAGGTGATCTTATCGCATGTAACCAAAGTAAAATCGTACAAGTAGTGACACAGCTGTCATGACTCTGTGCTTTAGGTGACCGTCTCGCATATGACCAATGTAAAATCGTACAAGTAGTGTACAGCTGTCATGACTCTGTGCTTTAGGTGATCTTATCGCATGTAACCAAAGTAAAATCGTACAAGTAGTGACACAGCTGTCATGACTCTGTGCTTTAGGTGACCGTCTCGCATGTGACCAATGTAAAATCGTACAAGTAGTGACACAGCTGTCATGACTCTGTGCTGTAGATGATCTTATCGCATGCAACCAAAGTAAAATCGTACATGTAGTGACACAGCTGTCATGACTCTGTGCTTTAGGTGACCGTCTCGCATGTGACCAATGTAAAATCGTACAAGTAGTGACACAGCTGTCATGACTCTGTGCTGTAGATGATCTTATCGCATGCAACCAAAGTAAAATCGTACAAGTAGTGACACAGCTGTCATGACTCTGTGCTGTAGGTGATCTTATCGCATGTAATCAATGTAAAATCGTACAAGTAGTGACACAGCTGTCATGACTCTGTGCTGTAGGTGATCTTATCGCATGCAACCAAAGTAAAATCGTACAAGTAGTGACACAGCTGTCATGACTCTGTGCTGTAGGTGATCTTATCGCATGTAACCAAAGTAAAATCGTACAAGTAGTGACACAGCTGTCATGACTCTGTGCTTTAGGTGACCGTCTCGCATGTGACCAATGTAAAATCGTACAAGTAGTGACACAGCTGTCATGACTCTGTGCTGTAGATGATCTTATCGCATGCAACCAAAGTAAAATCGTACATGTAGTGACACAGCTGTCATGACTCTGTGCTTTAGGTGACCGTCTCGCATGTGACCAATGTAAAATCGTACAATTAGTGACACAGCTGTCATGACTCTGTGCTGTAGATGATCTTATCGCATGCAACCAAAGTAAAATCGTACATGTAGTGACACAGCTGTCATGACTCTGTGCTTTAGGTGACCGTCTCGCATGTGACCAATGTAAAATCGTACAAGTAGTGACACAGCTGTCATGACTCTGAGCTTTAGGTGACCGTCTCGCATGTGACCAATGTAAAATCGTACAAGTAGTGACACAGCTGTCATGACTCTGTGCTGTAGATGATCTTATCGCATGCAACCAAAGTAAAATCGTACATGTAGTGACACAGCTGTCATGACTCTGTGCTGTAGGTGATCTTCTCGCATGTAACCAAAGTAAAATCGTACAAGTAGTGACACAGCTGTCATGACTCTGTGCTGTAGATGATCTTATCGCATGCAACCAAAGTAAAATCGTACAAGTATGACACAGTCATGACACAGCTGCTGTAGGTGACTTATCGCATGTGCTCGTAGGTGACACAGCTGTCTCGCATGGTGATCAATGTAATCAAAGTAAAATCGTACAAGTAGTGACACAGCTGTCATGACTCTGTGCTGTAGATGATCTTATCGCATGTAACCAAAGTAAAATCGTACAAGTAGTGACACAGCTGTCATGACTCTGTGCTGTAGGTGATCTTATCGCATGCAACCAAAGTAAAATCGTACAAGTAGTGACACAGCTGTCATGACTCTGTGCTGTAGGTGATCTTATCGCATGTAATCAAAGTAAAATCGTACAAGTAGTGACACAGCTGTCATGACTCTGTGCTGTAGGTGATCTTACCGCATGTAACCAAAGTAAAATCGTATAAGTAGTAACACAACTGTCATGATTCCATACTGGAATAGACTGTGTCGGATTTTACTAAGCTAAAGTACAGGCACAGCTGTCACGGTCTCGTACTTCATAAGACCGTTCCTTGTTTAAGCAAGCTGAAATCGTATTAGTAGTAACAAAGCTGTCATGACTCCATGCTGGAATAGACTGTCTCGGATTTGACCAAGCTAAATTCGTGCCAGTACTAATGATTTTGTGCTGGTTGAGACCACCTTGTATTTTACCAAGTTATATTCGTGCAATTACTGACACAGCTGTCATTACTCCATGCTAGATGAGACCTTCTTGCGTTTAACCAGGAAACTCGTGCAAGTAGTGACATAGCTGTCATAACTCCGTGCTGGATGATTCCGTCCCGCTTTTAACCAGGCTAAATTCGTACAAGTACTGACAAAGCTGTCATGTCTTCGTCCGGGATGGCACTATCCCATGTTTAACAAAGTTAAAGTCATATCATTGTCGACCCAGTTGATAACTGTCCAGAATGCGGTCGTTCCGAAATATGACCCAATTAAATTCACGTGAAGCAACACAGAATATTATACATTAACATACATTAGACTACGTATAATTGGACCAAGCTAAGTTCTGAAATTCATTAATAAAATAATTTTCGTACGCAATAGGACGTCTGCGCCTCATTTTACTATTGACGTAAAATCCAATCAGTAATAATCATGGATTAATTATATTCAAGATAATTTTTCATTAGGAATTCAAGTTTGAAGTTAATACTAATTTTTAAATAAATAATATGTTACCAACATTATTACTTATGATTTAAGCGTCCACTAATACAACTAAAAATATTTGTAAATTTAAATGCAACACTTTTTCAAACTAGATTTGAACTATCCCCTTTTTGCATGCCTTCAAATTTTCTAATCAAATCAAAACATACCGATCAAATCTTCTACCAGTCTTTAAGAGGTTTATTGATGACTGAGGTCAACTAAAACTTTTCAAGTTTAGTAATGTGACCCATAATTTTAAAGGTCTTCGAAAATTGATAAATAACGTAAACAAAAATTAGGTTACATAAAAATTAAAAAAGTGGTAAGAGGTTATATTAATATTAAGATTTTTTTCGGCTCCCACTTAGTAATGAGCCATTGAATTTAGCTTTTGTTTCAGCAATCTAACCTCCACAATTTTTAAAATAACTTATCACATAACACAAATTTACTATTTTTACTATTTTTAGTTGATCTCTCCGAAGGGGAGGAGGGTTAAAACTTCATTCGCCAAGTAGTAGGTCACTACAATAAATATAGCAGACGTTGTAATATTTTATATCCGTTATAATGAGCTCTGTGACTTAGTAAATAGGTCTGCATGGTATGACCTAATCTACTGAATAAGTGGTGTTGTTATATTTTTTCCAATATTGCTTTGATGTTTGTTTCATTGCCAATCCAATAGACTACTGCTTTATACATAACTAGCAATTTGTGTTTAAAAATAGTTGTATTTTTAACAACTATTTGTTGTTAAACTATTTTAACTATTGTCGGTATCTAGACAAATCAATGACCATTTAATCTAATTTATCAAATAGGCCTATAATCCTTAGTATATTCCTTAGTATTACAAAACACACAAAATTACAATAAAGAAACACTATATACCATAGGAACAATGCTAGTGTTGAGGTTTAGTTGCACAAAGGCACATAACAAACTTTAATCAGCTGTTAAATTAATATGACATGTTCCGGTTTGTTTTAATACAAGTACCGTAGAAATGTGCCAACTTAATATTTAATGTAGGGACTAGGAACTATCCAATTTCTGTTATTTTATTACTATTATTTGTTAAATATAACTCAAACACAATAGGAAAATATTCTTATGCTCATAAAATTTCCTACAAAGATTAGGCTACAAAGTATAGGCCTACTATGTGCATTTATTAAAAAAATAAATAAAACACCTAAATACTAGCCGGAAGTAAAATGTTTTCAGAACAATGCATTTCTTACGAGATATTTTTCATTCATAAATCGTTAAATTATTCGATTTCCATAAATTTTGCAAATCTGCACAGTTAGTAATTTCCAATTACACGTCAGAAGAGTTAAAATTGGTTCGGCGGAATTCTAGATACGGTACAAAAAAAATGTCTCACTCAGTTATTATTTTAATATAAATTAGTTTCGCACTCTTTCCAGAAATGTTTTTATATGTATTTAATTTTGCGACGGTTAATATGAGCTGTTTTCTTGTCTTACTTTTCTACCAATTTTTTATTATTTTATATTAATTCTAAGCATGTTATTTTCGTTTCCTGGAAAACTATTAATGAAACATATACCAAATCAATAATATTTGTATATTCAAATAAATTATTTTGCGGACTCCTACTTATCACTACAGTTAATAGGCTGCGTTTTAATCAGTTAATATCGATCAAAGTTCTGTAGTACATTCATTATATTTATGAAGTATCGCCATTTTATTTTAAATTAATTATTATTTTAGTAATAAATTATAGGCTATTTTTGTTTTTAATGAAACAAACTTAATAGAAATTCATGAACAGGTATTTGGTATTTGTGTTATTTGCTTACTAGCACGGTAGAGGCATCAGGTTCCTCGCCTTTGTCCAGACAAAGATTACACCTTCCTGTTGGCTCCCAGTCTTTTGTATCCATCGAATCTTGCCTTACGCTTTTCAGAAGTAACTCCTGGTATTGTCGCCATTTCTTTCTGCCCATCAACTCTTCAGCGACTCTCTCCAAGCCTTGGACAGACAAAACACATTTTGTGAATATAATAGATCTGCAAATTAAATATTTCATCTAAAAAAATAACAAACATGTGACTTCGTTTACGCTATAGAGTACGTACATAAAAATAATTTCAAAATTGTTTAAAAATATTCTCCTTAAATAAAATCACGTCCTGGAAAATTTAAATAAATGTTGTTGGTATTATTTGATGCTATAATTTATAAATAGCTGAACATATTTTAAAATAATTAAATTGCAATACAATATTTTGCTAACTTTCAACATTTGTTAGAAATACCTAATACAGTTCTTCGCAACTCGGTTTCACTAGACGTATAGAGGAAGCATACCAAAAATCGGAGAAATTTAAAGAGTCAACCATTGTTGAATTTCACCGATGGTGAACTGGGGAAGTTTACTACTTAAACTAAACCCTTTTATCTGGAAATCTTAGCTTAAAAACAATCCTAATTACAACGAGGTTTGTGATTTTAACTTTAAATTTAAAATGTCTGGCAAAATTGACATCTCAGTGGCTTATCGAGCCACTGAACACTGACAGGGTCTAACTGTACTACAAGTCCAAAGCATAAATCTGTACTCCGCGTAATGTCCATTGAGGGCCTATTAGCATTCTGCAATTAAATTCAACCAATCATAGACGAACTGTTTTACAAGATTGATTCCCTCCAATAAAGTGAATATAATAGAATGGGATATTTGTATATACAATTAATATGTGCCTATTCGAGGCTACAAATGCGCTAGGTGTGACCACAACGCGCTGTATTTGACGGTCAACGAACTAGACTCGTGCTTCGGACTACCGTCCGTTGACGGTCAACCAATACCAGTAGATCGCAGTGTTGTTACACTGGGACATCGGTGGACTTAACAAGGCACTTTTTTATTGTAATATACAAATATCCCTATTCTATATAGTTTATAGCGGAAAAGCAATCTTGCAACACTGCTCTCCTCCGATTGGTTGGCTCAAGGTAAACAGTGCCTATAAGCCCATCCCTCAACGGACTAGACTCGTGGTGCGAGATATAGAATACTTGCACTATTACCGTCAATCTGCTGTTATGATCCACCTGCACGAGTATTTACCTACACTGTTTATATATATATATATATATATATATATGAGTCTACCTGTACTAATAGAGACTATCTGCACTAAATTGATCTACCTACAATATCAGGGTCTACTTGCACTACTAGGCAGGGTTTACTTGCACTATTTAAATTTTATTTGTACAAATTTGATCAACATGCACTAATTGGGCATTCTGACACTATTATGGTCTATTATCGATTGCGTGCTGGTATTACAAGAGTGAAATGGTGTTTTGAGCGCACAGCTCTTGAAAGTGTTATGAAGTAATATTTGATAACTTTCCGAGCATAACTTGGGGTGATAAGCCTATCCAAAGTAGTTAGGAACCCCATGCTATAACTGACACTAAGCTGAAAACATCCTGCCACTGCCAAAAGTGGGATAAAGGGCGACTTATTTGGTTAATCAGTATTTTTTGTAAGTTCAACATATGAATCGGTAATTCATGTCAAAACTTATAACACTTCTTTCACAATTTAAATCTGAACGTTGTGGAGGAAAATGGCAAACTAATGAGAATGGAATTAATCCTGTCTGCCGAATGAGAAGCTGATGAACTACATAGAACTTGGCGATTTAATTATAAAAAAGCTATCGAGAAAATACACATACAGTGAGCTGACAGCTTAAGTAAAAAAGCTTGAGTGAAAGAAAAATTTCCTCCGTACATAATTAAGAAAACAAATTATGGAAAAAGCCAATACTCAATATTGCATAAGAAAATAATTTTAAAAAAACAAATGTAATGTAACATTGCTATTTGACAAGGCCGAAATACTGCATTTTTTATATTACCAGGTGATTCTTATATAAACTTAAGTCTCAGCCGCCTCGGTGGTCTAGTCTAGTGGATAGCGTACTAGGCTTTCACCTCGAGGACCCGGGTTCGATTCCCGGCGAGGGCTTGGCATTTTCATACGCTATAAATCATCCCATCGTCTGCATTAGCCCAAGTGTGCACAACAGTCGGACGTTAAAAAAAAAAAAAAATAAATAAATAAATAAACTTAAGTCTTTCAAGTTAAATACAAGCGGCTTGAGATGAACCTACAGTCCTATTAGCTTAAAATATCATAATAATTTATAAATTATTTGAAAAAAAACAACATTAAAAGAATTTATTTTCAAATAACATGGTTTGAATTGGCCTACTCTGTAAATAAATAAAAATGAATACATTTAATAGCTATAAAATTTATCTACTGAGACTTCCAATGCTTTTTCAACACCGCTTCGCCATTTTTCGATATTCTTTCTTAAAGTGTATATACTACACACACACACACACACACACACACACACACACACACACACACACACACACACACACACACACACACACACACACACACACACACACACACACACACACACACACACACACACACACACACACACACACACACACACACACACACACACACACACTACAGTAGAGGTGGGCGTTTCTGCTATTTTTACAAAACGTCAACAAACTGTTTGTCGAGGAAAAAAGCTGCTTTTTAAAACAGTTGAAAAAACAGGTTTAGAAAACTGAAACTCAAAGTTGTATTAGCAACTAAAATATAAAGCACATACGTTCAGTTTTCTAAGACTACTTTTTCATTCCCACTACCACCAGGTCCTTAACTGTTTTTGGGTATAAAGCATTTAGAAAGGATAAAAATAATCCTTACAAGTGTAGTAAAAATTAAATTACATTCTCAAAACGTAATAATTATGTATGCCATTTTATATTTACAAAATGCAATGAATTTCTAATAGAAGCATTCTTTGTTTTACTTAAAAATTAAATAGTCCTTTGCATATTTACCAAAATGCAAACGATTTAGAATATTTTTAGTTGATTAAAAATATTGATGATTGATAATAAATATAAAAAATATGTTTAAATAAAATTAGGCTCTGTATGTTTAAATAAAATTAGGCTCTACAAAATGTGAGAGGTTGTTACTACAACTGGCAACAAAATAGAGATAAACGTTGGCATTGACCAAACCAGTTCTTACTTCACTACAAGCAACAAGCAACTTTGGAATAAAGGGAAAAAGCATAAAAGCATGTAGAAGAAAAGCAGTTAGCAGGCAAACAGCAGGAAAACAGTTTTAGCGCTTGCGGCAACGTTCGAATAGAACAGTCTGTTCATTGTTTAACAAATCATAAACAGTCCAAATCAAACTGCTTGTTTCCGTTTGAAAAAAACAGTTTGTTTGTCGTTTATAGAAAAACAGTTTTTTTAACAGTTTGGTGTTTTCTGCCCCACCACTACAGTACAGTGTATATACTAGCACAACATATTTTAACTAGTAGGGCATACGCACACTAAATTGATATAGCCTACCAATACTAAAACCGGTACTTATACTACCAGAGTCTATTTACACTAGTATGACCTACCTGAACTTTTATGATCGGAGTGCTCTACTAAAGCATTGCTGTTCGTCTGGTATTGCTAAGAGCTTATATTTGTGTGCGCGCAATCACAGGCATTATATTAGAAAACATAAACAAAACACATTAAACCACTTTTAAGTTAAAAGGAGTAACAAATCATAAAGTTCTTATTGAAAGTGTTGTCACATTTGTGTTGGACGTCATAAATTGGCAATAATTGAAATTAAAACAAATTAAAATGCCTTTAAACACGTACTCAAAATCCCAATTATAAGCTCTTTTATTGTCAATAAAATGTTTATGTCCCTTTGTTAAGGTTATATCGTATTACGGTTAATGAGATTTCATTTTTTTAATGTTACATACCAATACTAATAATTAGATCACAAATGCAGCAAATTCAAATGTATAACCATGTACGTGTATCGAAATATACAATTTTCTTGTAAGTGGAAAAAGTTCATGTGCACAAAGTTAGAGCAGAACCAAGTTATTTTTGAAAGTAACCTATAGCAGCGATTTATGGTGAAAGGAAATTTTTATCGAAGATGACTTCATGGATTTATTCCACATATTAAAAAAATTGTAAAAGAAGTTTGTATAAACACATTTCCTAAATACAAGTTTTTTTTTGTCTTGTCGCCACTTCGTGTTTTTATCAAAAACAAAATCTTATCTATTGCAAATATGTATAATTTCAAATGATAAAGAGTTGTAATTTCACATATTGTTTACGAGATATTCTGACATACAGGACCCATTCAAGAAAAATAATAAACTGCTTATCTCTGTTCATTAAAAACTTGTAACGTTAATTGACAAAACTAAACTAGGTCTTTGTTCAACTCTACCGTTCGGCATTTGGTTTGTGTAGGCCTCTGCGTTTGTTAGGGAACACGCAGTTTTGGCCAAAAGCATTGACCTATTGTTTTGAAATTTGGTAGAAAGGTACTTTGTATAAAGTCCGAAGTGTGTGTGTGAGTGTGCGCGCGCGTGTGTTTAAAGATCTTCTTTCGTTAACTTCAGTTTCAAGATGGCGGCCTTCTATTCAACTATGACGAGTATAATTGCTAATTGTCCCCTGTAATACTGGCTGAATGACTTGTACTACCACAATTTTGACAGATTCATTGAAAACAAAATAAAATGTCATTAAATTTTGCCCTGTAATATGTTTCGTAAATATAAACGGTTAAGGGTTAAGTCGGCGGGAAATCTGCGAACCCGTCAAACTCGTGCCGTGGAACAGTGGGCAGGCAACTTAGGATAGTGTGTTTTACTGTTCTTTGAACTACTGGTTATTGTAAGCGAATACTTTTGAGACAAAATAAATTAAAGTCCACGGAGAGTCATCATAAACCTTAACAACAACCATTTAACGCTGTTACAAAATTATCAAAGTTTATTGTATACATTATGTTACAAACAAGACTTGCATAAACTATTCAGAATGGTGCAATGATAGGTACCAATCAATAATCATCTTACTTGACTCTTTTTCAGATCAATTATTTAAAATCTGAAAATAAAGAGTTGATCTAATTTTGTACTGCACAGAGAGTAGCAAAAATAAAAACACAATGTAATGGAGCAGTTTCCACTGTATTATACTTATACTATACTTGAAGAGATCCCAAAGTGGGGGTCGTGGACACACGGGTGTCCGCAAAGCGTTCTGAAGAGTCCGTGAGGAACGTAAGTTTTAAGAAGCAAAATTTTAATTAAGATTATTATTTTACTAAACTACATTTTTTTATGAAATATTATTTAGTAAAATAATTGCTGTTTAAATTTTAATTGTTATTAGCGAATTTCCATTCGAAAAATGAGAGTGGTCCTAAACCCATGGCCATGAAATGAACACCGATCCTGACCTCTAGATCATTATTTGATAGTTAAAATTTATTTATGTGTATTTATATGAATCACATTAAAAACCGATGTACACAATTGTTTCTGGAAGAACCAAAATCATACCTGTCATCTCCGAAGTTCTTGTCGAAGCGAGTAACAAGATAAGCGAGAACTTCGAAAATGCCACATAAGATTTTGGCAAAACATCTTAACAATGTTTCTTCCAGAAACAATTGTGTCGAAGGGATGTATATCGGTTTACAATGTGATTCATTTTTTCCATTCATGAAAGTTTTTTTATAAGCATTAATGTATAAATACACACACACACGCGCGCGCACGCAAACTAGCTGCACCTATTGAGAGGATCTAGACGTCCCTCGCGGTACCCGAGTCTAACACAAACTTACACTTACAACACTACATTTACGACTTTAACACTTTACACTCACAGTTACATTTAGGGAGGCGATAATAGCCTCAATGTGCTTTTCGTTTTAAAATAACAAAAACACCCACGCTAAAAAACTTGGCACGAAAATCTATTACAGTAATAGCTTAGGCAAGTTCCTTAACCAATAAAATTCGTTCAACAGTTTCAAAATGGCAGTAATTTCAAGTTTTTAAAAATCCTTAACTTTTCTGTTTAAATACTTTTTTAAATCCAATTTCACCATCGTAATCAGCATTAAAAACTGCATAAATTAGCGTAATTAATTTTTCGAAATCTATTGAAATTATACAAATTTTTGACGGCGGTCAGGGTTCATTTTCGCGTTTTCAGTGTAGGCCTAATATGAAAGTTTTAATTGCTAATATGTGAAGATTTGTATGCCGTTTATGATGGTGAAATCAAATTACAAAAAGGGTAAAATAAAGAAAAATACTCTTGGAAATACGCTTCTATCACGTCAACATTTTTTTACAAATTCATACTATTCGAAAAAACTAAAAAAAGTGTAATGCATTCTT
Organism: Callitettix versicolor; assembly: GCA_022606455.1. Lineage (NCBI taxonomy): Eukaryota > Metazoa > Arthropoda > Insecta > Hemiptera > Cercopidae > Callitettix > Callitettix versicolor. Next base: position 42,048,638 of record CM040182.1, read on the forward strand.
ACAATTCGTATAATTAAGCACGTCATTGCTAGTTCATAAATATCTTTATTGAGAGTTCACTCTGCTGATCCCTAATATTCTTTACATCCATCTGACGAGTTCTGGGGTAACTCCATTTTCTAAGAACTGTTAATTTAGACCTGATAATCCTGTGGCGGACCTGTCTTATGTGTTCCATAGGCTATTGCAGAACGTCCCTTTCCTACCCCTCTAATTAGTTCCAACCCCTTTCCTCTTATTGGTCTATACTTTTGTTTGGCTGTTCTACAATTTCTGGACAGAAAATAATATCCAGTCTTAAATTCGAAATAAATGACGTATGAACATTTACAAACTTATTCGCATTCGAGTCTGTGCCTGAAAAAGTTTGTGTTTATGTAATCACAGAAAACGAAGGCCTATTGGTTCAACTTAAGCCTAGCTATCTTCTCGATAGTTTTAGTTCAAGTGCTACAGACTGAACACTACATTAGAAGTAAAATAATCTAATTTTACACAATTTGCTTTACAGATTCTGATTTATAAATGATATTAGAGATTTGACGAGTAAGCCAAATTTAAAATAAACATTTTGAAGTTTTTGTTGGTCCCAATAAAGATTTTGGCTCAAATAAACACATCGTCTTTGTGTGGTTTATTAAAGGTCATAAAATCCAAAGAGCGATTTAATTCTAAAACAATTTATAGTTTAACATATGTGATCAAGGTATAATGTGATATGATATTAAGTTTCACAAATATCGAAAATTTGGTGACTTTTAGTTAAAGTGTTGTTGTAACAGTGATAATTTTAATTATTTTAAATTTAAAATGATTACGTTTTAAATAACATTTAATTAATTATAAGACACTACATGATACACTTGTGCTGCGCCAAATCATTTGTCTTTGTTTTGTTTCAAAATCATTTTTATTAGTTAATTTAACGCCTTACGTATTATTTTTCAAATGTGTAATTTTCGTTTTTTCTCAACTTAGGTTTTTCGCTCGATAGATTCCAATCCCGGTGTTCCTAAATTCCCAGCTAAAACAAACCTTTCTAAAACAATTGTTTTTGCTGACTTCATTTGATAGTGCATTTTGTAACGACCACTTTTCATATTGACCTATTTTTTCTATATTGGTCCCTATCCTCTTAGACCTCATCAAAAGAGAAGGGAAAGGAGGGTAAGAAATCTTTGTTTATAAAAAAACTGACTCAGCATGCTCCAAATACTTTGTTATTGTCAATTATTATGTATAACTCAGCTATAACGTAGATACGACTGAGTTATAACTTACAATTAACACATCTTTAACGTATAGTACCTTAGATATAACACACAACTTAGCTATAACGTACAACTTAGCTATAACGTATAACGTAGTTAAAACGTACAACGCAGCTACAACGCACAACTCAGCTATAACGTATAACTCAGCTTTAACGTAGTCTACAACTGCGCTATAACGTACAACTAACTCAACTATAGGTCCCTAACGTATAACTTAGTTATAACGTACTACTCAGCTATAATGTACAACTAACTCATCTATAACGTATAACTCATCTATAACGTTGCAGTTACTACGTGCAACGCAGCTATAACGTGAAACTCAGCTATAACGTACAACTCAGCCATAATGTACAACTCCAATGGTCCCAAGAGCGGAAGCTTACCTTAGGAGGAGCATTAGAGAAGCAACAAGTCTTTAAAAACCTTGGTTCAGCTGGCTCTAGCTGACAGTACTTTGGGATGTAAATTGACTTCGTCCTTGGAAAAAGATACAGCTGAGGAAAATTCCTCAAAAAATTCATAGTTTATTGGTTTCGGGTACTTTGTACCAAAGCAACTATTTAAAACTTCATCAAAGTACATTTTAAAACCCAAACCAAAAGTTTAAATCATCAGAGTTACGGTTTAGAATGGTATTAAAACAACAGTTTAAAATAGCATCAAAGTACGTTTCAGGACCTTATCAAAGAACAGTTTAATACTGTATCAAAGTACGTTTCAGGACCTTATCAAAGAACAGTTTAATACTGCATCAAAGCAACGGATGCATCAAAGCAACGGATGCATCAAACCTAAAGAACGCCCACTGGCTATTTGCTATGTGTTCTCAAAAATGAGCATATTAAAAATATATCTTTGGGTTAAAACCTAACGTAAACCACTCTGTACGATTAAGCTAACATTTAAATGAAACAAATATTATCATAAATTGTACAAATTATATAAATGTCGTAATAATCAGATAATTAGTACAGGAGATTATGCGATTTCATAGACAATGTAAATGATGGACATGGAACCAAAAATGTTACCCGAGTCATTAAGAATTTTTATTGTGGGCAGTCTTTTCGACTTTTGAAATGACAAAACCGCCGTGCCTAATAGGTAGTGAAGAAACTAAACATACTAGGTATTATGTTCAAAGGTATGTAGGTAGTTCAAAGAACAGCAGACCTCGCAGTATATTCTTGAAACAGAAGAGAATGGGAAAAATTTTACAACCATGTTCTTCGGGCTTTATACAAGGTACCTTCGTAGCAAATTTCAAAACAATCGGTCAATGCTTTTGGCTAAAACTGCGTAACAAACAAACCAAATGCCGAAAGGTCGAGTAGAAACAGATCTTGCTTCGCTCGGTCAATAATGGTGACACGTAGATACCTCGTAAATACTATGAAAGCGAATTTAAAAAAATATATATTTCATCTTACCCTCTTTTTGAAACTCTGACTTCACTATCATAAACAGTATTAAAACCTGAGTATATTAGCATTTTAAACTTTCAAATTGCATTGAAAATACGAAAATGAACTCTGAAAGCCGTCAAAATTAATTTCTTAATTTCAAGTTTTGAAAATTCAAAGGCTAATTTATGCAATTCTGAACGCTGTCTACTATGTCGAAAATATTTAAGACATTAAATTTATAAATTTAAAGAACAGAAATGGCCTCCATTTTCAAAATGATGAATGAATTTTGCGGGCTAACGAACTTGTCTAGCTATTACAAAAATCGATGTTTCTGCCAAGTTATAGACTTACATAGCTACAAATAAATTTTAACGACACTAAAAAAAAAGTAATCTAGAAATCAGGATCGGCGATAATTTCAAGGTCCAGGGTCTTACCTAGATAGCCGGTCCCGTAGATTATTTTCCAATGGTAATTCGTTTATTACACGCAAGTAAACGTAACAAACGTTTAGACCCTAATACGGTTTTTATCTTGATCATAAAATATTTGTGAGTTTCAAATAAAATTACTATGGATTTATATTAGAATTACACAATTATTATAGAATTATAGAATAGATACAATTATTGTATCATAGAAATGCGAAATATTACAGCGTATTTAGATAGTTGCTAGTTTTAGCAAGAAAATGTTTACCAAATATTTATGAGATAACTGAGTCATTAAGATCAGTTTTGGAAAAAAATGAATTTTAATGTTGGTGAATCAGCAAAACGTGTTTGATAAGTACATTAGTAAGCCTATTTCGCAACATTTTCACACAGATTAATCTGTTAACTTTAAACTGTTTAAAATTAGTACAATACTGTTTTGACACGGATATGAGATCTGTAAAAAATTTAGAACTTTGTCCTGAACGTTTACACTTCTACAGTTGAATCTGTTGAATTAAATTTTTAGTCTATTTATTAAATATTTAATAAATAAATAATAGATAAATATTTTTACTGTCGACACCCTTTCTAGAATATGTAATAGGCCTATTTATGATAATACTAAACTAGATTTAGAAATGAAAGAAACTTAGATTTAACCTTACTTGAATATATGATATTCTACATAACTATGACACGTTTTAGTTAAAAGTAATATTTTTTTATGTAAACTTCAATTTTGATCTGAAGTATAGTTTACGTTTTTAATACTTGATGATGTCACAGACACAATGACATAGACACTACAGCTACCAGTGTCCATGTAGCTGTAGGCCTACTGTATTCATAGCCTATCAGTGTACTTGCACCTTTAGGCCAAATGTATAAAGTAACAGTGTCCATGCAGCTGTAGGCCTACTGTATTCATAGCCTATCAGTGTACTTGCACCTTTAGGCCAAATGTATTTATAACCTATCAGTGTACTTGCACCTTTAAGCCAAATGTATTGTCCATGCAGCTAACCTATCAGTGTATAGCTATCAGTGTACTTGCACCTTTGGGCCAAATGTATAACGTAACAGTGTCCATGCAGCTGTAGGCCTACTGTATTCATAGCCTATCAGTGTACTTGCACCTTTAGGCCAAATGTATAACGTAACAGTGTCCATGCAGCTGTAGGCCTACTGTATTCATAGCCTATCAGTGTACTTGCACCTTTGGGCCAAATGTATAAAGTAACAGTGTCCATGCAGCTGTAGGCCTACTGTATTCATAGCCTATCAGTGTACTTGCACCTTTGAGCCAAATGTATAACGTAACAGTGTCCATGCAGCTGTAGGCCTACTGTATTCATAGCCTATCAGTGTACTTGCACCTTTGGGCCAAAGTATAACGTAACAGTGTCCATGCAGCTGTAGGCCTACTGTATTCATAGCCTATCAGTGTACTTGCACCTTTGGGCCAAATGTATAACGTAACAGTGTCCATGCAGCTGTAGGCCTACTGTATTCATAGCCTATCAGTGTACTTGCACCTTTAGGCTAAATGTATAACGTAACAGTGTCCATGCAGCTGTAGGCCTACTGTATTCATAGCCTATTAGTGTACTTGCACCTTTAGGCTAAATTTATAACGTAACAGTGTCCATGCAGCTGTAGGCCTACTGTATTCATAGCCTATCAGTGTACTTGCACCTTTAGGCCAAATGTATAACGTAACAGTGTCCATGCAGCTGTAGGCCTACTGTATTCATAACCTATCAGTGTACTTGCACCTTTGGGTCAAAGTATAACGTAACAGTGTCCATGCTGCTGTAGGCCTACTGTATTCATAGCCTATCAGTGTACTTGCACCTTTAGGCTAAATGTATAATGTAACAGTGTCCATGCAGCTGTAGGCCTACTATATTCATAGCCTATCAGTGTACTTGCACCTTTAGGCTAAATTTATAACGTAACAGTGTCCATGCAGCTGTAGGCATACTGTATTCATAGCCTATCAGTGTACTTGCACCTTTAGGCCAAATGTATAACGTAACAGTGTCCATGCAGCTGTAGGCCTACTGTATTCATAACCTATCAGTGTACTTGCACCTTTAGGCTAAATGTATAATGTAACAGTGTCCCTGCAGCTGTAGGCCTACTGTATTCATAACCTATCAGTGTACTTGCACCTTTGGGTCAAAGTATAACGTAACAGTGTCCATGCTGCTGTAGGCCTACTGTATTCATAACCTATCAGTGTACTTGCACCTTTAGGCCAAATGTATAACGTAACAGTGTCCATGCAGCTGTAGGCCTACTGTATTCATAACCTATCAGTGTACTTGCACCTTTGGGTCAAAGTATAACGTAACAGTGTCCATGCTGCTGTAGGCCTACTGTATTCATAGCCTATCAGTGTACTTGCACCTTTGGGCCAAAGTATAACGTAACGTGTCCATGCAGCTGTAGGCCTACTGTATTCATAGCCTATCAGTGTACTTGCACCTTTAGGCTAAATGTATAACGTAACAGTGTCCATGCAGTTGTAGGCCTACTGTATTCACAGCCTATCAGTGTACTTGCACCTTTAGGCTAAATGTATAACGTAACAGTGTCCATGCAGCTGTAGGCCTACTGTATTCATAGCCTATCAGTGTACTTGCACCTTTAGGCCAAATGTATAACGTAACAGTGTCCATGCAGCTATAGGCCTACTGTATTCATAACCTATCAGTGTACTTGCACCTTTGGGCCAAAGTATAACGTAACAGTGTCCATGCTGCTGTAGGCCTACTGTATTCATAGCCTACCAGTATACTTGCACCTTTAGTCCAAATGTAAGCTATAACGTAACAGTGTCCCTGCAGCTGTAGGCCTACTGTATTCATAGCTTACCAGTGTACTTGCATCTTTAGGCCAACTGTATAACGTAACAGTGTCCCTGCAGCTGTAGGCCTACTGTATTCATAGCCTACCAGTGTACTTGCACCTTTAGGCTAACTGTATAACGTAACAGTGTCCCTGCAGCTGTGGGCCTACTGTATTCATAGCCTACCAGTATCCTTGCACCTTTAGGCCAACTGTATAACGTAACAGTGTCCCTGCAGCTGTAGGCCTACTGTATTCATAGCCTACCAGTGTACTTGCACCTTTAGGCTAACTGTATAACGTAACAGTGTCCCTGCAGCTGTGGGCCTACTGTATTCATAGCCTACCAGTATCCTTGCACCTTTAGGCCAACTGTATAACGTAACAGTGTCCCTGCAGCTGTAGGCCTACTGTATTCATAGCCTACCAGTGTACTTGCACCTTTAGGCCAAATGTATAACGTAACAGTGTCCATGCAGCTGTAGGCCTACTGTATTCATAACCTATCAGTGTACTTGCACCTTTGGGTCAAAGTATAACGTAACAGTGTCCATGCTGCTGTAGGCCTACTGTATTCATAGCCTATCAGTGTACTTGCACCTTTGGGCCAAAGTATAACGTAACAGTGTCCATGCAGCTGTAGGCCTACTGTATTCATAGCCTATCAGTGTACTTGCACCTTTAGGCTAAATGTATAACGTAACAGTGTCCATGCAGCTGTAGGCCTACTGTATTCATAGCCTATCAGTGTACTTGCACCTTTAGGCTAAATGTATAACGTAACAGTGTCCATGCAGCTGTAGGCCTACTGTATTCATAGCCTATCAGTGTACTTGCACCTTTAGGCCAAATGTATAACGTAACAGTGTCCATGCAGCTATAGGCCTACTGTATTCATAACCTATCAGTGTACTTGCACCTTTGGGCCAAAGTATAACGTAACAGTGTCCATGCTGCTGTAGGCCTACTGTATTCATAGCCTATCAGTGTACTTGCACCTTTGGGCCAAAGTATAACGTAACAGTGTCCCTGCAGCTGTAGGCCTACTGTATTCATAGCCTACCAGTATACTTGCACCTTTAGTCCAAATGTAAGCTATAACGTAACAGTGTCCCTGCAGCTGTAGGCCTACTGTATTCATAGCCTACCAGTGTACTTGCACCTTTAGGCCAACTGTATAACGTAACAGTGTCCCTGCAGCTGTATACCTACTGTATTCATAGCCTACCAGTGTACTTGCACCTTTAGGCTAACTGTATAACGTAACAGTGTCCCTGCAGCTGTGGGCCTACTGTATTCATAGCCTACCAGTATCCTTGCACCTTTAGGCCAACTGTATAACGTAACAGTGTCCCTGCAGCTGTAGGCCTACTGTATTCATAGCCTACCAGTGTACTTGCACCTTTAGGCTAACTGTATAACGTAACAGTCTCCCTGCAGCTGTGGGCCTACTGTATTCATAGCCTACCAGTATCCTTGCACCTTTAGGCCAACTGTATAACGTAACAGTGTCCCTGCAGCTGTAGGCCTACTGTATTCATAGCCTACCAGTGTACTTGCACCTTTAGGCTAACTGTATAACGTAACAGTGTCCCTGCAGCTGTAGGCCTACTGTATTCATAGCCTACCAGTATCCTTGCACCTTTAGGCCAACTGTATAACGTAACAGTGTCCCTGCAGCTGTAGGCCTACTGTATTCATAGCCTACCAGTGTACTTGCACCTTTAGGCTAACTGTATAACGTAACAGTGTCCCTGCAGCTGTGGGCCTACTGTATTCATAGCCTACCAGTATCCTTGCACCTTTAGGCCAACTGTATAACGTAACAGTGTCCATGCAGCTGTAGGGCTCCTTTATTCATAGCTTACCAGTATACTTTCACCAAATTACTCGAAATTTGGTTGCTACTAGTTTTTATTAATTCAAGCACAAAAATATTTTCTTGTTGCTTTAGTTAGCAAACCAATTAATTTTGGTTTTTTATTAATTTAAATACCAAATACGTTTTTTATTAATAAGCAAGCGTTCTTATTAATTTAAGCTCAACAATATTTTATTGCTTCTTTAGTTAATTATCCAATTCATGTTTACGCCTATTAATTCAAGCTCAACAATATTTTATCACTTCTTTAGTTCATTAGCCAAATAATTTTTATTAGTTCAAGCTCAACAATATTTTATTGCTGCTTTAGTCAATTAACCAATTCGTTTTTATTAATTCAAGAACAATAATATTTTTTGTTGCTTTAGTTAGCAAACCAATTACTAAACCAATACGGTTTTATTAATTTAAGTTCAACAATATTTTATTGCTGCTCTAGCTAATTATCCAATTCATTTTTATTAATTTAAGCTCTCAACTATTGTTTATTGCTGCACTAGTTAATTAACCAAATCGTTTTTATTTGCCTAAGTCAATCTCAACAATATTTTCTTGTTGCTTTAGTTAGTTGTAAGTAAACAAATGCGTTTTCTATTAATTCAAACTCAACAATATTTATTTGCTCTACTTAGTTGTAAGTTAACCAATTTGTATTCATTAATTAAACTGAATACCTTACTAAGCAATATTTAATTACTGCCTACTTAGTAGTAGATTAGTTTGTATGGTTACTTGCTTAAGTCATAGATATGAAATGCACGACTGCAACAATAAGAAAATATCTGGTAAATTGATTGGGTTTTGTTTGACTTACTATTAACAATATACTTTCCTACTTTCCATGCATACTCTGAGTTGAATTAAAATGAAACAAAACATATTTTGAAATAATCCGTGTTGAACAAAGTAAAATAACTACAACAATAATAATTGATCGGAACTAAATAGTATCAAGGTCATATGACATAGTGTAATGTAATGTATGACCTTGGCTGGCGTCATCATCTCTGTAAGACAGATATCAATTCGCGTTATCTAATCTAGGAACTACTGAACGAGAATATCCTAACTGCATGTAGAATGGTACATCAATTTCAGAATGGACTGAAGAACAAAACATTGAGGCGTTATAATCAATAATCACTATTTTTAAATTTATCTTCTACACATTATGTCATACTATAGGTAGCCTATTTTCCCCTCAGCCGAGTTACACTAATAAACGCATTTACTTCCGTGTGCTTGTCTAGGCCATTGTAAGCCTATAGGCTCACTACGTATAACAGCAAGTAAATAAAAACAACGGATTAAGGAAATGCATTCGATTGTACTTCTCTATTACTTTACTATACAATTACTTAAACAGCGCTCATAATGGCAGTTCCCTAGAACTCGGTCATGTACAAAGGTTCGAATCTGGTTAGTAGAATTGACTTAGGTGTGTTAGTCGATCATTAAAATGTGTTTTCATTAGTGTTACCTGACGTAAAGACGTAAAAATATGTAGATAATTAATATCCTAATATTTTTTAATTTTACTTTTTCATTTTATATGTGATGAAGCAATAGATATAATTTTATTCACTAAGTACTTCAATACTCAAGAAAATATTGATTTTTTTCTTTTTTAACGTCTGTTCTACGCTAGCCAGATAGCAAATAGACCAATAAGGATGAGGGATCAATATTGACGGTAACACGTGCAACCGCAAACATGCACGCGCGCTCACACACACATAGCCTACACGCACGCGCGCGCGCACACACACACACACACACACATACGCGCGCGAGACTATGATAACCACAAAGGTTTTTCATATATAGGCTAGTCTATAGCCTATATGAATCACAGTACATCTGTTCCATACAATTGTTTCTATAAGAAACATTGTTGCGACGTTTTGCCAAAATCATATCTGGCATCTTTGAAGTTATTCTAGTTCCAATTCTGTAGTTCTACTTCAGATATGATTTTGGCAAAAGGTCGCAACGTTTCTTCTAGAAACAATTGTGTCGAACACGTACACCTGTTTTTATTATGTATATATTAACGGTCCCTAAAAACGTGATAGGGGCCTATAGAAGTCTGGACCGGCGCTCATTTTAAGATCCCGGCTCTCGGTTTTACCATGGTGGTCTGGGGCGGATAGGCACATTGGAGCATAGTTCAATTTCTAATGAAAATTCGCTAAAAACAACAACAAAAACTGTAATCGGGTTTTTTCTTCTTCAATTTACTCTTAAACTATATTTTTTTTTAATTTGGACTTCCGTACACTGAAGTGAGTAGAGAATTTTCATTTATGACCTAACTTTAAGCGAAATCTTGTGAACCGATTTTCAGGAATAAAACAAATTTGCCGTGCTTTTTGAGATAAGGAATAAGAGAAATCGTGCGATATGTTTTTGCACAATTTATTTCTAATCAAACAAAACTGTTGGTACGTACCTAAGTGAATTTATTTATCGTGGTCTATTTATAAGTAATAATAAACCGATTGCCTCGTGTTTATTTTTAAATGTTAAATAATCCAGGGTGTCTGCTCGTGCCGGGCCCTCACCCCTCTGATCAGGCCTGTGGAAACTAAATAAAGCGTAAAAATTTCGTGTTTGAAATATATATGATCATAGGAAGACGTACGAAGCATTAGTTATACATACGATTCATAATTAAGTTATTTTTGGCTACATAGATAACGTAATCGCGGCGCGCAGCTGTCTCGCACACTTGATAAAAGAGAGTTTCTAAAAGTATTTCCTTTATTTTAACCTTTTTGAAACTTTGATTCTACTATTACAATCAGAGTTTCATATATTAATATTTTAAATTTTCAAATTACAATAAACATACGAAAATGAAGCCCGAACGCCATTAAATTAAAATTCTTAATTTCAACGGACCTTGACAATTCACAATGTTATGTTACACAGTTTTTAATGCTGATTACGGTGGCGAAATAATATTTCAACAAAAATTTAAGACAGAAAATAATTATGAATTTTTAAAGTCGTAATTAATTATGAAAAATCAATGAATAGACTTCCTGTTGAATTGAAACTGTTCATAAAATTTTACTAGTTAACGAATTTGTGCAAGCTATTAATATAATGAATTTTTGTGCCAAGTTTGAGTCAAATCGGCCCAAAATTGCGAATGTGTGTCCGCGCGCAATTTTCATATATATATATGAATCAAATTGAAAACCGCTGTAAATTCATTAGACAAAATTGTTCTAACAAGAAACATTGTTTCAACGTTCCGCCAAAATCATATCTGGTATCTTCAGGGTTATGCACGCTCGAATTCTAAAGTCGAACTGAAGGAAGCTTCCACTCACCAGCTTCTTATTTAAACTCCGAATGATACAAATAGGAAGTGGTATTTTAACTACTTTACGCCTTAAAAAGTGTTTTTTTATAATGTATGTAAAAATATGTTATACGTAATACATTTTTTTAATGTAGCAGTTTGACATTTCAAAATTTTGGTTCGGTAATAGATTGGACATATTCGTTACCCAGTATGATAAACCGTTCAACAGTTTCAAAATGGCGGAATTTTTTTGAAAATTTTGAAACAAATACAGACTAAATTTGTAACTTTTTATTTTACGCTGCCTTGAAAATACGATTTCACTATTCTAATCAGCGTTAAAATCTTTTTGTTTTCAAATTCCATTGAAAATACGAAAATTAATTAACGACGGTCAAAGTTCGTTTCCGTATTTTCAATGTAACAGCAGTTTGAAGTTTAAAATTCTAATTTCTGCAATTTTAATGCTGATTATTATATTGATATTTGATTTTCAAAATAGTGTAATATAAAAAAAAATATTTTCAGAAATTCGCTTCCATTACGCCAGCGAGAGAGGTGCGTGCACCGATTTTATATTCATGGTATTATAAAAGAAAATTTTGATATATATATATATATATATATATATATATATATATATAATAATTAATTAGTATTAAGTGTAGTTTAGTAGACTAATAAAGCCTCACAGGAGGGAAGTTAGTGGGAAGCTCATCAGTCGTTATTTACCACGCACTGTACTTTGTAAATGTAATGAGACTTGCGAAACATTTAATTAATTAATCATCAAAACATTAATTAAAACAAATTTGTATATGAAAATTAATAAAAAATTATTTTGATTACTGATTACCTTATAACTACACACCAAAACGGAATTATGTGCAACGCATATAAAACTAACTCGGTGTTAATTTTATTTGCCTTAATATTTGCGAAATTAAGACGTGCCATTTGAAGCTGCCGTTTTCCAGCCTAACGGGGTACTATCGAAACATTTATTATATTAACTAATTTTTAAGGTTTGGCTATACCTGTCAGTCATATTGATCCATTTTCCATTGGAAAATGAGTTATTACAACGGCCATAACTGGATCATGGTAAGATCCAGACCTGGGTTCTTGAAATGGGCACCAATTTCAGGATCTCAGCAACATCTTCTAGATAACTTTATAGGCTATCACTTTTTTGGGGGGTCGTTTTATATATATATATATATATATATATATATATATATATATATATATATATATATATATATATATGTGTGTGTGTGTGTGTGTGTGTGTGTGTGTGTGTGTGTGTGTGTGTGTGTGTACGCGTTTTAGCATGGACACGTTCGCAATTTTGGTCCAATTCGATTCAAACTTGGCACGAAAATCGATTATGGTAATATGGTAATATTTTTGGCAAGTTCATCAACCAGAAAAATTCGCTCAGCGATGTCAAAATGACGGTTATTTCAAATATTTAAAAATACATATATTTTTCGTCTTATTTTTTTAAATTTTTTAAAACCGATTTCACCTTCATAATAGCGTTACTACATAAATTAAAGTTTTGAATTTTTAAAATCCATTAAAATTACGAAATTAATTTTACTGAGGTCAGGGTTCATTTACATATTTTTAAGCAACTTGAAAGTTTATTGTGCTTGTTTATTGTTTGTAAAGTTTATTGTTTATGTAAAGTTTATTGTGAAAGTTTATATGCACATTTTAATGCAAATTATAACGGTGATTTCAGAAAGGTATGACAAAGGAAAGCAACTTTTGGAGATTTTCTTCTATCACACCAGCGACAGAGCTGCGTGCCGCGATTATTATTCCTTTCATCGGGCTTTAAATAGTCGCAGAGTTGGAACAATGATTCAGTGGCTCGAAGCACCACAAAGGATTCGTAAAGCCTTGTGTGTTAGGTGTGCTCATGCTTTGCCTCGTGGTTTTATCTTATTTATTCAGACAAATTCTTTTCATACTTAATATATAACGAAAATAACTGAACACGATACGATCGGCATTTGTGTGATCGTCTTTTCATATTACGGTATATTTATTCAGACAAAAATTTCTTTTCATACTAAATATTTAACGAAAATAACTGAACTTGATACGATCGGCATTTGTGAGATCCACCGTGTTCATATCACGGTATATTTATTCAGACAAAAATACGTTTTATACTTAATATCTAACGAAAGTAACTGAACTCGATACGATCGGAACTTGTGTGATTGCCTGTTCATATCACGGTATATTTATTCAGACAAAAATTCGTTTCATACTTAATATCTAACGAATATAACTGAACTCGATACGTTTGGGATTTGTGTGATTGTGTATCACGGTTTCTTCTTCATTTGGATTCCGCTTCGGCTATTATCCTATTTTTCCTTTCTTACTTTGTAACGGCGAAAATCGTCTGCTCACTTTGCGCTTGCGCAGTCTTTGAACGTCGGTGCGGTATTGACACAAACACATACTCTTCCTCTTTAAAACTAGACTAAGATATTTTTTCACATCAAAAATAGTGGATAAAATGGCGGCGAGTATGGAGGCGAACCAGATATCAAAGCTCTGGAGACACGTATTTAAAATTTTTCTTAGCGTCCATACTCTATGCCAGTGTATGGAAAGGGCAAAACAACGGCAGTAACCGCGTCTAAAACCCACAACTCTTGTCCTCAGAGTGATCGATGTATAGCCCCATCGACCACTGAGCCTAAAAAACTAATAAAATAGAAGTTTATTTGCACTGACTTTGAGGTCTTTTCTTGCATAAATCTAACATATTGACATGGAAAATTATTTTATATGGTTATACTTCGTAATTCGGTTATAAACATTTGGTTTTTTTATTTCGATACCTCATATGGTGTTTTTGTTAATGAATATATATTTATTCATATTTATTAATGTGTTTATTTAAGTTATTATTTCTTAAAAATATAATCAGTATTATTGATGTGGTAGTGTCTAAACTAGAGAAAAGAATACAAAATTCAACCTTCTTGTTTGTGGCACTGAGAACATATGGAGCATTGCTGCGAATTAAAAGATTGACAAATTATTTCTTCAACTCCGCTAACTTAGATAAAAGATACAAATTTTGAAAATGTTTCTATTGTGATTTAAAGAAAATTGAGAAAACCTTGCGCATTTTTAGAAAACCAAAACTCAAAAGTAAACCATTAAGAAAAATTATAAACTAAAAGTAAGTTACGGACTCAAATTAAAGGTTGCTACAAATATAAACAACATATTTTTCTAACGATTAAATTTAAATTATAACAATAGTTTTTTTCAAATATTTTTGTAACTATTCTAGTGCGCATGAAGTAAAGTTAAACTTGAATAATATTTAACAACACTATTCTATTGTATAGCCTATATTAATATGCCATCAACACCCCGATATGTTCCTCAGCACATTGTAAAGCGATGAAAAATTATAAACTAAAAAATAAGTTACGGACTCAAATTAAAGGTTGCTACAAATATAAACAACATATTTTTCTAACGATTAAATTCAAATTATAACAATAGTTTTTTTCAAATATTTTTGTAACTATTCTAGTGCGCATGAAGTAAAGTTAAACTTGAATAATATTTAACAACACTATTCTATTGTATAGCCTATATTAATATGCCTTCAACACCCCGATATGTTCCTCAGCACATTGTAAAGCGATGTATTTCAACTCAAAATATAAATGAGAGTATAGAACTAGAACATAATATTCGAAATTTAAAGTCGACTGAAACTGATTATATGAAATTTTACATAATAAATTGTCACGACAATTTATTTACAAAAGTAAGTAATTTATAACAATTGTTTTGTTTTCTCCAATTCTACGTCATGGCCCCATTTCAAACTATGTGTAGCCAATTACTTCATTCAGAAGTAGGAAGGACCAATTAGAGACTCCTTCCGGTGTTGGAAATTAAATATTTTTCTGTAACAATACTTTTCAAATAAATACTACGCCTTGTATTTTATAAATATTTACTATGTAATAAACGAATACATTTTATGTAGAATATATTTTCATAATATAAAGTGTTTTCTAATATAAACAGGTTGGTAGTTCTAAGCCACTGGCACCTTAAAATTAACTAAGGCGAACACAGTCTTTTGATTGCAGTTTTCAAATAAAGCCATAGAATATTTTAAAGGATACAACAAAGCTTTAACACTATTATACAAAGTTTAAGTAAAGTATAGGTCAATGCAACAAAATCGTGAGGTATGTGAATCAACACGACAAAGCCTTGTACGAAGCTGCAAAATTCAGTAAAATATAGGTCAAATATAACAAATCCATAAAATATAAGACCCTATAGGGCGTACAACAAAGCGTTTTAAAATGTTTGGCAAAGCAATAAGTTAAAGCAAACTATGAATATATGCAGAAAGTCGGGAAATATATGGACTGATACACGTAGGCTATATAAAAAAACATTTTCTTTAAATGTTTTTTAACAATGCAAATGAGTTACGGAAAATAAATAACATTAGAAAACTGGTGAAAGATTGATGATGGTTGTGTTGCTAAATAAACATTGTCGCGAAACATAAAGCCCTTGTATTTATCGAAAGCATTCTTATAAAAAATTGAATAAAGCAAAGCAGAGTTACGTAAAATATAGGTAAAGGCAATAAAGTCGAGAAATGTATGGATCGATGCCTATACACAACAAAGCCTTTTTTAATATTGGCTAAAGCAACAAAGTTACGTAAAATATTGGTAAATGAAAAAAAGTTGAGAAATACATGGATCGATACATGTATACAATTTTTAGGCCCTAATATAGATTAAAGCAACAGTGTTACGTAAAATATAGGTCAATGGAACAGTTGAGAAATACATGGATAGATTCATGGATATAACAAAGCGTTTTTAGTATTGGTTAAAGCAACAAAGTTACGTAAAATATTGATCAATGTAACAAAGTTGAGAAATACGTGAATCGATACATGTATACAAAGCGTTTTTAGGCCCTAATATTGATTAAAGCAACAGTTACGTAAAATATAGGTCAATGCAACAAAGTTGAGAAATACGTGGATCGATACATGTATACAATAATGCGTTTTTAGTATTGGTTAAAGCAACAGAGTTACGTAAAAAATAGGTAAATGCATATAGGTACATGCATGCAACTCCATGTAAAAGTTGAGAAATACATGGATCGATACATGTATACAACAGTGTTTTTAATATTGGTTAAAGCAACAGTTACGTAAAATATAGGTCAATGGAACAAAGTTGAGAAATACGTGGATCGATACATGTATACAACAAAGCGTTTTTAGTATTGGTTAAAGCAACAGAGTTACGTAAAATATAGGTCAATGGAACAAAGTTGAGAAATACGTGAATCGATTCACGTATAAAACAAAGCGTTTTTAGGCCCTAATATTGGTTAAAGCAACAGAGTTACGTAAAATATAGGTCAATGGAACAAATTTGAGAAATACATGGATCGATAAATGTATACAACAAAGCGTTTTTAGTATTGGTTAAAGCAACAGAGTTACGTAAAATATAGGTCAATGCAACAAAGTTGAGAAATGCGTGGATCGATACAGTATACAATAATGTGTTTTTAATAGCCTATTGGTTAAAGCAACAGAGTTACGTAAAATATAGGTCAATGGAACAAAGCTGAGATTTACAGGATCGATACATGTATACAACAAAGCCTTTTTTAATCTTGGTTAAAGCAGCAACAGAGTTACGTAAAATATCAATGCAACAAAGTCAATCGATACATGAACAAAGCTGAATATTTAAAGGAGTTACGTAAAATATAGGTCAATGGAACAAAGCTGAGATTTACAGGATCGATACATGTATACAACAAAGCCTTTTTTAATGTTGGTTAAAGCAGCAGCAGAGTTACGTAAAATATAGGTCAATGGAACAAAGTTGAGAAATATATGGATCGGTACAGGGATACAACAAAGCCTTTTTTTAAATATTGGTTCACGCAAAAGAGTTACGTAAAGTATAGGTCAGTGCAACACAGTCGAGAAATTTATGGATCGATATACCAGAGGCTTCAAAAATATGAAAAAAGCAACAAAGTTTAATATAAATTGATGAAACAAAGTCTTAGAATTCATGAACGAATACAACAAAATCTTTTAAAATACGTGTTAAAAAATCGAAATTACGTAAAATATAGATTCATGAAACAAAATTGTAAAATACGTGGACAAATAATAATGTATAGTGTGATAAATTAGGAAGAAATAAGTTATACGTAAAGACTTTCCTTAGAAATACGGGAAGAAACAGAATTTATATGAAATTATATTAATGAGACATAGTCAAGAAACGTAATATCTTTTAAAGACATTCATTGTTTAATTGAAGTAAAAGGGTATTTTTAGTTAAGATAGTGTCAACTAGCTGTAATCCACCTATATATATATATATATATATATATATATATATATATATATATATATATATATATATATATACTGAGTAAATGAAAGATTAGTAGTTTTTTAATTTTTTATTTACAATTTTTTTTTAAAGATGTTCGATAAATGCGTCTATAGAATTGTGAGTGTCGTAACTCTGTTAGTTTATCCAGACAGGGCTTATTAATTGTATTGTAAGCTGTTAGTTTACTATAGTTAAATATAACCCCGCAGGGAGGTGCAGACTAGCTGCACTATTCAGAGGATTTAGACGTCCCTCGCGGTACCCGAGTCTAACACATACTAACACTTACGACTTTAACACTTTACACTCACATTTACATTTAGGGAGGCCTCAATGTGCTTTTCGCCTTAAATTAACAAAAAAAAATTAAATATTTTTAATTTGAATTTACTTCTAGAGAAGAAATAAATATTACGTGTGTTTTTTAAGTATAGGTTAATGAAACGAAGGCGTGAAATTAAGGAACTAATTCCTGAATAATGCCTTTTTAAATGGTAGGCCAAAAAACAAAGTTATATAAAATATTGGTTAATATAGTCGTGAAATATATGGAATAATAAAAAAATCCTTTTTAAATAATGCTTCATATAAAAACTTTGTAAGAATCAAAGTTATGTGAAGGGAAAAACTCTTGAAATATATAGACAAATACATCGCTGTTTTGAGTAAAAGACAGTTATATAAAAAACATATCAATAAAATAAGGTCAAAAAAAATGTATGGATTAATTTTACAAAAATTGGTCAAAAAACAAAGTTATAAGTATACGAAATGAAAGAAAATGTGAAGTATGAATTAATAAAACTATGAATTAAATTAAATAGATATAGATAAGCTTGATACAAATAAACGCATAATGATATCTGATAGTCCAGCTGCTTTTAAGGCTTTTGTGTTAGAGCAAATTTTCCAAAGTGGTGTGTGAATGCTATTAGGTGTGTGTTGAGAACACACTACCATTCCATACCTATTCTGGGTACCTGGGCACGCAGGTATTCACGGTAATGAGTGTGCGGATGAATCTGGCTAAGAAGGACGCTAATTTGCCTTTTCTTAGGTGCGGAACTTGCCTTCCGGATTTCGTGTCACAAAATCCACTGCCTACAATAATGTCTTTGGAAAATGGTTCAGATTGATCCATTTTTTTTTGCCCTTGTAACTTTTAAAAACAAAACACATAAGTTTATACTTCAACGGTGGATACTAATTTACAAGGGCAGGAAATAACGTGTACGAGTTTTAAAAGCATTGTCCTTTACCATTTTATTTAAACATCAGTAAAGAAGCAACGTCGTTAAACATATATATTGATGCATCAGAACTGAGAACAAATATTTTAAAAGCTTACTAAAATATTGAATAAAGCTAAAAAACATGCCAGATATCAAGGCTGCAAAGTATTTTTACTGGTAGACTAAAATACTTATTAAAAATAATGTTAAAATATTTTGAGTTGAACATAGTGTAATTTAACCTACCGGCAAAAATATTTTGCTGGCGCTGTAAGTTTAAATTACGCGTATACTCAACTCAAAAAGATTTTGAATGTAAGCACGAATATTGATAAGTAATTCTGAAAAATGTTCATGTAATATGTGTGTTACACAATATTAATAACAGCGACATTTAAGAGTTTTAATGATATTTTAAGTATACAGTAATCTGGAATTATTTGAAAATATTTTTATTATGCACAGTGATTAATACTAAAAAAACTTATGAATGAAGTACAAAACGAAAGGTTTTTGCAAGTAAAAAGAAAAAAATCAGTTTTGGACTAAAAATTTTAAATTATAACAGTGATAGCTGATTTCCGTTTCTTTGTTAAACATTCAAGTCTCTGCTAGGTAAAGTGTCATTCTTGGCTTGGTATACGAACCTTTCTTTCAGCACATTGTGATCGGAATTTTTTAGGCCTATGTGTTTAGGAAGTACAAAGAGACGAAAGAAATGAAGGAACTAAGTTTTAAGTTTAGTTCGATGAACCTGGCCTTGAACATACACTGAACTTTGACACATATTTATGGAAAATATTTATAAGATTTAAAACGAATGTTTAACTTTTAATTGGTTGTTGCCTAAAGAAAAGGGAAACTTTTAACATAAGTAAATATGTATTTTATTATTTCTTTACTTTTTCACCCTTAACCGTTTTTTCGCTGTTTAATAATCCAAACCTAACACGATTTACTCTTGTGCTATAGCTTACATCACAAGTCTCGTTTGTTTAGGGATGGGCCTATTCGCACTGTGACCTTGGGTCAACCAATCGGAGAAGAACAATGTTGCAATATTGCTTCCCCGCTTTAAATTGAATATGTGTGAATGGGAATATTTGTATTGTAAAAAGTGTCTGTTCGAGGCTATTGATGTACCAGGGCCTTGTGACAACACCGCGCTCTTCCGCTGTTGATTGGTTGCTGTCAACGGACTGGACTCGTGCTTCAGACTATAATTATTTTATTGTTTTGTGCGTAGGCTAAATTTATACCGTATTTGCAGTTCATGGTATTAATAGTTTTATATACATTTCAGCTTAATCTGTCAATAATGAAGAGGATACAAAACACAAATGTATGGTATACTTTGTGAACGTGCAATGTTCTATTTCATGTCTTCCACAGGATCTGACTGTCATCCAAATTATATTTTATTTTTAGTTCAGGGTTTTATAGTCCTAAATTACCTAAATCGACAGATGCTATATTTGTTGAATTAATTATTAAAATGTTATTATTTTTCAAAAATATTTATGTGTGAAATGAAATAGATTGTATTTTTTTAAACGTTAACATTTCTAACAACGTTTAGTTAACGGGTTCAGTTTTGAGCTCATATTTGCGCCTAAATCATTTCGGTAAGGAGCATCATTGCTTCGGACCGAGGGAGTAATGAGCTCATCAATAACAATGTATTTAAAGTGACCTACGAATTACCAGCTGAACCTCGGACAAGACAATCTGGCGAACCTTTATTGTTCGTGGCATACCTATCCTACTTAATATCTGACCGAACTTCTGACAAATCAGTCTAGGCGAACATTTCATATTCGTGGCAAGCCTAGCCTATTTCCTGAGACCGATTCTCGGACAAGGCAGTCCAGGTGAACCTTCCATGTTCTTGGCAAGCCTAGCCTACTTACTATCTTACCGAACCTTCGATAAAACAGTCTAGGCGAACCTTCCATGTTATTGGCAAGCCATGTTATTGGTAAGTAGGCTATACTTACTATCTTACCGAACCTCGGACAAAACAATCTTGGCGAACATTCCATGTTATTGGCAAGCCATGTTATTGGTAAGTAGGCTATACTTACTATCTTACCGAACCTCGGACAAAACAATCTTGGCGAACATTCCATGTTATTGGCAAGCCTATCTTACTTACTATCTTTCCGAACCTCGGACAAAACAATCTGGGCGAACCTTCCATGTTATTGGCAAGCCTAGCCTACTTACTATCTTACCGAACCTTGGATAAAACAGTCTGGGCAAACCTTCCATGTTCTTGGCAAGCCTAGCCTACTTACTATCTTACCGAACCTCGGACAAAACAATCTGGGCGAACCTTCCATGTTCTTGGCAAGCCTAGCCTACTTACTATCTTACCGAACCTTGGATAAAACAAGTCTTGGCGAACCTTCCATGTTATTGGCAAGCCTAGCCTACTTACTATCTTACCGAACCTCGGACAAAACAATCTGGGCGAACCTTCCATGTTATTGGCAAGCCTAGCCTACTTACTATCTTACCGAACCTTGGATAAAACAGTCTGGGCGAACCTTCCATGTTATTGGCAAGCCTAGCCTACTTACTATCTTACCGAACCTTGGATAAAACAATCTGGGCGAACCTTCCATGTTATTGGCAAGCCTAGCCTACTTACTATCTTACCGAACCTTGGACAAAACCGTCTGATCGACTATCAATATTCTTGGCGAGTCTACTCATTATAGTCCGAACCTCGGATAAAACAGGCTGTGCAACGCCCGTGTTAGTGGGAAGCCTACTCTCTACAGTACCTAATTTTAGACATGAGAGTTCAAGGGAGAACGTGATGCCATTGATCAGTGTTGTATCTGGCTTTGTGTAGAGGAAATCTTTTCCAGTATGCTTGCGTGCTTTTTCATCACTTTTTGTCGGCGGACAACTCTAAGCATCAGATAAGTCGCCCCCGGACAACGACCGTACTGTCCTGTCCGAAGTGTGGTAGTGTGTAGGCCGTTATCAGTGACACTTTTGCTGTCCCGTGGTAACTCAATATGCAGTATACAACAGTCTACGAATATTACGAGCCAATGTAATTTTCTAATGCCGATGTTGATGTTTCAGCTAGGCTAGACCAAACAGGAAAGTCACAACATAAACAGCTTATTCTACTGATAAAAACCTACTACCAAGCTGCATTGCAAACACTGTAACACTGTTCTATTACTGCGATGTGTTCAACTAATTAATTAATCTCAAATTTTAGAAGATGTTTTATAGGAATGCAATATTATATTTTAATTATATGCAATTAATTTTTTACGCAGACACAAACTGAAGTTACATTCCACTCAAGAGGTTGATAACAAGTGAATTCAAAAGAATCTAAAACAGTTTCAATAGTAGAACTTACCTTTAATTTTGAAACTAATTTTTAAGAATTTCTTTTGTTTTTATTTATATATCTAAATAATACGTAAAAATAGTGTATCAAACCTAAACTAGAATCTCATGCGTCTGTACCCGTTTCAGTAGTTTAAGTAGCGTTCGCACAACGCTTACTTAGAAAGTTTGCTTTTATCTTCTATAACACTATCTTCCCATATCTAGCTGCAGTTTGTAAGCAAACATTTTATATAATTTATGAAAGCATTGGATTAGTAATGTGCTGCTGATTTTCGTTCAATGTAGTCGTTAAAATAAACAACCCATGCCGTGTGTGCCCGTTTGAGTAGCTCCAGTAGCGTTCGTACAAAGTTCAGTTTGTACGACTTTTTAACTGTTACGAAAACAACTGATATCAACACTTGTTTTCCTCTCCCACACTGTCTTCCCATATCTAGCTGTTGTGTATAATCAGACTTTTTATATAGTTTAAGAAAACGTTAGATTACAGTCCAGCCACTTAGTCGCCTGAATCCCCTTTAGCGCCCTCCAATAGTCCAGTGACAAAGTCTGCCAATCTGAGTCTACTACTCAGCGATAATGAAAGAAAAGGAGCTATGGGGAGAGAGAAATCGACCTCTCACTCGCACATTTTTTCTCTCTGTTCCACTGGTGTTCGTAGTAGGCCATTTTCTAAGTGGCTGACTTACAGTAATGCACTGCTGATTTTCACTCAGTGTAGACCTTAAAATTAAAAATTATAATTGTTCAAAGTTTTATTTACGAGAGCTCAAGATAGTGGTAGTGAGACAGTTTTCTATAGATTTTATTATACTGTATAGTCACGGACGTTGAAAACATTCTTGAAAGTTTTTTATAAAAAATGTTGATAATATTCTAATATACTGTGAACTGGAAGCATCACTTTTTGTCAGGAGAGTACGCCTTCTCATTATTCTTAATAAAACGGTAAAATAATCGCGGATTCAAAAACTGACTTCCACGTATTAATTAAGTAATATCACCTAAATATTCCTCGACAAATTAAGTAAATCACAATGTCAAGTTAGTTAGGACCAGGCCTAGATTTTAAAAAAGTTTAAAGTACCTTTAATGCGCTGTTATTCAAACGCTATACTTCTTCTTTTTAAAGTTTCAAGTACCTTTCATGCGCTTTTATTTTACACACTATACTGCTTTTTTTTAAACGTTTTAATTACCTTTACTACGCTTTTATTTCACACGCTACATTTATTTCTTTAAAAACGTTTTAAGTACCTTCAATGTGGTTTTATTCAAACGCTACACTTGTTTTTTTTAAAAGTTTTACGTACCTTTAATGCGCTTTTATTTCACACGCTACACTTCCTTTTTTAAAAAACGTTTTAACTACCTTTAGTGCGTTTTTATTTCACGCGCTACATTTATTTCTTTAAAAACGTTTTAAGTACCTTTAATGTGGTTTTATTCAAACGCTACACTTGTTTTTTTAAAAGTTTTACGTACCTTTAATGCGCTTTTATTTCACACGCTACACTTCCTTTTTAAAAAACGTTTTAACTACCTTTAGTGCGTTTTTATTTCACGCGTTTTATTTCTTTAAAAACGTTTTACCTTTAATGCGCTTTGTTTTTTATTTTACGTACCTTTAATGCGCTTTTATTTCACACGCTACACTTCCTTTTTAAAAACGTTTTAACTACCTTTAGTGCGTTTTTATTTCACGCGCTACATTTATTTCTTTAAAAACGTTTTAAGTGCCTTTAATGGGCTTTTATTCAAACGCTACACTTCATTTTTTTTTGAGAATCAAGTACCTCTAATGCACTTTTATTTCACACTTCTTTCTTTAAAAACGTTTTAAGTACCTTTAATGCGCTGCTTTTTATTTCGCACGCTACGCTTCTGGTCTGCAATTCTTTATAAAAACTTGTTTTAATGTTATCGAGCGCCTTTTATTTATTTTTTTAAATTTAAATTTAAAAAAATATTTTATTTATTTATTTGGTTTAAAACGCAATTACTGCCGTTGTTTTTCCCTTAACCTTAACGCTGAGTCATCGTATCGTCCTCATTAGTTTAACTAGTATGGTCGTTAAACAAAATAAAAATTAAAAAATTATCATTGATTCTCGAACCACTTTCCCGCTACGAATGTCTGAAAGAAAATATACCGTTAACATCGACTACAACTCTAAGAAAGTTAGTAAGACGTAATTTTTTTAAAAAAATCTTGTGTGTAAGAAATTGAATTTGGTTACTAAAGAATTTGTTTAAAGGAAACTTATTTAAACTCTCATGGTTCGTTGCAAAACTCTTAAAGGCACTTGTTAAAATGTAAATTTATTAAATTGCTTCGTTATCAATTCGTTCAGGTTTTTAATGCGTGTAAATTTGTTTAATGAATTTTTACTGAGAAAACTATATTTCCAGGGAAAAATAATCGTGGCATGCAGTTCTCTCGCTGACGTGATTGAAGCAAATTTCCAACAATGTTTACTTTTATATATATATATATATATATATATATATATATATATATATATATCAAAAAATCAGTACTATAATCTGTATATATAAGCATTTAAAATTTTTAAATTAAATCAAACTTTCAAAGTATCGTAAGGAAATTACGAAGTTCCTAAAACTAAATTTGAGTCATCACGTTTTGCTTTGATTTAAAAGAAGTTATCGGTTCGAGAGTAATCGAAAAACGTAAAATAAACCCTGAACGCCGTAGGGTACAGATGAACCGTAAATATCGTTATAACTTGGTACACTGATTAGAGTTGTGATTTTACATGTTTGACCGAGGTGTTAGTCACGCATAATTGGATGAACCGATTGTTTGGATTTTCTTTAACGTCCGCAACAGATTGTTTTGCAAAATAATCGAACGCGAACGCTCACTTCACTTTACACAATTTATTTATTCAGCTCAAATATGTTTGCCACTTTTTATGGATTACTAAAATGTTTTCCTTTTCAATTGGCAGAAACTATTTTTGCTTGGGTTCATAAGTTAATATCTCGATCTCGGCAGAAATTTACAATGCCAGGAAAATCTACATACGATATTACACTATCGCATCGCTTCGCTTCAATTGCCAAATTGATAAGCCTTATCTTAACGTAGCAAACAGATACCGATATCGTGACTGAACCTTATTTAGGAATGCATTAAATGCCTATAAATGCATTAAATAATCAGCTCTCAGACAAAGAAGGTGTGGCCTTTAATATTTCAAGCACTATTTTCATATTCATTTAATGTTTTCAGTAGCCTATTGTAAATAAAATAACTCAATACAATACCTTAGTCCAGTAATTAATTATAGAGTTCTCAGTTTTAATACAACCCAATCGGTAGTATATTTTATTTGTTTAACTGTTTGTGTTACCATGTTATTACCCAAAATTAACTCCATAAAGGACTCTATAAAGTCCTACAATAACGGGTTTTCCTGGGGTGAAATCTGCTATTTCTGTCACCATATTTTTAACATTCGCGCCGTTTTCCAATTTGACACATTACTGAGTCAACACCGTTTTTTGAGTGCAATTTGGATTTGAAACAAGAACTTGTAAATCGAAACGCTAGCTACATGACCGTTGCAAACTAAACGCACTAATTTTCATTGGGAAATGCGATATTCGAGTGGTCATCATAAAAAGACCCAGAACCGGGACATTGAAATGGGCGCGATTGTCCCTCATTACATTTTTTAATACATATTTTAACGACCCATGTATACAAATGTAACAGTATTCCAGGCTTTAGGTAATGGCCATTAATGACTGCGTTCGGGAGATTTTGAGACGGGCCTTCAACAAGACTGCATTCATATTTATACCGATAGTCAGGCAGCAGTCAAAGCATCTGTGGGTCCTATAATACAGTCTAAGCTGGTCTGGGATTGTCGGTAGAACCTCAACGCTCTGTCCCTGGGAACCCGGGTGACTCTTTACATGAGGGTGTTGAGAGTAATTGGGAAGCAGACCGACTAGCTGGACTGGGATATGCATCTGGGGTTCTTGGAATTGATCTCTTTTTCGTTGGCCGGGTGTACTATTATCAAGTGGATTAACAAACAACACCAGGCAAACGGATAATCTTCATGGGCATTCCCATAGCAACCGCCTCTTAAAAGAGTTCCTCATGGGTGGCTTAGAGGGGTGGCAGACATCTAAGGAAAACTGTGTGGCTCATTACACGGCACTGTAATCTGATGGCGCACTTGGACAGGATAGGAATGTAACAAAAGAAACCATGTGATGTTATGCAGTAAAAAGGAAGAAACTGCAGAACACATAAATCACATAATTTATTAGGTGAGGCTTTTGCCAGCAGGAGACAAAATGTTTTTGGTTTCTAGGACCCTAAGGATCTCCAGCAGGATGACCTAGTCAGTGGATTGCTGCATCTTACTAAGGACACTAATCTGCTGAACTAGTAGACCCTACTTAGGAGGATTACACAATAGGTCTATCGATTACAATAACTGGGGATTTTTATAATCCCTTCCTCTAGCATTCTTATGTTAACGACCTTCTGAAAAAGGTTAAGATCCCTGATTTGAGGTCAGGAACGGTGCTTACTTCAAAGTCGCGGGTCTGGATCTTACCATGACGGTCGCTTCAATAGCTTGGGAAATTCGCTAAAAGAAAATGCCTCAGATAATGCTATTTTAATCAGATTATGATAATATAACTCAAGCTAAGCAATTTTGAAATCTAAGACATTTTCGGTTCGAGATTAATTCAAAGAAATTTAAATTTTGACTTTAAGCAGTGTACATTAATGAATTTCCATTGAAGAAATGAGCGGCCATCATGGTAAGACCCAGACACGGTACTTTGAAATGAGCACAATGCCTGACTTCAAGATTACTTTTTCGTTAAGATAAAATGCTAGCGGAAGGGATTATAAAAAAAAAAACCCAGGCACTGCGACGGACGGACATACAGCGCATCTAATCCACGAAGAATTAGAATTTAACGCATTTTATTGTTACGAATAAAATGAAAATGTTTAAAAAATTAAATTTGTATGAATTTATTTTCAATTCAAATTAATGTATATTTATGTAGTAGTTATTTATTTTTGACAACGTTTTACTGCGAATTCGATA
The DNA here is from genome assembly GCA_022606455.1 of Callitettix versicolor. Taxonomy (NCBI): domain Eukaryota; kingdom Metazoa; phylum Arthropoda; class Insecta; order Hemiptera; family Cercopidae; genus Callitettix; species Callitettix versicolor. Next base: position 42,076,003 of record CM040182.1, read on the forward strand.
TTTCTTTTACACACTCTAAATGTTTGGAGAATAATAGGCCTACCTAAGGCATTTTCCAAGTTTTTTCTTTTAAATTATGAGCAGTGTCAATAATATTCAGCGTAATACATTGATTTTTTTTTTATAGTGTTTAACGTCCGACTATTGTTCACACTTGGACTAATGCAGACGGTGGGATGATTTATAGCGTATGAAAATGCCAAGCCCTTGCCGGGAATCGAACCCGGATCCTCGGGGTGAAAGCCTAGTACGCTATCCACTAGACCACCGAGGCGGCCGTAATACATTGAATTCAGTCTGTACATAAAGTATAAATAAATTTCAAATCATATTATTTAAAATCATGTTATTTACAAAACACCTATAGGGGAACTTGGTGATCTATGTGGCTAAGGCACCTGTCAGTCTGCTGCGTCTCTGAACTACGCACCTTAAGGTTGTTAGTTATAGCCGCAGTTACTCCCGTTGCTTTAACCTTACCGTTAACGCTGATCTCTCGTCATCATTAACAACTGGCATAACGTGTCTGTCGGGGTCCTCAGCGCCAAGAGTTTTAGTTATCTGTAGGCCTAAGAATGGTATTGATTCTTTAAGGAATTGTTTGTCAAATTTATTGGGTGTAGCAAAAAAAGCTTAATCAACACAACTGGGTGTTTTTGTTGACATGAAAAAAGGTTATTTTTGCATTGTGTCATTTTCCAACAGAAGTTTTATTACGGTGCGTTTTTTATCTTTGAGATATTCGCACAAAATTCCACACGGAGGTTCCTTAAGGTCTAACAATCTCAGGACAAATACTGTGGTAGTGGCGGACCCTTTACAGCCATTCCTACCCAAAAATCGCTATCTTTCTCCGTTCAATTATATCATCAAAGAAAAAAAAAAGGTTCGCATATCTTTAGAAATATTTTTAGTTTTCAAGAGACCTAAAATTTTCGCATACAGCCCCATGACTCCAAATACTTCCCCAACCATTACATTTTGGATTTTGTTTAAATTTGATCGAAAAACAGTATATTTTCATAGTTATTGTTGTGAATATAATAATAATTTCATTTAGACCTAAGCAGTACAGGTACCAATGGATATTCTGCTATAAAACATACACTGTGCATGAAACAAGTAGTGAAATAGGTGTTTTCAAAAATAAACTTAATCTAAAAATGAGCTCACTGATGAGGAACAGAAAAACGAACAGAGCGTGGATCACATGTAAATGAGCCACAGAATACACGAAATGTCAACACTTACAACGAAGTCAAAAGAGAAATGCGAGTGAAGTAACGTTACTTGATAATTTTTGTATATCTCCATGAAACCAAATTACCCGATATTGCCCGCTATTCTTTCATTACCCTCATGATTACCAACAAGCATTAAAATTACTCACAAATATGGTAATTATCCGCCAATAACATTGGTAATAACAATATAACAATATGGTAATAACATAACAAATATGATAATTATCCGCCATGGTAATATGGCAACATTGGCAATAATCAGAATATTTTAGTTTTGAAGGGGTGAAAGTGGAAAAAAGGACAACTGACCGAGTGCTATGGGCGACTGTTTCGTACTTCATCGATACTATCTACTATCTATCGATACTATCTATGTTTTGAAACTAATTATTGCAGTTTTTAGTAGACCCATCTACTTCAGTGCAGCCCGATGTCTGGCCGCGTAACGAAATTTAGCATAACAATTTTTAAATGGGGACTGGCTTTCTTAGTATTTTTTATTTATTGGTACAAGTAGAATACGATTCTAAAGTAATTTGTGTGTTTAGGCATCAAATGAATTTCAAAAGAAGCACTTAAATGGTACACTACAAACTGTACAGTCAGCACAATACGTTTTAAGGGACTGGCGCGGTATAGTCCGCGTCGTGGCAAGACAGACGACACGTAATTTAGTTAATACATTCATAAAAACAAACTACTTAAATTTATATTTCACAGATATTAGTTTACAAAATTTCAACAAGGTGCCTACAGACCCACAGCGGTAGTCATAATATGTATCTGTTAATTCTTGCGAACATTTTGTTACAGCGGCAGTACATAATAGTCTACACAGTCTGTTAATTCTAGCGAACATTTTGTTACAGTGGCAGTACATAATTGTCTATACACCGTCTGTTAATTCTAGCGAACATTTTGTTACAGCGGCAGTACATAATAGTCTATACACAGTCTGTTAATTCTAGCGGACATTTTGTTACAGCGGCAGTACATAATTGTCTATACACAGTCTGTTAATTCTAGCGGACATTTTGTTACAGCGGCAGTACATAATTGTCTATACACAGTCTGTTAATTCTAGCGGACATTTTGTTACAGCGGCAGTACATAATTGTCTATACACAGTCTGTTAATTCTAGCGAACATTTTGTTACAGCGGCAGTACATAATAGTCTATACACAGTCTGTTATTTCTAGCGAACATTATCGTCTGCATTAGCCCAAGTGTGCACAATAGTCGGACGTTAAAAAAAAAAAAAAAAATCTAGCGAGCATTTTGTTACAGCGGCAGTCATCAGTCCCTGTACAGTCCTGTCTCACAGTTTGCTAAATGTTGTTATGTTTGTATTGTTGTTTTTTTTGTAACGACGAACTCAGGCAAATGATTCGGCATAAAATTGATGAGAAATTTACCATGTGATGGACAATGTAAACCCTTTCAGTTTGAACTTTTAGCCTACAAATATTATTCAACGAACAGCTATTTTTTTAAAAAAAGTTGTTCATTATTTTGTTAACTTTAACTTAAAAGTTACATTTATTTTTATTGATTTAGTTATATGGCGGTGCAAATGAGCGTAATGAGCGGCTATGTGTGTAGTGAGTAGTTAGGAAACTTCGAGGCCGTAGGCCAGAGCTATCAATGTTTATTCAGTTACATATTATAATGTACAGTTTTGAAATTGTATTATATTTATTTGTACAAGCAAACTAAGAAATTAAGAAACATGCTTATCTACCTAGGACCGAACTGTTGTTAGATAAAGTTGCATAAGTATTACTGTACACAAGTGGGCTAGTGATTACACATCCATGTTTAATCTGTGAGGAATTTCAATTTAGGCCATACTTACTACATTACAATTTACTCAAATGGTAAATAAAATGTTGGTAAGGGAAATTCTTAATTGAAAAATGAAAACTACTAGATCCGGTAAAAGCGCTCGCGCTCGCGCGCGCGCGCACGCACGCACACACACACACACACACACACGCACAACAAAAATAGTTACCTGACTATTCATTTTCGGTTTCTACATGCCCAAACAAACAAACAAAGCCAAATGACGTTATGCTGAAAAACGCTAATTATTTCAGTTACCCGCCATATTTTTGTATAAATAATTTAAATATCCATAACGATAATATCGGTTGAACTAAAACTCGGCATGAGGATTTAGTAGGTAAATACCTAATTCATGAAAAAATAATGAACTTGATCGGATGTTCTGTTTCAAAATGTCGTTCGTTTAAGAATTTCAAATAAAAAGTAACTTTAAAACGGTAGATTTTTATGAAAAGCATAAAGGTACATTGTTTTTAGATCTTTCAATTGTATACCGCATCGCTACTGCCAAAGTTACAGCGACTGGAAAAACTGTATTAGTTTTTCTTCAAAATAATAAAATTATTTTTCTGGAACTGAATTTTTAGCACTAAATAGACCTAAAGGTTAAGTAGGCATCAACAGCTGATTCCGAGATAGATTACATGACGGAAATGCAACAGTGATTGTGACAACTTAATACTTTAGCTGTATCACTAGAATAATACGATTTGTAGTTTTAAAATATCAGAATTTCTCGTGTAACTGAACGCAGTATATGAAAGTTCACAGTCGAAATTTCTGTATATTTACTATTGAATAAGTTATATATGTATGTCGATAAACTTCGTTGAATATCAAAAAATTGTTGCTCTAACCCTATTTTAAAAATAATGTTTTTATTAGTGCTATAATTTACATCATTTTATGATCGGTAACTTCACAAAGTTTTTCAGATTTTTAGTCACAATTTTCAGTCTTGAAGTTGACGAGAGGTTATCAAATACAAAAAAATATAAACGAATCAAACAGCAGATGGCTTTAAAAATAATTTGTGCTTATAAAACTGTGAATGCGGTTAGTGGACAGACCATTTGGCGGAAGATACCGGAAGTTGAAGCAAAAAAGACCTGCGAAATGATGTTCTCGATCAGTTGCAAGGGAGACAGTTAAGTAATACTGGACAAAGCAGGCAGTTATTTCCAATAAGGATATGGTCTGAGAGGAGGCATGAGGAGTTTATTCTACTCACGCAGAGTCCAGGAATATTTTTGCCGGTGAACCACATTTTGTTTTGGCTGCCCCTCCTTCATGAGAAGGAGTCAGCTGATGGAAATCTTGGTGGCTGTAAAATGAAAGGGAATGAGAGATTACCACAGAAAAAGGTAAATATAATATTTTTAGTTGATTATGCTGTAAATATTATAAGAAGAAAGTTAAGATTATCTCGCAGAGTGTTAATAAGCAGGATATTGGCGATAGAACGATCGGGATACAAGTTTTAAGGACTTTATGGAAATATGTCGGGAGATAACAGAAAATCAGAAGCGTGGTTTTCTCTGAGGCAATGTAACCACAGTCTCGGGGTAGCGTTGAGGGGCGGGTGGGTTTAGTGGATACGCCCTCAGACTTAGAGCCAGGTGAGTGTCAAATGGAGTTCCACACCTCGTGCATGAAGCATTTATCCTCCCCCACCATAAAAGTCTTGAAGTGGATGTCTATGGTGTTACCGTTAGTACGGTGAAGTAGGGTTGTGCGAATGACGGTCGAACGCTCACAAGAGCCTTTGATGTGCCAAAGGACTACAAAATAAATAAATAAAAACTTCCACGCATTCAATTACTTCCTAAAGAAATCTGCTTCAGAAGCTAATGACAAAAATACTGTAAAACCGGTATTCAGAAAACCGTAACTCAAATTGGTGAAATAGCAAAAAAGGTTTAACCGAATTCGAAATAAAAGAAATTTGCTGTTCCAGAGTAAATCAAAGAAACCAAGTTGGTGAAATAAAAAAAAGGTTTAACCGAATTCGAAATAAAAGAAATTTGCTATTACAGAGAAAATCGAAAAAATTAAACCTGACAGTGGACGGGGTTTATTTTTGATTTAAGATATACTCATGAACTGCTAATTTTATTAAAAACTTTTTTAATGGTCTTAAAAAAAGTTCTTAAGAAAGTGTGTGCAAATTTTAGCAAAACCCGGTGAATTTAAGAAACTCGACGAGACTGGAATATAAAAACCTATGTTACGACAACACCTAATTAAGTTTTGATCAATGTTTTTTTCGGATATATGAAAGAAAAAAATATACTAAATTTGAAGATAATCCGGCGATGAACCCGAACTTAAAAAAAAAGAAAGAAAGCCAGCTGCTTTCTCGATGATTAGATGGAAGCGAATTTCCAAAAATTATTTTTTTAGCTTGCACTCTTTTTGAAAATCTGATTTTTCAACAACAGAATCGGCAATTACATATGTATTCGCGTTTTAAACTTTCAAATTGCTTCGAAAAAACAAAAATGAACTTGGACCACCACTTTAATTTATTAATTCGACGGGTTTTGAACATTCAAAATGCTAATACTAAAACACACACACACACACACACACACACACACACACACACACACACACACACACACACACTGCATGCTCACATTCGCAATTTTGGTCCGATATGTTTTAAACTTAGGACAAAAATCGATAAAAAAAATGTTCCGAAGTTTCTAAACGGAGACCACTTTAGATCTTTAAAAATTCATAACATTTTGTGTTACATTATTTTTGAAAATACGATTTCACCATCGTAATCAGCACCGTTAAAAACCGCACACATTAGCATTACGAATTTTTAAAAGCCATTGGAATTAAGACACGATTAAATTAATTTTCGTACTCGTAGTTCAAAAGTTTAAATTGCTATTATTTGAAGATTTTAATCTACTTATTATGAAGTAAATTCTAAATTTCAAAAAAATTTATAAAAAATATTTTTCTAAAAAATAGCTTCCGTCACGTTAGCGAGACAGCTGAGCATCGAGATAGTTTATTTATTTTTAAAGCGAATTAATGTTGCTTTCGGTATGTAGAGAGGCTTAATATAACACACTCATGACAGTTGGTTACACTGAGTAATAGGCTACGTACAGTATGTTCACTATTGTTTTGTAAACACAAGACGTTCACATTATAGTTGTTTACAACAATAAATTCAATTCGCATTATTCGAATAATCGTAGATTTTCTAAGTAACTTAACCTGTATGCACAGAACAATCGACACATTTATATTGTACAAAGGCAATAAGGTAGATTTATTTTACAGAAAGTGTAGCTTAACTCATAGACACTACGATGTTTCCTGTTAGCTCTGATCAAGACTGGAACTTTAACGGCTAAAAAACCTGTTAGATCACATGAACCTGATGCTTACAATCGCTTCTGTAATCAATTTCAGTAAATTTTCGGTCAGAATATGAAACATCTTCTGAGTTTTTTTACTTGACAAAATTTATTTTTAGAACTATGTAAGTCGACCCAAATACCGAAATAACATTATGTAGTTTTTACGACTTCATTAAATTACAAACAAGCGAATTGTGTTTGCACTGTTTAGTTTTAAAGAGTGTTTAAAGAACATAGACATCACAGTATATTCTTAATTAATTGCCTGGCCACCGCTCTGACGCGTTCGTAACATTTTCCGCACAATTTAACCGGTAACCGTTGTATTTAAGAAAAACGTTACTGGAAATTTTATGCACCTTTTCCACGAAGCGATCAAAATTACGATAGGTCTTACAGTTTAGCCATTACAGGAAATAGCCAGCAACTACAATCGTCATCGTTTAATCAGAGACCGCCATCTCGAAACGGAAATGAATACGAAAATACTTAAAAATACGTCATTTGTGCTTTGTACAAAGTATTTCGTACTAAATGTCGAAAGAGTCGGTAAATGCATTTGGTCAGAACTGCGTACACTCGTCATCGTTAAATCAGAGGCCATCATCTTGAAACGTAAATGAAGGAAAAATCTCATATATATATATATATATATATATATATATATATATATATATATATATATATATATATATATATATATATATATATATATATATATATATATATATATATATATATATATATATATATATACATATATATATATATATATTTTTTTGTGTTTTAACGTCCGACTATTGTGCACATTTGAGCTAATGCAGACGATGGGATGATTTATAGCGTATGAAAATGCCAAGTAGCCCTGGCCGGGAATCGAACCCGGGTCCTCGGGGTGAAAGCCCAGTACTCTATCAACTAGGCCACCGAGGCGGCTATATGTGTGTGTGTGTGTGTGTGTGTGTGTGTGTGTGTGTGTGTGTGTGTGTGTGTGTGTGTGTGTGTGTGTGTGTGTCGGGCTTTATTTTACCTTCGTAACAAATTTGAAAAACCATCGGTAAATGCGTTTGACCAAAACTACGTAACCCTCATAGTTAAATCAGAGGGTTTAAACCACCATCTTGAAATGTAAGTGAATTGGAAAAAAATCTTACATATATGTCGTTCGGGCATTATACAAAGTATTTTCGTAATGAATTTCAAAATAATCAGTCAATAAGCGTACTGCGTTGCAAAAACCAAACGCGGAATGGCCGAATTAAAACAGACCGATTGCTTCACTCGGTCAGTAACCAAACAAAATTTATTATATTGTGACCGTTTCTGAATTAAATATTTTAAAATATAAATGTGATAGAGGCTTGGCATTAAATTCACGCATATTTTAAGAATTGATAATGAATATGAAACAACCTTGTGCAGTTATTACGAGTAAAGTAAACTCATTTTTGTTGTAATATGGCTAGAAATTATTTCGGCGAAAGTATGGAGTGATTCAAAATTAAAGAAGAAACTATTACAGCGATAGCAGTGTATTATTTCATAATTACACTTGATGCAGCGACAAAGTTAAGAAGAGACAAAACTTATCTACTTTTGGAAGTATGAAGTATTGACGATTACCGAAATTTGGCAGCCGGGATAGCGTGATGAGAATCCCTGATATTAACATATTGGAGGGGAAACCCTGGGGCCTAGAATCTGCAGATAATTTAAGAGAAGGTTATTATTTAGAAAATACTTTTATCTAATAATTTACAACCTTTGTAGGCTTACTTTATTCACATTTTAAAAAAACAAATACAAAAAATAACGAATTAAATCTCTGAAATATAAATTTACTGATAACACATATCAGGCATCTATAAACATATTAATAGTTAGGCCTATTATACAACAGACATGGTATAGTTACCTTTGTTAAATCATACTTTATATATATATATATATATATATATATATATATATATATATACAGTAGAAACTCTATTAACCGTCACCGCCGGGACCGGGACTGTGACAGTTAAGAGAATAGACGGATAACAGAAATCCCCACTGGTTTTGGATAAAACAATAATGAAAACATGTTACTATGTACTGTAAATAATGCATTGATTATATATTTTAAATAGGCTACATTAAACCGTACTGTACATTCACTGGTAGGTCCACTGGTACAAATGTTTACTATTTCGTCAACAGTAACACTGTCAGTTTCTTCGATCATCAGTCGATGTAGATATATGCCGCCTCGGTGATATATATACTCGGTTGATAGCGTACTAGGCTTTCACCCCGAGGACCCGGGTTCGATTCCCGGCCAGGGCTTGGCATTTTCATACGCTATAAATCATCCTATTGTCTGCATTAACTCAAGTGTGCACAATAGTCGGACGTTAAAAAAAAAAAAAAAAAAATATATATATATATATATATAGGGTAGGGTGTTGTACCTTGAGTACGTTGTACCTTGGAACACGAGCTCGATCTGCAAGGTAATGCCACCTAGCAGGCTGAAAATGAACTATATAGTAGATAGTGACGCTAAGGAGCGCTAGCAAAAATCCCGTTCATTTCGGTAGTAGTTATCGTGAGTTATGCACTAAACTGTTTTTGCTCGTGAAAAGTAAATATTCAGCTGCATATTGTTTGGCTTTGTACGCCCTCCGAGTTTCCTGTAGAACGTTGTATATTCGTTAAAGAGATTCGTCACATTCTGGTGAGTAAATCCTTATAACTTACTTAAACTGTTAGATTGTTTTTCTATGTTAGGCGGTAGTTTTGTTCAAAATGGCTACCTGTTGTACCACGAAACATAAAACTTGTTGAACCTTGGAACATGTTCCAAGGTACAACAAGTTATTAGTTTTTGCGTTTTTGTTCCAGGTAACGATGCCACGTAGTAAAACGGGCAACAAGAGGCCTCCTATAGACTCGAATACTATGAAAAGAGCTGTAGAAGCGGTCACAGCACACCCAGACTGCAGAATTTCTATTAGGGAAGCGTGTAGTGTATATGGGGTAAAATTAGCTACACAATCCAGACATGTTGCAGCGTTTCGTCAATCTGAAAAGCAAGAATATGAGTATGTCGCTAAATTTAACACTAAACAAATAATCAATTTAATGAAGAAAAGTGTTTGATAGGCTATATAAAAAAAGTTACGAAGGTGAATTACGGATTAAATTAAAAAGGGGTCCGTGACCTTGCATACAAGTTTGCTGGGGCAAATACTCAGAACATTGCGAAAACGAACAAACGGCAGGAAATAGAATGGATGTGTTTTATGAAAAGGCATCCTGATCTATCTATTCGGAAACAGCAAGATACAAGTTTGAATAGAGCAACCAGTTTCGATGAAACAAACGTTGGGGTTTTTTTTGGACAACCTTGAAAGTTTTCATCAACGTTTTGGGCCAATAACTCCAGATCGTATTTGGAATCTAGACGAGACTGGACTGTCTACAGTCCAAGTTCCAGGAAAAATTGTAGCACCCAAAGGAATGAGACAGATAGGAAGTGCAACATCAGCAGAACGAGGCAACCTTGTAACATTGATAACTGCTGTAAGTGCAACCGGGATATCCATTCCACCTATGTTTGTGTTTCCCAGGGTCCATTTTAAGGATCGAATGATGACCGGAGCTCCACCTGGATCTATCGGAGCTGCTACACAAACGATGGTCAATTGAATAAACATTTTTGCAGTTTTAAAAGTACTTAATTAAAATGACAAAACCTTCCAGAGCATATTTTGTTATTGTTGGACAATCATGAGACTCACCTCAGTGTTGAGGCCATTGAGTTAGCGTCAAGTTCTGGTGTTGTTATCGTCACCTTCCCCACACACACTTCACATAAACTACAACCCCTAGACCTGGCTTTGTATGGTTTTTTAAAAGCATGCTACAATACCTGCGTAGATTATTAGTTGGTAAATCATCCAGGCTACATCTTATGGAGACATATGGAGTTGCAGAAGTGGGGAAAGCATATCCTCGGGCTTTTTACACCTTCGAAAATCATAAAGGTTTAGAGTCCCAGGAATATTCCCATTGGATCGAAGCATATTTTCTAATGACGACTACCTGCCAACGGATAGACTTAATCAAAATGTTGAACCCTCTACACCCGAAGTCACCTACCGTCACGGTGAGTTATTGTCAGCTGAATCATCTTAGAATTCTGGAACGTTTGGTATTGAAGGGCCTGTTCCGAGTTCTATGCCGTCTACGTGTACGTCTACAGTGGTGTCCCTAGAGGAGGTGCAACCTTTCCCAAGGCTAAGCCAAGGGTAAAGAATGCCAAAAAAGGCAGGAAGCCTGGGAAAACAAGAATAATTACAGACACCCCTGAAAAGGAAAAGTTGAAACGCAAAAATAAGAAATGGGACGACGTCCTTGAAGAAAATAACCAAAAGAATAAACCTACGAAAATGGCTAAGAAAATAAGAAAACCTAAACAGAAGAGCCAAGCAACATCCTCTGATGAAGAGGCCCTAATCGACACTGATGATGACGTCAGCAATGATGAAGAGTGTCTCTTATGCCGTGAACCATATAAATATGATGTAGGTGGAGAAGAATGGATTCGCTGTATACAGTTTCAGATTAAGGCTTACGAGTTGTGTGCAGACGCTGAACAAGGGTGGAAGAACTACGTTTGTGATTTTTGTAAAAGGAAAAATAATAATTGAACATGAGGTACAATATATTTGATTGTAGATTTTGAGCTTAAATGTTACTTGTTTGTATTTCAACACATTCTGATTTTTAATACAACCTTTGATATATTAATTGTGTGATTTAACTGCATTATTCCTAAATATTAAATCGCGTTTCAAGGTACAACATGGCCCGTTCCAAGGTACATGCCTATGTTGTACCTTGGATCATTAAACATGTACACAGAAATTATTTTTTTGAAAACGAAAAACAATGCTTATAAAATTATAAATTCATAGGATACATTAAGAGGGTTAAAACAATATTTATAGAATTTATTTACAAGAAAATCGAACTATTCAGAGGCCACAAAAAAAAAAGAGTGAAAAGTGTTTCAAGGTACAACACTCTACCCTACACACACAATTTTATTTTTAGGAGTAGACCTTACTTTTAATTATTATTTCCCCCTCAAGGGCTCACACACATTGTACCCGATTTGTCCTAACTTGACGTAACCTTAAACTTCCTTCATTTATCTATTCTTGATTTAGATCCATTCATCCCAAGCCAATATGAAACAGCGTACACCGAGACTCCGAAGCTAACTGGTAGCCCTATTTAAGTATGCTGATTCTGAATACCAGGTTTACTCTAGCCTTACATAGGTAGATGGATATGGGGCTCTGTATGGGTGGATAATTTATTCCCCTAGTTACATATGGGATTTGGATGTCTAAAAACAACATTCAAGGCCCAGAAAATCCTGGTGAACTTTCAAAATTGGACCTGGGAAGTGAAAATAGAAAAACATTTAGGAGGAAATAAGCAGTGATTTTCAGCAGACAGCAGGGACGCTAGGCGGACATAACAAATCTGCACTGGAAGAAGTCAATATTTCAGACCAGGAAGGCGATGGCTTATCTAAAATCAAATGGACGTTTGTAGATGTACAAATGTATATTGGCAGCACAAAAGCGCAAACTAAGAAGATAAGAGACAAAGCGGTTTTCTAATTAAACACAGAACAAAAGACCTCCCAGGGATCAAACCTTGAGTGTAAGAAACACAACACTTATATAGCTGCGATGACAGGACTGACGGGAACCGTACATCAAGACTGGACTGGAGGGTTGTTAGCCAGGAACATTAAGATACTGGCAAAGGGCACATCAGGAAACCATGGGACTAATTACAGGGAACTGTGGTTTGAGGCTGGACATAAACAGGGTAAAAAATATACCACGGAGAAACCGTGTGTAGATTATGCAGGAAGAAAAAGGAAACTGCAAAACACATAATCTATGATTGCGGCAGGATGTTTGTCCTACAGGGCCCTGAGGACCTCCAGCAGAATAGCCTAGTCAGTAAACTATTAGAAATCCTTTGAGTACACGTGTCTATTGAACTAAAATCCAAGAGGATTTTTAGTCTTTTAAAATGCACATTAGGTCTTTTGGTCGCGGTACAAGGGCCACCAAACCCAATAACATAAAAAGAAATTAATCTTAATCTTAATAAAAACTTTTCGTGTACCATCCAACTGATTAAAACAAGCTTAAAACCGTTTCTCGAATGTATGATAATTTTTCAAAATTTGTAAACTTAAACCCTGAAGTTAGATTCAATATTCTTATTAACTTTATTTAGCTGTTGCTTAGTATCGTCGAAATTGACGGATCTCTGATTACTACTGTTTTCAAATTCTAAAAAAAATACAATTTCCTTGTAATTTTATCGATAAACGAACGAAACTGGTGAATCGTAGTACCTTATATATATATATATATATATATATATATATATATATATATATATTTGAAAAATATTTATTTGCTGAAATATTTTAATTTTTTTATATTTTTCAACTTCAAACTTAATTCTATGGATACTTACTAAAAACGAATTTTATGGATTTATTAAATTTAAGGAATTTTATAAAAATAAAATTCTAATTGTAGCTAAAAATATGTAACTGAAAAAGTGCAGCAAAACATGTTTCACGTTAAAACGCACTGTTAGATCACTAGTAAGGTATAGGACGCATCGCAATATGACAATTAGAACACTAAATAGTATAATCTGTAAACATATGTCTCAAGATTCTTCAAATCTGGTTGTAGAAGATTGCCAACAGATTTTGCATTCGGAATTAGTGAAGAAGGACAATGACAAATAAATTAAATTACTGCACAGTTGACCATTAAAGCGAAGTTATTGATGTTAACAAAGTTATTGTCAATCTAACTTATAAGGAGTAAAGTTACGTCGGAACTGTCACTGTGCAGGAGATACTTGATATCATAGTTATGTCGGAACTGTGACTGTAACTGTCCTGGAGATTTCTGATATCGTGGTTACGTTACAAATGTGACTGTAACTGTCCAGCAGATACTTCACGTCGTGGTTAGGTCGGAAATGTGTCTGTGACTGTACAGGAAATACCTCACATCGTGGTTAGGTCGGAACTGTGACTGTGACTATCCAGGAGATACCTGATACCGTGGTTAACTTGCAACTGTGACTAGGACACTACAGGTAATACCTGACATCGTAGTTAAATCGGCACTGTGACTACGACAGTCCAGCAGATACCTGATACCGTGGTTAGATCGGAACTGTGACTGTGATTGTCCAGCAGATACATAATATCGTGGTTAGGTCGGAACTGTGATTGTGACTGTAACTGTCAAAATATAACTGACATCGTGGTTAGGACGGAACTGTGACTGACTGTCCAGGAAATACCTGACATCATGGTTAGATCAGAACTGTGACTGTCCAGTAGATAACAGACGTCTTGGTTAGTTCGGAATTGTGATTACGACTGTACAGGAGATACCTGACATCATAGTTAGGTTAAAACTATTACTGTAACTGTGCAGGATATAACTGATATCGTAGTTAGTTTGAAACTGAGAATATGACTCTCCAAAAGATACCTAACGTCGTAGTTAGGTAGTAACTGTACCTGTACAAGCGATACCTGACAATGTAGTCAAGTCGGAACTGTAACTGTGACTGTGAATGTGCTGATATCGTGGTTAGGTCGTAATTGTGACTGTGTCCAGGAGATAACTAACATCGTGGTTAGTTCAGAATTGTAACAGTGACTGTGACAGCCCAGGAGAAAACTCACATAGTGGTTAGTTCGGAAATGTGACTAGGACTGTCCAGCAGATACCTGATATCCTGGTTAGATTGAAACTGTGACTGAGACTGTATAAGAGTTAACTGCATCCTGATTAGTTTGCAACTGTGACTGTCGCTGTCCTGAAGATACCTGACATTGTGGTTAGTTCGTAATTGTGACTGTGACTTGTCAGAAGATAACTGATATCGTGGTTAGGTCGTAACTGTGATTGAGACTGTATAGGAGATACCCGCCATCGTGATTGAGTGGGAACTGTAACTGTGAACGAAAAACTATCTGATTTCGTGGTTATCCCGCACTTGATTGTTGTGATTAGAAACGTTTGTTAAAATATTTTGTAATAATGTGATGATTTATAAATTCTAAAATTATCTCATAAAATTTCTTTCGTGATTGAGCGGATATTTTTCGTTTCGTTTCCATCTGTCAGTGCGTTTACTGTTGAATTTGTCAAAGAATCCTTATATGTAACTAACTAAAAAATTGTGAAACCTTGTTTATGCTTTATAATATATTTATATTAATTGAATAAAAAATGAATATAAATTAATTAAGCATAAATCTTGCGTAATATCAGATAAAAGTAATCAATATACAGCATAAAGCTAAATATGACAACACAAACCCCAGTTTCAGTAAACAAATTAAAACTTGTAACAGCAGGAGCTCTTTTATGTTTTCTCCATTGAAATATAAAATAATTGTCACATGCAGCTCTCTCGCTTACATGAGAAGCGATTTCCAAAAACTACTTTTCTGTATTTTACCTTTTTTGAAATTCTAATTTCACCATCATAACAATGAAATTATTACGATTGCATATATAGATATGCATATTTAATATATACAATGTACATATTACGATTTACGCTTCCAAGTTACGTTGAAAATACGAAAATGAACTCTTACCGTCGTCAACAAAGTTCCTTACTTTCAACGAATTTTTAAAATTCAAAATGATAATTTTGCCATTTTAATCGCTGATTACCATGCGCTTTGCAAAAGAATGTAAGAAAAAACGTTATTATTTTTCAATGATTTAGAACGGCCGCCATTTTGAAACTGTTAAATGAATTTCACTGGTTAACGAACTTGTCCAAGCTTTTTCTATAATCAAATTTTTGTTATAAAGTTTGATTTAAATCGGACCAAAATTACGAATGTAAGTGTGCTAACACGCACGCACGCACGCACACACGCACTCTCTCTCTCTCTCTCTCACATACATACATCTCTCTCTCTCTCTCTCTCTCTCTCACACACACACACACACACACACACACACACACACACACACACACACACCTTTTTTACTTTTAAAAAGGTTATTTTTACTGACCGAAATAAGAAGGATTTTTATATTTTATTGTTAATTTTTATACTAAAACCATTTAGGTTTTAAAGACACATACACCCACAGAAACAAAGGTAAGAGCATATCTAGTAACTTTATTTAATAATAGAACTGGGATATTGATCTTTTTGAAAATTTCCTTTGTAGTTTTAATATCCGCAAAAATGAGGAAAAAGACAGGGATAATAAAGTTCAGAAATATGATATTACACCTCTTAATACTTTATATTTGCATCTAGAATATGCAGCTGACATTTTTATATCTATCAAAGTAAGATAATTGCATTTTGTTCAACAAAAACGTTGAAGTACAAAGTCGAGCTATTAAAGTTATAAATTTCTGAAGAAAAATTTAATAATGTCGTTAAAGGAGGACATGATGTAAATTTAAGTAAGATCATTTAGCTGATTTATTTGAAGAAATTAACTACAATTAATTAATTACTCAGGAAAAATTGGTTTTCATTGTTAACCTGCAAGTCAACAACGGTTAATTACATTTGTGTCAGATCGCATTCCTGTGCAAACTTGCTGCTGCGAGCTAGGTTTGGCCCCCAAAGATGGCAGGGTTACAACATCCTCATATTAGTCAACTGTACCTACATATATACTATAAAATATATAGTATACTTAGTTAGTTTATTTATATAGGAATTCGTTAGTTTATTGTAAACATAATTTTGCGTAGTAACTAAACTTGCGTGTTGTTTTATTTAAAAATAATTATTATTTACAGCACTGATACGCACCAACTATATTTTACATGCCTTTTTTTTTTATTTGCAAGAAAGTAGTTCTTTTATCTGAAACATTTTAAGAACAGTCTAATAGGAAACTAAAACTTATTTTTGCAACATCGGGTGATTAATATTCGCCAAACAGTTGATTTTGAACAACAGTCTTATTTTCGTGACGTGCATTTCACGATCGGTACTGGGCGGTATTGCGGCGCATATCGCAGCTGCGAGAGCTATTTGGCCAGCGAAACGTTCATCAGTATTCCCTAGCAAAATAATTTATTGGCCTACATTGCACAAACAGCGTAGCATAATAGATGACGTATAATTTATTTAATTTTCAACACGAAAATAGTTTCAAACAACACTGATGAACTAACATAATTAATAAGTTTTCATTAGAAAAATTAGCCTCAGTAGTGTGTTAGTGCTCGAGGCATGAAATGTTGAAAAAATTAATATGTATTTATACAAAACTAGCTGTATAATCCGACATAGCTCGGGTTGTAAATTGAAAATGCTCTTTAAATATTTGATTTCAAATTGTAAAACTGATAAAGAATTTGATTACCTAAATTATACTTTATTACTCATTTTAGAATTTTTACAAGTGTTTACTTTTGGCTTATATATAATATATACGGCTCCCGGTTTTCTCCGGATCGATAGTTGAAAATAACCCAGCTATTTTACCGAGTTAATATCCTGAAAAATTATAGAACACTCTGGAACATTCTAGAATATTCCTAATCGATTTCCAAAAGTATACTCATGTATGCGTCTCGCCATCGCCTATACGCCCTTCCACCACAAGAGGATAATGGAACATTCGAGAATGTCCCAAAAGATTCTGAACTTCTTTTTCCGATTTCTAGAATATTTTAGAATGATCTTGAAAATTCTGGAAAAGAAAGTGCTTTCGAACCTTGTAGGACATTCGAGAACACTTTCGAATATCCTGGAACATTCTCGAATATTACGGAAAACTACAGAACATTCTGGGATTTTCTATAATATTCTAGAGTTTTTTTTTGAACAATTTGGAACATTTTATAATATTCTCCAACTTTCTGGACGATTCTATAATTTCTGGAGTATTGTCCGACATTTTCTAACAATCTAAAACATTCCAGAAAACTATAGAACGTTTAGAACATTACGAAATATTCTAGAACAATCAGGAACATTCTGGCCAATCTTGGCCACTTTGGCGCTCGAGTTCCAGCTGCTTCACTGACTTTCTTTAAGACGCCCATTATTACGATTCCCTCTTTTGATCTGTATCTCCGAACCCAACCTCAGAAGTTCCAAAACGAAACCTTCTTTACGAATGGGGGATAGAGGGTTATAGGGTATAAAGGGATATAGGAGCATTCACGGACAAACCACACTTACATTTATACATTTAAACTTACACACACACACACACACACACACACACACACACACACACACACACACACACACACACACACACACACACACACACACACACACACACACACACACACACACACACACACACACACACACACACACACACACACACACACACAGACACACACACACACACACACACACACACACACACACACACACACACACACACACACACACACACACACACACACACACACACACACACACACACACACACACACACACACACACACACACACACACATTAGCATTACGCGTCGCGGCTTCGCCCACGAAACTTAAAATTTTCCAGTAATATAATTTAGAAACATAAAAAAAATATATTAATAAAAGTTTAATAATCTAAACTCATGATTATTTTACAGTGAATATGAAAAAATATTATAACCTGAATATGTTGTTTTATTGTCTTCAAATGTGTTTCATTCGAATTTAAGAAAATCTGATAAAAAATATTTTTCTCCAATACAAATATTTATACCTCATTTATATTTTAGTCCTTTTAGGGGATGAATTCGGAGGGGGGGAATGCTGAATTTACCGTATCATAATTTATGTTTTAGAATATATATATATATATATATATATATATATATATATATATATATATATATTAACGTCCGACTATTGTGCACACTTGGGCTAATGCAGACGATGGGATGATTTATAGCTTATGAAAATGCCAAGCCCTCGCCGGGAATCGAACCCGGGTCTTCGGGGTGAAAGCCTAGTACGCTATCCACTAGCCGGCTTTTAGAATATTTTGTTTACTTTTAAGAAAAGCCGATAAAACATATTTTTCTCCATTAGGGGGTAATATTTCTCTTTAGGGGGTGAATAATACTGAAAAATCGTTTTTCAATGCACCCCTACATGTAGTGGTAACCCTGAAAATTTCAAATCTTTAGCTATTATAGTCTCAGCTATATGTTGATTTTTAAATTTGGACTGGGTAAGTAGTTTAATGGCGTCAAAATCAATTTTTGCAAAATCTTGTCTTAGTGCACTTCGACATTGTTGTAAGAAGGTACCCTGAAAATGTCAAGTCTCTAGCTATAGTAGTATAGGCTGTACGTTGATTAATAAATTTGTACTGGGTAAGTAGTTAAATGACGTCAAAATCTAATTTTTGCAAAATCCTTTCTAAGTGCACCTTGACATTGTTGTAAGAATATACCTTGAAAATTTCAAGTCTTTAGCTATAATAGAATTGGCTGTACGTTGTTTATTAAATTTGGACTGGGTAAGTAGTTAAATGACGTCAAAATCTAATTTTTGCAAAATCCTTTTTAAGTGCACCTTGACATTTTTGTAAGAATATACCTTGAAAATTTCAAGTCTTTAGCTATAATAGCTTGGCTGTACGTTATTTATTAAATTTGGACTGGGTAAGTAGTTTAATGGCGTCAAAATTAATTTTTTTGCAAAATCCTTTCTTAGTGTACCTTGAAATTGTTGTAAGAAGGTACCCTGAAAATTTCAAGTCTTTAGCTATAACAGGCTGTACGTTGTTCATTAAATTTGGACTGGGTAAGTAGTTTAATCAAATGTTTGCAAAATCCTTTCTTAGTGCACCCCTACATAATGTTCCGGGCAAGTTTCTATCATTAATAGATTTGGCTCTACGTGTATTTTCAGTCAGTTAGTCAGGACAACGCTGCTTATATATATAAATTCTGTTTTTTAACAACTATGTCTTTTGGATTTCATAGATCTTGTTTATTTAAAACTTAAAAAAAACAAAATTATGAACATTTATTATGTTAACACGTATCAAATTAAAGGAGTTTACAAGTATGAAAAGAAAACATTGAATTGTGAATAAAAAATTTCAAATTTTAACAATAGCAACTGGTTTGTTTTATAACAAGCTAAGAATGCAAGTCCGCTACTAAGGAAGTACATTTGTGGGTGAACAAGCAACACTATTTTATGCTATATGTATGAATTATAGCTAGTATATATTTTAACTAACTAGTATATATTAATTAGAGGCCTAATTAATAAAAGTCAAACAGGACATTTCCAAATTTAAACTCTTTCATTTTTCGATTTTTATTAGTAAGGTCCAATTTTGAAGTTTTTCTTATTTAGGAAATGAAAAATATAAAAAAATTCTTAATTTTGAATCAAATTAACTTGATTCAATTTAGCGATGACAAACTTATTTAATTTAGTCGACTGTTTTTATTAGCCACTTAGTTGTTCTCGCGTTTTGTTATTTTGTTTATTAAGCCAAATATGCGAGAAGTCTAATACAATCGCGGCACGTAGCTGACTCACTGACGTGATAGAAGCGAATTTCCAAAAGTATTTTTCTTTAAATATTACCCTTTTTGAAATTCTGACTTCACCATCATACCTGCATAAGATTTTACCATCATACAATATATATGCATTAAGATCTGCATATATGAGGATTGTTAACTTTCAAATTATTACTGAAAATATCAAAATGAACCCTGACCACCGTCAACAAATTACTTCCTTTTTGAAATTTCAAAATGTTGATTCGTGCCATTTTAAACGCAGCGTGCCGTTTTAAACGCGTATTACGATAGTTAAATTGGATTTTCAGACAAGTTTAAGATGAAAAAGTTACGTTATACGATAAGATGCTATAAAAGTTATAAAATTTGATATAGCCGCAATTTTGAAATTGTCAAACGAATTCTGCTGGTTAATGAGTTTGTTCAAGCTATTACCATAATCGCTTTTCGTGCTAAATTTTAATCAAATCAGACCAAAATTGCAAACATGAGTGCTCTCTCTCTCTCTCTCTCACACACACACACACACACACACACACACACACACACACACACACACACGATTTTAGCTCTGTGTGTGTGTGTGTGTGTGTGTGTGTGTGTGTGTGTGTGTGTGTGTGTGTGTGCGCGTGCATGGGTGCGCGCGTGTGTGAAAAAACAACCCTTAAAAAGTGATGTTAGTGATCTTAGATCAGGATGAGTGGTAATTTCAAAGACCCTGATCTGGATCTTACCATCGTAGCCGCTAAAATGACTAATTTTTCCAATGGACGTTGATTGAACTTAATAATTTATCACTTTAGAGGTCGTTATGAAATTTAATAGCCGAAAAGGATTTTTGTAATTAAATTATAAATTATAATTCTGTAAGTTGAATTAATCGTTGATCATAATGTTTTTACTTCAAATTTTTATCCCGTGATGAAAATGAAGAATTGGAAACTAAAAATACAACACACAGGGCCGTAACTGTTCCCGATCATATTTTTTTAACAAAACAATAACCTAATTCTGAACAACTACAGTCTACGCTTAAATGTCGACTTGAAACTTTGAACTTATTCCAAAATTATAAACACATCGATTTTTAAACACAGCTTGGGAAAATTCTATCGTATCTAATCTACTGTCTCTTTGTAAACATTGTCCAGTATATACATTGCTTACAATAGCAGTTAAATTATTAGATTTTATCTAACGAGTACTTTTAAGCACTAAATCTTTAAAAAGAGTAAACAAACTTCCATGCCTGTTTTTTTTTCCGGCGAAAAACCATTAAGGTTATCATCGCCGTCCCCTGTGTTTTGTTTACGATAGAGGTTAGAGTACATTTTAGCACTCAATATTTTTTTCAAAACAGCATAATTATCGAGCTATTATCAAAGTATTTATGTTTTTATATTTTCACAATAAATCTTAAAGCTTCGCAGAAACATAAACATCTATTGATATGTTTGGTCTACAGTAACAGTTAAGCTGCATTTATATACTAAATCTTAAAACATTCAGCGTAAAATTAAACTTCTATGCATGTTTTTCTACAATAGTCGTTAAGCTACATTTGCGCACTAAATATTAAAAAAGCAACAAATACTAAACTTGTAGACGTGTTTGGTCTACAATAGCAGTTAGCTAAATTTACGCTCTACATATTAAAAGAAGCAAATATCAAACACCTATGCATGTGTTTTGTCTACAATAATAGCAATTTAAGCTACATTTACGCACTAATTCTTAAAATAAGCAACTATTAAAGCTATATGCACGTGTTTTGTACACAGTTCTACACTTCAGCTACATTTATGCAATAAATCTTCAAAAAGCAGCAATTATATCAAACTTCTATGCATATGTTTTGTTTAGGCCTACAATAGCAGTTAAACTACATTTACGCACTGAATCTTGAAAAGCAATTATCGAATTTCTATGCATGTATTTTGTCTACAATAGCAGTTAAACTAATTTCATATATTAAATCTTAAAAAAAGCAAATGCCAAAGTTATACGCATGTGTTTTCCGCATAGCACTTAAGCTATATTTACGCACTAAATCTTACAATAAACAGATAATTCCAAAGTTATATACTTGTGTTTTGTGTACAATAGCAGATATGTTACATTACACACTAAATCTTCAAACAAAACTTTAAACTCTATGCATATGTTTTATCTGCAAACAGTTAAGCTACATTAAACTCCTATATATTATTATCTACAATGGTAGGAAGTAGGCAATATTTACGCACTAAATTTAAAACAATAAACGTAACTAACTTTTAGGCCTATGCAAGTGTTAGTCCACAAATACGCACTAAATAGTGTAGGTTAATTTTACGCACTAAAATTATAAGAAGCAAAGTGGCTACTGCACTCCTATCCATGTAGTATCTACAATGGTAATATATAGGCAATATAATGTAGGCCTACTAAATATAAAATAATAAGTGTAAGTAACTAACTTTTATGCATGTGTTAGTCTAGAAATATAAGTAGGTTAATTTTACGCATTAAAATTATAAGAAGCAAAGTGGCTACTGAACTCCTATCCATGTACTATCTACAATGGTAATACATCAGCAATATTTACACACTAAATTAAAACAATAAACGTAACTAACTTTTAGGCCTATGCAAGTGTTAGTCCACAAATATAAGTAGGTTAATTTTACGCACTAAAATTATAAGAAGCAAAGTGACTACTAAACTCCTATCCACGTATTATCTACAATGGTAATATACAGGCAATATTATGTAGGCCTACTAAATTTAAAATAATAAATGTAACTGACTAACTTGTATGCACGGTTAGTCCACAAATATAAGTAGGTTAATTTTACGCACTAAAATTATAAGAAGCAAAGTGACTACTAAACTCCTATCCACGTATTATCTACAATGGTAATATACAGGCAATATTATGTAGGCCTACTAAATTTAAAATAATAAATGTAACTGACTAACTTGTATGCACGGTTAGTCCACAAATATAAGTAGGTTAATTTTACGCACTAAAATTTTAAGAAGCAAAGTGACTACTAAACTCCTATCCATGTATTATTTACAATGGTAATACATAAGCAATATTTACACACTAAATTAAAACAATAAACGTAACTAATTTTTAGGCCTATGGAAGTGTTAGTCCACAAATATATAAGTTAATTTTACCAACTAAAATTATAAGCAGCAGAGTGACTACTGAACTCCTATCCATGTATTATCAATGGTAATACATAAGCAATATTTACACACTAAATTAAAACAATAAACGTAACTAATTTTTAGGCCTATGCAAGTGTTAGTCCACAAATGTAAGTAGGTTACTTTTACCTACTAAAATTATTAGAGGCAAAGTGACTACTGAACTCCTATCCATGTATTATCTACAATGGTAATACATAAGCAATATTTACACACTAAATTAAAACAATAAACGTAACTAATTTTTAGACCTATGCAAGTGTTAGTCCACAAATGTAAGTAGGTTACTTTTACCTACTAAAATTATTAGAGGCAAAGTGACTACTGAACTCCTATCCATGTATTATCTAAAATGGTAATACATAAGCAATATTTACACACTAAATTAAAACAATAAACGTAACTAATTTTTAGACCTATGCAAGTGTTAGTCCACAAATGTAAGTAGGTTACTTTTACCTACTAAAATTATTAGAGGCAAAGTGGCTACTGAACTCCTATCCATGTATTATCTACAATGGTAATACATAAGCAATATTTACACACTAAATTAAAACAATAAACGTAACTAATTTTTAGACCTATGCAAGTGTTAGTCCACAAATGTAAGTAGGTTACTTTTACCTACTAAAATTATTAGAAGCAAAGTGACTACTGAACTCCTATCCATGTACTATCTACAATGGTAATACATAAGCAATATTTACGCACTAAATTTAAAACAATAAACGTAACTAACTTTTAGGCCTATGCAAGTGTTAGTCCACAAATATAAGTAGGTTAATTTTACGCACTAAAATTATTAGAAGCAAAGTGACTACTAAATTCCCACCCATGAATTATTCACAATGGTAGTAAACACACAATATTTACGCATTAAATTTAAAACAGTAATCATTACCAAGTAACTTTTATGCATGTATTCGTCCACAAATATAAATAAGATCACGCACCAAAATTAAAAGCAGCAAAGGAATTTTTAAACTCCTGTCCATAGTGGTAGTAAGTAAGCTATATTTAAAAGCACTATTTAAAATAAGAACGCAGTTATCATCCATCTACTAAATTTAAAAATAGTCAAAGTAACTATACACTTTTTCTTGTATTTTGCTGACATAGTTAAACATTCTTTTAATGCAATGTAACTTTTTACTCCGATCCATATCATTTGTTTACAGTTGTATTTATGTTAATTTTACGCATTAAATCTTAAAAATGACAACGTAACTTTTATATATCTACTATCAACTTTATATATATCAGTACTTATATCTTTTATCAACAGTGGTACTGAAGGTAAATTTACGCACTAAATTTAAACGAAGCAATGTAACAAAATATTAGCGGAAACATCTAATCATGTGTTTTGTCATAAACTGTGTTTAGGCTAATTTTACGCACTAAATCTTAATAATAATAATGTTAATCTTAAATAACAATGTAACTATCAAACCTCTACGAACGAGTTTTGGTTACAGAGATATTTACGCACTAAGTACAAAAGTAAACATCGTAATTACAAAGCTTTACCCGCTTGTTTGTACAAAGTGATAGCCTATATATTTACGGCTCGAGTTGAAAAAGCAAATAATTATTAGATTGTTATATTTATTTATTTTTGTAAATTGTAATAAACTATCAGAAGTCGTTCTGTTTCTACTATCCTGCTTTTTGGGCTCTATGTAAATTTTAAGTCCTTTCGTAACTATCAACGTCATTCCGTGTTTGTTAACATTTATTTTAAATCTATGGCCTAAGTGTCAAATTAAAGGCTTTTCAAAGCATAACACTACAACACGTTTTATCTTTCGATTTTTAATTTACCATTTTTAAATAGGTATTTTTTTTATAGTTGTGAAAGTATTTCTTTGTTAGCGCGCTTTTCACGCTAGCCCGCAGCTAGTGAAGTTAAATAAAACCAACACCCTACGAAGGCTTGATGTATAAAATTAAAAATAAAATTGATGTTAAAAAAGTAGATATTTTATTGATGTTTTTTTAAATTTCTACATGCTATTGTCGGCGTTCTAACATACGTCACGTGATCAGCGTATATTTACTGTTTATTACCTTTTGAATTTTTTAAAAACTTTCAAAATTTTTCGCTCATCTATTATTAGTTAGCTTAAGCTTAAAGGATTGCTGTGTTATCGTGTGCGGGATATTTGACTAACATAACAGCTTCAGCTTCATTTAAGTTGTTAAAATGGTCAGACCAGTTCCTCGTAGAAATAATCTTGAAAATAAAAAAAAAATAATTATATTTGTTGATATTTTTAAATAGGCCTACAATAAATTTATCTATTTCTGTCTTGGTCTTTCAAGATTTGGCTCTCCAAGTCAGAATTAGACTTAAGTAGTAACCCAACTGTATTTATTCACATGGTAACTTTTATTGCTGAAGTCAAATTTATCTCACAGTCATTTCCACATCCCGAAATGAAAGTGTTTTATTTCACCTAATGTTAAAATAACAACAAAAATATTCTAATAACCAACATAAACTTGTGTGTGGCACGAACAAAACGATCAGCTAAATATTTAGTAAAAAAGAAATAAAATTAGTAGTAAATAAAATTTTAAAAACATTTTTTGTCATAACATGTTGTCAGATAAAATTAGTGCGTAGCCATCCGCACGCGTGTTCGCATATATTTGAAATATTTGCTACAACATCTAAATGACACACGCGCGCGCGCACTCACGCACACACACACGCGCGCACACACACACACACACACACACACACACACACACACACACACACACACACACACACACACACACACACACACACACACACACACACACACACTCACACACATATATATATATATATATATATATATATATATATATATTTATTTATTTATTTATATATTTCAGGTGTTAAATTTATAATTACAATATTGATTCATTTAGTTACAAATTATTTTCGTTGGCGATAAACAAGGTTAAACAATAAGTCAATTAATAAATTCTATTCATATGTACAAATAACACAGTAAATGAATGACATGTACTTGACAACTCTACAAAAGCATGCAATTAATTAAAAACTAATATTATTTGTACTTAAACTAAAATATATTTTTTGTTTTTCATTAGTGGTCTACAACATTAAATTGCACATCATTTTATAAATATTAGAACACGATGTGATTTCAATATTATAATATACTTACTGTATATATAACTAAATTAGACAGAATTTTGCAAAATAGTATTTAAAGCTCAAAGTGTCGGAATTTATTTAGCGTCAAAACGACGCTCGAACGCTAAACATTAGCCTGTTACGTACTGTTGATTCTCGAGTTAACTTTTTGATAGTACAAAATTAACTATTAGCATAATTTATATAATAATTTCAGTACGAGAATAATATTTATTTATTAAATTATGTGGTGAAAGGCGTTAACGATATGTTGTAGTTTCGTATCACTGCGTATTTATTATTTAAACGTAAACGTACAAGGGGTTCGAATAAAACAAATTTGAAAAACAAAACGTCTTGTATCTACTAAAGTTAACTGTAAACATGTTAGACCTAATTAGTGCAATTATATTGTATTCTACTAATTAAGCCTTGCAGAGTTGGTTTACAATTTAGACAAATGTAAACGTACGCTTTCATAGTAAAATTGTTTACGTGTGTTAAATTTGCAAAGTAAATGCTGTATCTAAATTTTAAAAAATGTTGCAATTATATTTTATAAGTTTCATTTAATTCCTAGTCGTAATTTAGGTCACTGATTAGACACGAGGTTTTACTTTAACCGAATAAAATTTTAAGAAACTAAACACAAAATTATAACGACTTAGTGGAATATTAATTATAGATCTAATAAAAATTGTTTAAGCCTTTTACGGCCATGTAAATATATTTATAGAGTAGGCTATAATGCAACCATTTTATCTACTTAATGAAAGAAAATGGAGATAATTTAGAAAGTATGACTAGTATGACCTAAATCGCAGATAGATGTGCAATTTATAGCCTACTACAATCTCGTCCAACGATGAGTGCATTTATCGTATAAGCTACTATTGCGGAAAAAAATATTTATAAATTTATAAAATAGGCGTACAGTTGGTAGTGCGTGTACACGCGGGTGTTTTTGTATTAGAATTTTTAAATTTCTAATTCTGCACGAATTTATTCGATAAAATTTATTAACGAAAAAAATTAATGTTTTTATAAAATTTTAATTTAATACATTTCGGTTAGTAAAAAAAGTAAAAATTATCTTATTTTATAAAAATATTATCTGTTTATTTTTTGAAACGTTTTTTATAGATAACTTATTTAAAAAATGGCGTCGGTAAAACAAGGTGGCTAGAAATAGGCCAAGACTCGATAAGCACTCTAGGCAAGAAGACAAAAAAAAATCAATGCACAAAAATTAGGTTAGGAATCCTCGACACTTGAAATACATTAATTTAAAATAAACACTCACTTCGTATCCTCTGTGGACCGCTACTTTGTCGACCATAGTTTATAAAAACACACACTGATCGAAACAACACTTTTTATTTACATCACTGAACATAACGAATATTTTCTAAACAAATAAAATAAATTGAGGTTAATCGGACAAAAAGACAATAGGATAAGGTAGGCTAAAGTCGGGTATCGTCAGCTACGGTTACGGTGTACGGCCCCATGAAGACTAACTTAGATCGTGGTTCTACCAATTTGGCTTGGCCTTGAAGCTGAGTGGCTTGCACGAAATGTGCATGTTGCACTCTCTAAAAACTGCATACAGTCCGCCATGCAAGGGTCTTGCATTGCCTAACTTAACGATACGGATACGATGCAACTCGCTGCATTTCGTGTATGTTCGGTTCTCCCCCTTCCACTCATTGCCCCCCACCCCCCACTTCGGTTCCCCTACTTCTCTTGCGATCGTCCCCCTTAAAACTTCTTGAGATACTTGACGCTCGGTAATATACAAAAGTAACTAATAAACGTTTCCAGGTTTAAAAGAATTCGCTGCATCGTTGTTTTCCTAATTCTAAATAGGCCTTTACTATAAATACTAAAACTGTAGTAACCTTACTATCGTTCCTAACAGTATAGACTGTGACTCAAGCATATTGCATTGTTGTATTGTTGAATCACTAACAGTTTTATATTTATATTACACATGTATTGTGCAGTTTGTAGTACATAGTTTTACTGTATTATAATTTATACTTGGGGACCCTCAGTTTTGTAGTTTGTTCAAATAATTATTTTATTACACGTTTATCGATATGTTTATATTACGGAATATATGCCTCAGTGTTGTAGTTTGTAGTGTGTTCAAATAATTATTTTATCGCTAAATTTATGTTACGGGATATCCTCACTCCTAAGTATTGTAGTTTGTACGAATAATTCCTATGCTTCAAACGCGAAGTTTTTTAAATTATAACAATTTTTATTACACTGACAAAAGCATGTCTATTGTTTTCTGAAAAATTAAAAATATCTGTTATAAAGTTTTTATCTCGAAATTTATTGTTTTAGTTTTTCAATGAAATTCACAATCCGTATACGAAAATGATTTTTCCATTTTTTTGCATTTTATTGTTTTCACGATAATATGGGATTCAAAGTCTGATATGGATTAAAAAACTTTTATTTTTTGGTTTAAAAAAAAAAATGGTGGTTATTTTCATGTTTCTGTTAGTCTGCTATCTGGTTCTGAAAGTTTCTTTAACATGACAAAATTAAACTTGGGTCAGGAAGTAACATTAGGCCTAACAATAAGATTAATCCATTTCGAGGAACCGTGAAAAAATAATACAAAAATGAATTATTAATGTTATGTTATCATTACAGTTCATTCCGACATTTGCCATCATTTGTACTTAAAGCAATACACGACCCCCCGGTGTTGGCAAATACAAACATCGGTTATTTACTGTTGTCATGTTCTCACCATATTCTGATACTGTATTCGCCAGCTATTTTGTGTATCGTTTTTTATGACTTCTGGTTTTCTGTTCACATGTAAGTCTTAGTTTTATTTCTGGTTTGACCACTCAGGGATTTACCCAAGATTTTTTTCTTAGTTTTTAAGTATTATAAC
Source organism: Callitettix versicolor (assembly GCA_022606455.1). NCBI lineage: Eukaryota > Metazoa > Arthropoda > Insecta > Hemiptera > Cercopidae > Callitettix > Callitettix versicolor. The sequence goes on from CM040182.1 coordinate 42,105,380, forward strand.
ATTGGTATCTAGACTTATGTTATTATTACATGTTTAGATTTCAAGTCAGGCACTTGAGAACAAGAGCTGATCCATACTCTCGGTCTTGTTTTATACACAAAAATGACGGCAAATGTCCGACTAAACTAATAACATAAACATTTGTCAATAATTAACGATTTTAAAAACAGAATGAATATTATAAAAACGTATGGAAATTATGAATTCCATAAAAATCAATTAACGATAAAAAATATATATCTTTGTTATAATATCTGAAATTAATTTCAGAAAAGCAATTTGGAATTTTGTAGTTAAATAAAATATTTGTTATTATTACGTAATATAATTTTCTGTATTTTGGAAAATGTCGGGTCTATAGCGTACCTATTTGAAATTACTGGCGTAAAATTTGAATTACTGGTGAAAAATATATGCGCTTCCACACGTAAGCTGGATGGTTAAATGAGCGAGTTGTCAGTTGCAAATCAACCGTTACGCTTTTTGTTTGCGTTTTGAGCTTATTTTGCAGTTTTGGCCAAAACGATCGATTGTTTAGAAATTTGGTACGAAAGTACAAAGCTTGAACGACTTATGTGTAAGGTTTCTTTTCATTCGCTTACATTTCAAGAGGTGGCCATTTTTTTAACGAGTGTAGTTGCTGGCTATTTTTTGTTCATACTGGCTGAACGGCTAGTTCTACAAAAATTATGACAGCTTCACGATGAAAGAGCATAAAATTTCCAGTAAAGTTGGCCCAGTATCTCTTTCCGTAAGTATTACGGTTACCGGTTAAACTGGCGGAACATTTGCTTGCCCGTCAGAGCATTGGCCACAAAATTAAGAATATATTGCGACGTCTACTGTTCTTTGAATTTCCAGTTGTTATTTCAATTATTTGGAAGAAGTATAATCATATTTACCACGGATGACGAAAGCTTTAGTCGCTTCTCCAACTTTTAACTGAAATAGCACCTTAACAAAAGGCTGCATAGGCAGATCCTTACAAGACGCTTGTAATTTCTGTCACGTGTTAGTCTTCAAGGTTTAACGTGGTACGTTTGTCTGCAACTAGCCTAGACTAGACGACACAGTATTTACTGGAGCAACTGTGAAATACTTCAAACTTTGCGTTCTTTTTTCCCATTATGGTAAACGCATATAGGCCTAAGTAATAAATTATCTGTTACTAAAATAGCATGTATTTTCAAAATAAAAATGTAAGGAATTAAACACAAAAACATATAGCCAATCGACTTTTGCACCACAAGCTGGTCAGTTTGTAGGAATTTCTAACAGAACGACGTGAAAATAGGGAATTTTTCTACTTCGGATTTACAGTTTTAATTACTTTTGAAATATACCAAGTAATTAATACTAAAATGCTAAATTTCTGACAAGTTTTTATGTTTGTATAAAATAGCATACATTTCAAACTATTTTTGAAAAAAATATTAACGGAAAAATATTTTAAAACATGGCAAATAGTAAAATATATTTGTGATTTTTGTAAGTATAATAAACGCAGTGGTTTCAATTTTATTTAGTAGAGCCTATAATAAAAACAATGATTATTGTTTAAATACTGCAGTCTACTAAATCAAAAAAACACTTTGTTATCGTTTATGAATGTTTCATTGAAAAGAGGGAATATCAATTTTATTTTATTAAACTTACTTTATAAATCTACATTACGAACTTTTATAAAAGATACCTCACTCGTGAACGACAGTGTAAAACTCTGCAAGATTTCCTATTGTTAAAAATTACACCAAACTTTTCTATCTATTATAGTATTTACTACTTCTATAGTATACTTAAAGTATAGTACTACTTCTAGTAGTAATATAACAACTACCTTATATGAAAGAGAGGACTCGATAGCGATGTGGCAAGACCCCCAGTCAGTCTGCTGCGTCTCTGAACTGCGAAACTCAAGGTCTTGGGTTCTAGAGGCAGTTACTGCCTTTGCTTTACATTTCCCGTTAAAGCCGATAAAGTATAGACGATAAACAAAAATAAATAATAATGATAATAAATCATAATTAATGATGACACTCATACGTTAGGCGTTAAACTCTGTTCGATGTACCCCGCAGGGGGTGCAGACTAACTGCACCTAATGAGAGGATGTATTAGACGTCTCTCGCGGTACCCGAGTCTAATACACACACTTACAACACTACACTTAGGATTTTAACATTTTACACTCGCACTTACATTTAGGGAGGCGATAATAGCCTCAATGTCCTTTTTGCCTTAAAATAACAAACAAAAATCTGTTCGATGTAATTCGAACGCTATAGGATGGTGAGAATCTAGTAATACTATTGGCTTTTTCCGTGAGTTACGTCGATTCCCCATCTTCAGTAGTCTAATTAGCATAAAGGGCTTAACGTAAAGAAGTTAAACACAGCGTGTATGTATATATATATATATATATATATATATATATATATATATATTCTTAGCGTTTGCAGGTAAGTTCGTAAAGCATTTAAGGTGAATCTTAATTTACATTTGGAATATATTGTAGGCAGGAGGAGTTACATCATGTAAGTTCCGTGAGACCCACGTGACATCAGCCTTGTGTACTGACCTTATACAATAAGCAATGTGTTGACCTATGTGCCTATTTCTAGCAGTTATATATATATATATATATATATATATATATATATATATATATATATATAGTTATGAATTTTTATAAAAGCAAACGTCAAAACACTTTATTTTAAGCCACAAAGGGCACCCAATGTGTACAATAACAATATGTTGACATAGGCCTTACAGTTTTTTAAAGGTTTTAGTAGGAGTAACATCAAGCAAGTTATGCAAGGTCAAACGTAGCTTCAGCATATTACATGACATAATAATAGATGAGTTACTGTAGGCCTGTACTAAATGTGGATGTATTTTGACAAGAATAACATTACGCAAATTCTGTCAGACCTAGTTACCGGTCAACCTATTTGCACTGACCTGACATAACAGCTACGTGTTGATACAGGTATGACAGTTGTATTTTTCCATGAGGAATGTATTTCGGCAGGAGTAACATCACGCAAGTTCCGCCAGACCTAGTTACCGGTCAGCCTATTTGTACTGACCTGGCATAACAGCTACGTGTTGATACAGGTCTGACAGTTGTATTTTTCAATGAGGAATGTATTTCGGCAGAAGTAACATCACGCAGTTCCGCCAGACTCACCTTGTCTTTCTGTACTGACCTGCCGTAATAAGCGATGTGTTGAGCTCCCCGCACACGGTACGACTGCAATACAATCTGAACTCAATGCGAGCGACTAGCGAGCGACACGCAAACCCCTTAACCACAAACTCGCTTAGTACTTTTAAACACACTTATTGCGTGTTAAATTAGGCATATATCAAACAAAATTTGAAGTATTGAACATTATATTCCTTGGTGAAACGCAAAAACACACAGAATCACATGTTGTACCAGAATTTTATGATAAAATTCAATTTTATTTGGACACTTTTTCAATTATTTCAAAGTAAAAGAATGCAATTATAAAAACAGAATTAAAAATATTATTAATTTGAAATTTAAAAAATAATATGTCTGTATGAAGAGCTTATTAAATAAAAGATCTTTGGTAAGTACGATATTGTTTAAACTTATCATACAGTTGAATATAAATATTAATGTTTTCTTGCTGTCGAAAATGCATGAAGTAAAATCATTTTTCTTATTATGTACAAAAGTAAAAGTATTATATACTAAGTATATTTTTTTTTATTAAAATGTCAGGAGACAAGAACCCTTTACACCGTTATATAAAAGAATCTCACGGTAATCGTATTTGGTTTGGTTTGTATTGCAATCACACCATGTGCGGTACCTAACAGTTGAATTTGGAATGTAGAGTATGTTTTAGTCGCAGTCCAAGGCGATTTAACCCAACGGTTTATATTGAAATCACACCATGTGCGGTAGGCCTAACAGTTGAATTTTAAATGTAAAGTGTGTTATAGTAGGAGTTCAAGACGATTTAACCCACCGGTTTGTATTGAAATCACACCATGTGCGGAGGGCCTAAAAGTTGAATTTTGAGTGTAGAGTGTTCTTAGTAGGAGTTCAAGATGATTTAATCCACCGGTTTGTATTGAAATCACACCATGTGCGGAGGGCCTAAAAGTTGAATTTTGAGTGTAGAGTGTTCTTAGTAGGAGTTCAAGATGATTTAATCCACCGGTTTGTATTGAAATCACACCATGTGCGGAGGGCCTAAAAGTTGAATTTTAAATGTAGAGTATTCTAGTAGGAGTTCAAGATGATTTAACCCACCGGTTTGTATTGAAATCACACCATGTGCGGAGGGCCTAAAAGTTGAATTTTAAATGTAGAGTATTCTAGTAGGAGTTCAAGATGATTTAACCCACCGGTTTGTATTGAAATCACACCATGTGCGGAGGGCCTAAAAGTTGAATTTTGAGTGTAGAGTGTTCTAGTAGGAGTTCAAGATGATTTAACCCACCGGTTTGTATTGAAATCACACCATGTGCGGAGGGCCTAAAAGTTGAATTTTGAGTGTAGAGTGTTCTAGTAGGAGTTCAAGATGATTTAACCCACCGGTTTGTATTGAAATCACACCATGTGCGGAGGGCCTAAAAGTTGAATTTTGAATGTAGAGTATTCTAGTTGGAGTTCAAGATGATTTAACCCACCGGTTTGTATTGAAATCACACCATGTGCGGAGGGCCTAAAAGTTGAATTTTAAATGTAGAGTATTCTAGTAGGAGTTCAAGATGATTTAACCCACCGGTTTGTATTGAAATCACACCATGTGCGGAGGGCCTAAAAGTTTAATTTTGAGTGTAGAGTGTTCTAGTAGGAGTCTAAGACGATTTAACCCACCGGTTTGTACTGGAAATCACACCATGTGCGGAGGGCCTAAAAGTTGAATTTTGAGTGTAGAGTGTTCTAGTAGGAGTCTAAGACGATTTAACCCACCGGTTTGTACTGGAAATCACACCATGTGCAGAAGGCCTCACAGCTGAATTTTAAATGTAGAGTGTGTTCCAGTAGATTTAACCCGCACAATAAGCGATGTTTTGACGCAAAACTCTTAGTCTTACATTATGTGGAATGTATTCTGGCAGGGTTAACATCACGGAAGTTCCGTTTAATCGATTAATACAATATGTATTACTTCCAGAATTGTAGATTGAGTCGAATAAATGGTCTGTCTGGCACACAACTGAAGTGACATATTTATTTAGGCTTAGTTGTTTAGCTGTGACCTTTACAAATTTCTAATTTTCTTGTTTTTAAATATCCTCGCGTTTCATAAAAGTAAAATTAAAGGGAGACTCTACAGTTTCATTAATGTGTTGTACTTGAACAATAAAACTGATTCAAAATGGATTGTCTTTATTAAGAAGTATCGTTTATCCAAATCTCTCTGGCAAACATATCGTTTTTAAAGGAATTACGCAAACGTAGTATTTAGACTAGTTTCTGTTATGTAAAAATTTGTTGGATTGTTGCCTGTGTAATTCAAAAATTTCTTTCTAAGAAATTAACTACTTATTTCAATTCATTACTTTTGTAGCAAAAGTACCAATTAAATATTCACAAAAATTAGGAACACTCTAATTATAATATAAGCATAATTTTTAAGCAAAATTTTAACACAGCTCAACGTGTTGGAATACAAAAAAACACACACAAACTTTACTGCTTTAGGAGACGATAAAATTTCCCAATGTAAAGGAAGTGTTCAGGAAAATAATTTCATTTATTTCACGCAGGGCGTCTCACTCTCTCTCTCTTTCCCCATCCCTCTCCCTCTCTCTTCCCGTCTCTCTCTCTCTCTCTCTCTCTCTCTCTCTCTCTCTCTCTCTCTCTCACACACACACACACACACACACACACACACACACACATATATATATATATATATATATATATATATATATATATATATATATATATTTTTACGTATTCAAGTAGGCCTTGCTGACAAATAGCGGTGTATACACGTAGGCATTGAAACATACACAGGTTCTGCAGATCCTTTGGCGTCAAACTATCTCTACTAACCTGACAAAGAAGCGATGTATTGACGTAAGCCTTGAAGCACACACTGGTTCTGTCAGATCCACGAAGCGTCAAACTATCTTTACTGACCAGACAAGTAAACTATGTATTTATGCAGGTCCTACAGTACAGTTTGCACAGTTAAAGCAGATTTCGCCAGATCCTTCAGCGTCAACCTAGCGTCAACTGATTTCATACATTAAGCGATGTGTTGTTAAAAAAGTGTCAAATCACACGCAAATCAGAGTCATCCTTTCTGTACTGACTTGACACAAAACGCCATTTATGAAGAAGGATACAAAACGCACGCAAGTTCTGACACGTAGCGTCATTGTATCTGTACTAACCTAACTCAAACGCCATTTAGAAGGATATAAAACGTACACAAGTTCTACTGGACCTATGTAGCTTCATCCTATGTATACCTATGTAGCGTCAGTTTTGTACTGACTAATCACAAAATGCCATTTATGAAGAAGGATATACAATTCAGGCAAGCTATGCTAGACCCACGTAGTTATTATCTGTCTGTACTGACTTGACACAATAACCAGATTTTGAAGAAGGATATAAAAAGTACATAAGTTCCGCCAGACCCACGTAGTGTTAACCTATCTGTACTGACCTGTCATAATAAACGATTTGTTGAAGAAGGATTCATATCGCACGGACGTTTTGACAGACCCACATAGCGTAAACCTACATCTTTTGATAAACGACATAATGAGCGATATTTTTACACGCAACTTCTACCAGATCCATTTAGCGTCAGCCTATATGTGCTGACCTGAACGATGTGTTGATATACGAGGGTTGATCAAATATAAATGAGACTGACTTTCTAAAAACTTTTCCGTTGGACATTTAACTCTAAAGGGTGGGGTTTCAGGTAGCCTGGGAGGTTTGGGACGGGCGTAGGCGGGCAACATTTCCGTTCGGACCCTTCAGTATAAAACTATACAATGAGTGAGAGTGAAGTGCACGTTTCCGTGGAGCAGAGAATTATTATTAAGTTTTTGGCCAAGGAGAGGGTCAATCCGACTGAAATCTTTCGTAGATTGACGGCTCAATACGGGGACAGGACCCTGTCAAGAGCTCGCGTTTTTGCTTGGCACAAGGAATTCGCCGAAGGAGGGGAAGCAGTAGAAAACCTCAGCCATGATCGTCGCCCGACCACTTCCGTCACGGACGAAAACATTGATGCTGTTCGGAAGCTCCTGGACGAAGACAGACGTATATCGCTGCGATTTATTGCAGATGAACTCCAGTTGAGCTATGGTAGCGTTCAAAAAATCGTTACCTCAAACCTGGAACTCAGCAAAGTATCTGCAAGGTGGGTTCCACGAATTTTGACCGACGTTCACAAACGGAATCGTTTGGAGATTTTCCAGCGACTATTGACCCAATTTGAACGAGATGGTGAGGCATTATTAAACCGGATTGTCACCTGTGACGAAACATGGGTTCACCATTACACTCCCGAGTCGAAACAGGCAAGTATGGAGTGGCGGAAGAGGGGAGAGAGGGCGCCTCTGAAGGCCAAATCACGATCGTCGGCCGGGAAGGTAAATCGTCGGCCACTGTATTTTTCGACAATCAAGGCGCCTTTCACGTCGATTTCCTCCATCAACGACGAACAATAAATGCACAATATTATTGCGATGTTTTAGATGCCGCAAAACAGTCTTTTCGTAGGAAAAGGAAATCTAAACCGGCGAGAAACGTCATTCTTCTTCACGATAATGCCCGACCACATTCGGCGAACGCTACGAGGCTTAAACTCGATCAAATTGGCTGGGAACCAATGGAACATCCCCCATACAGTCCAGACTTATCACCCTGCGACTATTACCTGTTTGGGCCACTCAAAGAGGCGCTTGGAGGCCTGCGTTTCGAAGACGATTCTGCGTGCTCCAATGGCTCAATGAACGCCCGAAAACTTTTTACGAAGATGGAATTAAAAAATTGTCAATCCGGTTGGAAAAATGTGTTACTCGTGCGGGAGACTATGTAGAAAAATAAGTTGTATCAAGAATAATTTGTAAGTAAGCAATAAATTTTTTAAAAAATCAGTCTCGTTTATATTTGATCAACCCTCGTAAGACTTGAAGTACATCCAAGACCGATTAACGTCAGCGTATCTGTACTGATTAGTCAGAATAAGCGATGTGTTGATGAAGGACTAATTGTAATGCTTTTGGTATAGCTCTGCCATCATTATTTGAAAAGATGGCAAGTTTTCCAAGTGAAAGAAAATGTTAGAAATGTGTATAAATATTTTTTTTTGAATAAAATCTAATCTAATCTAATCTACCTTATCGCTTAACGTACGGTGATTTATCGTTGTAACTTTTACCTTCCCTGCACAATAGATTTTTTTCTAAGAAAATGATACGTCCTTTATCACCTGAACTTCCAAGAAATAGTACTTGTTTTGTCCAAGTCGGTGACGCAAATAGTGCTTCCTCCTGCACTTCCCATTTTTACTGATCCGTCACAATAACGCACCTGAGACAATAGGCGATGTGTGATAGCCTATCCAGCACATGCAAATTCTGTCAGATCCAAGTGGCAGCAGACCTAGCAGCTTATTCAAGTCCCGCTGAACCCGAGGAACAGCCATCTGCACTGATCTGACAATAAGCGATGTATTGATATAGGCCTAGTAGCTTATTCAAGTCCTGCCGAACCCGAGGAACAGCCATCTGCACTGACCTGACAATAGCGATGTATTGATATAGGCCTAGCAGCTTATTCAAGTCCTGCCGAACCCTAGTAACAGCCATTTGTTAATGACCTGACAATAAGCGATGTATTGATATAGGCCTAGCAACTTATTCAAGTCCTGCCGAACTCAAAGGAACAGCCATCTGCACAGGCCTGACAATAAGCGATTTGTTGATATAGGCCGCGCAGCTTATTGAAAACCTGCCAAACCCGAGTAACAGCCATGTGTACCTGACAATAAACGATGTACTGATATAGGCCTAGCAGCTTATTCAAGTCCTGCCGTACCCTAGTAACAGCCATGTGTTACTGACCTGACAATAAGCGATGTATTGATATAGGCCTAGCAGCTGATTCAAGTCCTGCCGAACTCAAAGGAACAGCCATCTGCACAGATCTGACAATAAGCGATGTACTGATATAGGCCGCGCAGCTTATTTAAGTCCTGCCGAATCCGAGTAACTACCATGTGTACTGACCTGACGCAACAAGTGATGTGTTGGTATAGGTTTTGCCACAACCAAGCTCTGCCAGACCCACATAACGCCAATTTATCTGTACTGACCTGACACCGTAAGCAATGTGTGACGAAGGACTCACAGCACACGCAACTCCACCAGACACACTGAGCTTTAGTTTATGATAAAATCAAGCTGTTTATTTAAAAAATGAACAGATTATATATTCTATTCCTTACCTTTTTTATTATGTAGAAATGACTGACAAATGTGAATTTAAAATTATGTTAAATTTCTAGAAATATATAAAGACAGGTTATGGAAATAATGCCATGAAATAAAACTTACACACAATTGACAGCTTTTGAATTCTACACTGACCCAGAAAGACTAAGGTATAAAAAAACTGAAAATGTTAATTAAAATTGATATTATACTTGTTACTCTGTATGTTCTCTTTATTTACTCAGGGTTAATAATTGTTTATAACCAGTTTATTATTTTACTAGTAGTTCAAAGAACAGCAGACCTCGCAAAAGATTTTTAATTAATATAAAGACAACTTTCAATTCAAAAGTCAACAACTAGTTGGATTCAAGAGGTAAGGAAAGATTTAGAAAGAAATAATATTAAAGAAGAAGAAACGCTGAACAGACAGATTTTTAGAAAGAGGATATTGAGTATGGAGGGATTCCAAGGAAGATTGCAGAAGAAACCTTGTGCGAAGTGGTCCGAAGATAGAAAGAAGCTGCTTAGTGAAAGGATGAGGGAATATTGGAGGGAACGGAAGAGAAAACAGCTAAGTGTGAAGAATTGAAATTGTTACGTGGTCCCTAGCAGGCCTCATCGAAAGAAGAAGAAGAAAGACCACTTCACGACAGGGCTCGTAACTTTTTCTATGAATTTAACCGGTAACAGAAATATTTACGAAAATGTACTGGATCAATTGGAAAATGTACTTTATTGGAAATTGTATGCTCTTTCTCCACGAAGCGATCAAAATTATGATAGGTCTTGCCGTACAACCAGTATTATAGAGAACAGCAAGCAGTGTAGTTACACTCGTCCTTGTTAAACCAGAGGCTGCCTTCTTGAAATGAATGGACAAAATCTTATACATACGTCGTTCGGGCTTTACACAAGGTATTTTCATACGAATTTCAAAACAATCGGTCAATCCGTTTGGCCAAAACTGCGTAACAAAAAACACAAACAAATGCCGAACGATCGAGTTGAAACAGAGCTCGCTTCGCTCGGTTAATTATCTAAACATCACTCGTATTTGCTTTTGTTAATTATCTATGATGTGATGATGTTGCGTAAGGAAGTATGCTGAGCTACTGGTTATACTCTGCAGTAAAAAGTGCGTGGGTTCGAGTCCCGCCATTATACTTCGTCTACGGGAATGAGTAGTGACGTGAAACTTTTTTACTAAAATTCAGTTCTTTAATTGTAACGTATACGCTTAGTAATTTTGTAATTTTATTAAAACAGCTTGTAGTTACAGCAGAAGTTCCTACTACTAAATTTGTATTTATCTTGTTTCCTCTCTTAATTACAAATACTATAAATATATATATATATATATATATATATATATATATATATATATATATATATATATATATATATATATATAGAGAGAGAGAGAGAGAGAGAGAGAGAGAGAGAGAGAGAGAGAGAGAGAAAGAAGAGTATTTCATTTTTTGATCATTGTATTTCAATAACGACAATGCCTACGAAGTTGAATTTGCACGGTAGCTGCCCTTATGGTTTTATGTATTATGCAATTAGACTGAGTTAAATTTTTTTTTGAACGGTTAAAATATCTTTTTTTAGAACAAGAAATCTCGGTTTCATACTATTTGTATAATTTCCACGAAAATAAAGCTTACCGCACTTCAATGAAACATTTTTCCGTCTGTAGTTGTGACCGGGTTTTACGCAATATCAAACTATCATAACCTCAATAAAATGTCGGACTTATTTGTCTGTTACTTTAAAAGGCACATTGTTCGCTTTTTACTGGGATACGGCTTGACAGTTTTCATAGAAAACCTTCATATTTATTAAATACAATTGTTAGCTGGTTTTACACTGCCTTAAACTGCCACACATTCAAAACAAAATTACTGCCACTCAAAATACTTGTTTTATCTTAAAACGGTGTATTTTCACGAGCTCTAGAAACCAAACGGCTTGTTTGTACACTATATAGTTGTCTTTTTATTTCATGTATTGCAATTTCAAAACGTGACATTAAACAAATTTTCTGTCTGACTCAATGTGTAAAATACAATTTTTTCCGCTGTCTGCTATCTCGACAGTGATTCATATTTCAGTGGTAAAGATTATATTTGACAAACACAAAGCTTAGTAGGTTTTAGGCTAACTCAAACTTTCCTTTGCCTGTTTGAAACAAAATGGCAGCCAATCAAAACGCCCGATTTATTTTTAAGATTTATTTTAAAGATTTATTTCAGCCAAACGGATAGCCCAACCGACAATGCCACTTTTAGTGCTAAGATTGGTGGCGGATATTTAGGGGTTTGGCATATTTTTCCCAACAATGTGACTTATTTTGCCGGAAGTATTATTGGACTATATTCTATAAATAAAAATATCTTGCTTTTTAACAAAAAAAAAAGAAGAAAACGTATCACGAGTTAAAAAGAGAGGAATCGAAAACATATATACACGTTAAATAATACTAAAATCACAAAGAAATTAATCAGTATAATACATAATTAATAAAGCATTTAGACTCAAGGTTCACCAATGGTAAACAAACAAGCTGTGATACAAGAAATAAGAAATATATTTAAGAACTAAAACACACACGCACACCCAAGCACTCGCGTACTCTCTCACGCGCGTACTCTCTCTCTCTCTCTCTCTCTCACACACACACACACACACACACACACACACACACACACACACACACACACACACACACACACACACACACACACACACACTAATTGATTTACAACACTGTATACAAGGTAGCAAACGTACACATTTATTTTTAAAATCGGATCAGTGACCTCTATATTGAAAAGCCAAATTTTTACACTGGTAATTAAGTTGTTAGTTTTTGTCTTTTGTTTTACAATATTTGGCAACATGTTGAAACGTTCAGGCCCTTGGTAAATAAAAGAGTTTAGAAATATAGGCCTACTATGATTTATTTTTCTTTTAATCCATGTTAAGTCTTGGATTTAATATAAACCTATTTTATATCTATTTTTTCTCTTAATTGCCACATAAATATTGTATATAAACCAGTAGTTCAAAGAACAGTAGACCTGGCAGTATATTCTTAACTAATTGCCAGACCACCGCTCCAGGACAGCGCTCTTTTCAGCCAATTTAACCGGTTACCGTATTATTTACGAAAAATATTACTAGACCAACTTTATTAAAAAAAATATGTTTTTTCCATGAAACGGTGAAAATCTTGATAGGATGAGTCTTTCAGCCAGAATTACAGGAAATAACCAGCAACTACACTCTCCATCGTTAAATCAGAGGCCGCCATCTTGTAACGGAAGTGAATGAAAAAATCTTACACATACGTCGTTCGGGCTATATGCAAGTTACTTTCGTAACACTTACAAAACAATCGGACGCTACGTTTGCCCAGAGCCGTATTTACCGATACTGAGGCATCGGTCGAATTGAAAAATGAGGCCCTTGGTATATTATCTCTGATCGTAGATAAATACGGGTTCAATTTTAAATTAAAAAATACAACTTTATTTTTTAAAAATTAATTATTGGCCCGTTTATATAAAAATTGCGTTACTGTTCAATATATAAGTATGTTTATGCAATGTTCTAATTCTTCAAGACACCATCGTAGTAGTTTCTGTTAATTACTTTTTAATTATTTAGTTCTTAAAAAATTATACCCTGTCAATAAAAAAATCACAAAAAAACCTTAAAAGTTTCGTTGAAATATTGATTGACCTCTGCGAAAAATAAAAAAACTTTTGTTTTTTTCCATTTCGTTCGATGTTTTGAAGATTTCTACGTACAACTCTAGTACAGAAAACTTTTTTTTACTCCAGTATCATAATATATTTAAATTTTTTCGTTTCCCTTTCGAGGACCCTTTCCGAGGTGAGGCCTCCAGCGATTGCCGGCTTCGCCCTTAGGTGAATAGCCAAACCTACGTAACAAACAAGCACACAATCCAAATGGCGACTGAACTGTATTCATGATGATGAAAATAATAAATGAGATATATGAAAATCAATAGAGTATGAATTTATACCACTGATTAAACGTGACAGTAGTGTTCGAGTTGATAATACGAAACGAGAGGTAAAGGATGTTTTATTATTGAGAATAATATTGATGATATAAAGAATATGATAATAACGGTTAATTTAATACAACAAGAAGTTTTATAAAAGAATTAGATTTTGAATTTTAAGAAAAGAAATTTCTATTTTCTTACAAAAGTTTTAAAGATTTCAATCCATTTATGGTTTATAAAACCATTCTTTTTATTTTAAACCATTGAAATTAAATAACTTATGTATATTTATATGTATGTAATTGGTTCGTTAAATTTATGTTTATTTCATAAACATGTGTTTTAATATTAGAATTTATTATTTTGTCATTCTTTTCGTTATTGTATTTTTATTTGATTAATTTTGGATGACTTTTATTTTACTTTGACTTTTTTAATATCTAGATTTTGTGAAGGTGTAATACAGATACTGTATACAAAACTGTATAACACAGATAATGTATATAGCACTGTGTAATACAGACTACATAGTACATATATTGTGTACAAAACTGTATAATACAGATAATGTAAACAATAATATTGTGTAATATAGAATGTATAATACTGTGTAATACAGATTGTATAATACAGATACCAGATCTAATGCTGTGTATTACGGATTGTACATACTGTGTTACGGATTGTACGGATTGTACATACTGTGTAATACAGATTCTATCGATTGCTACATTAATATTAGCATTATAATGTATTGCTAATAATGTATAATTCCTGTAATTACTTGAATTATTAAGCATATTCCAAGTAATGAACCAAAATTTCATAATCTTGATAAATTAATTGGTGTTGGTAAGTCAATAATTATTGAGTTTAGTATTTAGAATAGACTTTGTTCGTAAAGGTTTATGCGTTGTTGTTGTTTTTTCCATAAGGACGTTGTTCAATATTAGTTCAATCAGAGAGCTCGCTTCACTCGGTCAATAAATTTATAATGTATAAAAGTAAAAAATTAATAATTTAAAAAAATCGAAATTGTATTGCCTTTTTCCTCAAAAACCTCAAGAGTTTTACAATATACCACACTTTAACTTACTTCCACAGAATAAACTTTATTATTCATGATAAAGGTTAAGAAATGCCAAAAACTCAGGGCAGTCGACCATTTTGTTCTGCGCTATCACACACCACGGTTCCTTATTCCTCTGAGGCATCCTGTGATACCTCTGCACCATTACCTCCCTATTCCTGTGAGGCACTCTGTGATAGCTCTGCACCCTTACCTCCCTATTCCTGGGAGGCATCCTGTGATACCTGTGCACCATTACCTCCCTATTCCTGTGAGGCACTCTGTGATAGCTCTGCACCCTTACCTCCCTATTCCTGTGAGGCACTCTCTGATAGCTCTGCACCCTTACCTCCCTATTCCTGTGAGGCATCCTGTGATACCTCTGCACCATTACCTCCCTATTCCTGTGAGGCACTCTGTGATAGCTCTGCACTCTTACCTCACTATTCCTGGGAGGCACCCTGTGATACCTCTGCACCATTACCTCCCTATTCCTGTGAGGCACTCTGTGATACTCTGCACCCTTACGTCCCTATTCCTGTGAGGCATCCTGTGATAGCTCTGCACCCTTACCTCCCTATTCCTGTGAGGCATCCTGTGTTAGCTCTACACCCTTACCTCACTATTCCTGTGAGGCACCCTGTGATAGCTCTGCACCCTTACCTCCCTATTCCTGTGAGGCACTCTGTGATACTCTGCACCCTTACCTGCCTATTCCTGTGAGGCATCCTGTGATAGCTCTACACTCTTACCTCACTATTCCTGGGAGGCACCCTGTGATAGCTCTGCACCCTTACCTCCCTATTCCTGTGAGGCACTCTGTGATACTCTGCACCCTTACCTGCCTATTCCTGTGAGGCACTCTGTGATAGCTCTGCACCCTTACCTCCCTATTCCTGTGAGGCACTCTGTGATACTCTGCACCCTTACCTGCCTATTCCTATGAGGCATCCTGTGATAGCTCTACACTCTTACCTCCCTATTCCTGTGAGGCACCCTGTGATAGCTCTGCACCCTTACCTCCCTATTCCTGTGAGGCACCCTGTGATAGCTCTACACCCTTACCTCCCTATTCCTGTGAGGCACTCTGTGATAGCTCTGCACCCTTACCTCCCTATTCCTGTGAGGCATCCTGTGATAGCTCTACACCCTTACCTCACTATTCCTGTGAGGCACCCTGTGATAGCTCTGCACCCTTACCTCCCTATTCCTGTGAGGCACTCTGTGATACTCTGCATCCTTACCTGCCTATTCCTGTGAGGCATCCTGTGATAGCTCTACACTCTTACCTCACTATTCCTGTGAGGCACCCTGTGATAGCTCTGCACCCTTACCTCCCTATTCCTGTGAGGCATCCTGTGATAGCTCTACACTCTTACCTCACTATTCCTGTGAGGCACCCTGTGATAGCTCTGCACCCTTACCTCCCTATTTCTGTGAGGCACTCTGTGATACTCTGCACCCTTACCTGCCTATTCCTGTGAGGCATCCTGTGATAGCTCTACACTCTTACCTCACTATTCCTGGGAGGCACCCTGTGATAGCTCTGCACCCTTACCTCCCTATTCCTGTGAGGCACCCTGTGATAGCTCTACACCCTTACCTCCCTATTCCTGTGAGGCATCCTGTGATAGCTCTGCACCCTTACCTCCCTATTCCTGTGAGGCATCCTGTGATAGCTCTACACCCTTACCTCACTATTCCTGTGAGGCACCCTGTGATAGCTCTGCACCCTTACCTCCCTATTCCTGTGAGGCACTCTGTGATACTCTGCACCCTTACCTGCCTATTCCTGTGAGGCACTCTGTGATAGCTCTGCACCCTTACCTCCCTATTCCTGTGAGGCACTCTGTGATACTCTGCACCCTTACCTGCCTATTCCTGTGAGGCATCCTGTGATAGCTCTACACTCTTACCTCACTATTTCTGGGAGGCACCCTGTAATAGCTCTGCACCCTTACCTCCCTATTCCTGTGAGGCACTCTGTGATACTCTGCACCCTTACCTGCCTATTCCTGTGAGGCATCCTGTGATAGCTCTACACTCTTACCTCACTATTCCTGGGAGGCACCCTGTGATAGCTCTGCACCCTTACCTCCCTATTCCTGTGAGGCACTCTGTGATACTCTGCATCCTTACCTGCCTATTCCTGTGAGGCATCCTGTGATAGCTCTACACTCTTACCTCACTATTCCTGGGAGGCACCCTGTGATAGCTCTGCACCCTTACCTCCCTATTCCTGTGAGGCACTCTGTGATACTCTGCACCCTTACCTCCCTATTCCTGTGAGGCACCCTGTGATAGCTCTGCACCCTTACCTCCCTATTCCTGGGAGGCACCCTGTGATAGCTCTGCACCCTTACCTCCCTATTCCTGTGAGGCACTCTGTGATACTCTGCACCCTTACCTGCCTATTCCTGTGAGGCACTGTGTGATACTCTGCACCCTTACCTCCCTATTCCTGTGAGGCACTCTGTGATACTCTGCACCCTTACACTCTATAGTCCAGTTCGGTTCATCTGGGAACTGCTTGCTTGTTGCTGTTCACATTAATGTTTGGTATAACCATTTTAAGTTTTTGTCTATCGCACACACCTCTAGCGCCTACAATAAGTAGGTATATAAAAAATATGGTTCTTACGAACACGATTGCATGAAAATGGTAGAATGAATTAATTGTGCAAATCACTGCACAAACTTTTTTATATTAACTAGTAGGTCAAAGAACAAAAATTCTCGCAGTATATTTTTAATTAATATACAGAGCGCTCCACGACAGCGCTTGTGACTTTTTTCACCAATCTAACATATAACAGAAAAATTTACGAAACATGTTACTGGACAAACTTTAGTTGAATTTGTATGCTCTTTCTCCATGAAGCGGTCAAAATTATGACAGGCCAATATTACAGGAAATGAGCAGTAACTACACTTTCAACGTTGAATCACAGCCCACCGACAGATTGTTTTGAAATTTGGTACGAAAGTACACTGTATAAAGCCCAAACGATGTATATGTAAGATTTTTCCCATTCGATTCCGTTTCAAGATGACGGCCGCTAATTTACAATAATGAATGTTCGCATTTTTAGCCAAACGCATTAACTGATTGTTTTGAAATTTGATATAATGATATTTTGTATAAACCTCAAATGGTTTATGTGCAACTTTTTTTTCCTATTCATTCACGTTTCAAGATAAAAGGCCTGCGATTTAACGATGACAATTGTACGCAATTTTAATGAAACGCATTGGCCGATTGTTATGAAATTTGGTACGAAGGTCTCTTGTAGAAAGCCCGAAAAACGCATGTGTAAGATTTTTTCTATTCACTTTTGTTTTAAGATGGCGGGTTCTGATCCAATGTTGAGACTGTAGTTGCTTGTTATTCCCTGTTAAACGACAAAACCTATAATAACTTCGACCGCTTCATGGATAAGACCATAAAGTTGCCAATAAAGTTGGTCCAATGACATTTTCCGTAAATATTACGGTTAGGCCTACCGGCTGAATTTTCGGGAAAACTTACGAGCTCTGTTGAGCGCTCTGTATATTAAGAATATAAGAATATTAAGAATTAAGAATATACTGCTAGGTCTACTGTTCTTTGAACTACTAGTTTTAAAACGGGTTTTATATAAAAAAATGTTTGTAAACTAGAAATTTTAAGAAATAAAAAAAATGAAGAACAATAAACGTGGCTAAATTTCATCTAAATTGGTCAATGAATTAAGCCTCCAATGATGTATGATGTACACCAGAAACATTTCCGCGTAAAAACCATTTTGTTTTCAAGGTTGCATAAGTTCTATACACTTCGTATAAGAAGAGAATAAATGGCTAAACATTAAACATCAGGTATATTTTGAAATATATAGTTTGGCCTATTTGTTGTAAGACATAGGCTACAAAATACGCCTAATAAAAAATATGCGCTGTATTTTGATTTTCGGATTTTTAAATGACTGCGCTCTCGTTTTAATATTTTTTTCATGTTATTTTTGTTTTCGTATATACTTACCATTTGGCGGGCTTTGTTTTAACGATGAGACGGCTATTTTCTGCAATACTTGCCGAACAGAATTACAGTCTTATAAATTTGACCGTTTCATGGAGAAATTTTAGTTGGTCCGATATCAATTTTCGTAAATATTACGGTTACTTAAACCGGTGCCTTAACCATTGGCGGAAAAGGTGCATCAGTGCGTCAGAACGCTGTCGCGTAGCGATCTGTATATTAATTAAGAACGTACTGCAAGGTATAGACTACTTCTCTTTGAACTACACTAGAAGTGGATTCGAACGAACACCAAATTATTGAAAATAGTTTCATGAATATAGGAAGACAGGCCTTCGGGATTCATTAAATTACAGTATAACCCAGTTAATCTGTCTTCGTAATGTAATCGAATTGTAAGTGACGTCTTGGCGGAAAATGTGCCATCATGTGTTAGAGAATAATGTAGGTCAACGCTTGAGCCTGTTCCAGGGCGCCAAGACTACAGCTATAGTCTGTCCACTGAATGATCTCGCTTCAATACAACAGAAGTGTGAAATTCAATAGGCTACTTATTATGTTAGTCGCTTAGTTGACATTTTACAGTGTGTACCAAGCAGATGTTAACACTTAGATTTTCTATCCTCTACTGAAACTTTAGAGATCTCTTTATAAAGATTAAATATTGTGTGAAAATTTCAATAAGATTTAAGAAAATAAAATCATTTTAAAAAATGAGTACTTTTAAATTACAGTTATCAATTAACAACTGATTGAAGTTTTTCAACAGCTGTTCAAGTCGAAGTAAACACAACAATTAGGCCCTACATTAAAACAGGACATTACATCCATTTATTTTGTGTACATTTTTATTGTCCTTTCTCCTTGCAAATGCATTTTACAAAAAGTAAAGTGTTATGCGTGGGCCATTGATTTCATTAACCTTTTGGAAGCTGCAGACAACTTCAGGTTGACTACCAGCTGTGTTATTCCAGCAAAGCCTCTATAATTAATTGGAAAGTTTTGTTGCTGGAAATTTAGTAAAAAATATGCTCAAACTTTGGGGATAGAATGTAAAATGTCTAACAAAAATGGTCCACGAAATTGTTTTCATAAATATTACGGTTAAACTAACTGAAAAGGTTACGAGCGCGAGCGCTGTTATGGAACACTGTGTGTGTTAATTAAGAATTTACGCCGCCTCGGTGGCCTAGTTGGTAGCGTACTGGGCTTTCACCCCGAGGACCAGGGTTCGATTCCCGGCCAGGGCTTGGCATTTTAATACGCTACAAATTATCCCATCGTCTGCATTAGCCCAAGTGTGCACAATAGTCGGACGTTAACAAAAAAAAAAAAAAAAAAAAAAAAATCAAGAATTTACTGCAAGGTCTACTGTTCTTTGAACTGCTAGTATGACTTTTGTTAGGTTCAAGTTAGCAACGAAAATATATTAAAAATTGAATTGTTCAGCTCTACAAACGCGTATAAGAAACGCATCTACGAAATATCTGAAAAGTATTATTAAAATATTGTTAAGAGTGTTTCCATGTGTCGTCTCGCAATATTCGCGCGCAAAGCTGTGTCTGACTAAGCGGCACTTCCCATGACTGGACTCAGGAACAGGACGAGGAAAGAAAATTACAAAAAGTATATTTCGTTTGTGAAAATACACAAACCAAAGAAAGCGACATTCGACAGTGTACACTCGAGTGCCGTGAACATAACGTGGGATTTGTACCATATCTTTGTTTTAAATAGATCATTAAAAAAAATATAATAAGTAATAATAATAATTTAATTTTTTTTTAAATCTGGTAACTTTCATATTTATTCATTTTTGTACCTAATTATTTCATTTTTAAGAATAATAAATATAAATATTTTGATTTCAAAACGTTATAGAATTTTTCCTTTACTTCTTTTGACTATATTCCGTGTTGTAATGTTTACTCCTTTGGGCACTGCTAATTCAGACTTTCCGGAACGGTGGTATTTTATTCCATAAAAGGTATTAAACTTATATACTTTTTTATGCTAATATACTAACAATATGCCAATAGTTTTTATACCAATATGCCTACTGTTGTTTTGTGATACTTTTAATTTTACATTTTTCTAGGCACACTACATATTATATTACTGTATTTATGGTTTTATCACTATTCAATAATATAATTTTAATGGAAAAATATATATGGAAATGGATGACTAGGCCTTTTAATTAAAAGGCTTAATTGTATTTATAAACTTCAAAAAAAAACTTGTATAAAACTATATGGGCCTAATCACTGTTTATTTAGCAATAAATATTCTTATTAATTTTTTTCAAATATAATGTAGTATTGGAATTCTGCATGGATGGGGGGGTATATTCATTGAATTATTGGAAAAAGAAGGACTCGCTAAAACGTTTTTTCACTACATTGAATTCGATAAGGACAGCTTTGTTAGTCACCGATAACTTTGGAATTCTGTGTGGGACTACAAAAGTGAGTTTGTCTCAATAAAAGTTAATATCTGTATTTTGCCACTCAGTTGCTTTCTAATTACAGTATAACCACAAAGCACTCTGCTAAGAGGATTACTGAATAGCAATACGCCTGATAAAAGGGTAAGCCAATTATAATGCATCAACATCCGTATACACTATCCACTATCCACTATCCAGAATGTTAACTAAATTATGATCAATATATCACCAGAGTGTGACTTGCATTGATTTAATAAAATTAAATAAAGCAAAACATTATACAAATTTTCTCACGTTAACCTTTTTCAAAAAATATCTGGTTCACAAACTGCCCTACTTTTCAATATGTGTTTATCACGTCGTATACGAAGGTTAATAATTAAAGTTACATACTTTTGAACTAATTATGTCTTCAGAGTGAGTTATTTCAAATTTTCTACACTGACTTCAGTTATGTATCTTCATATATAAAACCTGATGATGTTTAAGTTTCCTGATGATGACCGAACTTATTTATTTATTACAAGTGTCAAAAACGTGCCTCGACATCAGATTGATCCATGTTTCAAGGTCCCGGGTCTGAGTTTTACTGTGATTGTCGATACAATAATCTATTTTCCAATGGAAATTTGCTAAAACGATTAACCTATATTTTTCACACTTAATCTTTCGAGTTACACAGGCAGTTTATTTCACTAACATATTTGAGCAAGAAATTGTATCCTGCTATTTTAGGAAAAACCCAGGCCTGGAAGTTTGTTAGTACACTCTTTATAAAAATTTAGTGGGTAAATAGTTGCATTCTTTAGATAAAACCTAATAATTTAACTGCTATTGTAGGCAAAACCCAGGCTTGGAAGTTTATTAGTACACTCTTTTTAAAAATTTATTGCATCAGTAGTTGTATTATTAAATAAAATCTAATAACTTTACTGCTATTGTAGACAAAACACAACACGTAAATGTGATATTGCGCTGCGTATAATTATTGAATACATTTACTTAAAATGCAATTGCAGAAAAACTTAAGCATTTATGTTTTCATATAATAACTGTTTTTTTAAGTGTTAGTATGTAAATGCAACCTAAACTGACTCTGAACTAGACACAAGGAAAAGGATTTCTTTTTTAAATTAGCGAGATTAAATGTGAAATTGATTTTTGATAGTCCAAAAGTAAACTTAAATTTTAAAAGCAACTTTTAATGCTTCTTCAAATATTTTCTTTGAAATTATTGTTGATTTTTTGTTTAAAAACTTTTTTGTATACTTTTTGAGTAAAACTTCATTTAGTAAAATGTCGGTATGGAGAACAGACTGTACTATTGACATAAAACACTAGAAGAGTTTCTCCAATGTATCCACTGGACAATGTTTACAAAGAGACAGTAGATTAGATACGAGAGAATTTTCCCAAGCTGTGCTTAAAAATCGATGTGTGCATAATTTTGGAATAAGTTCAAAGTTTCAAGTCGACATTTAAGCGTAGACTGTAGTTGTTCAGAATTAGGTTATTGTTTTGTTAAAAAAATATGATCGGGGAAAAGTTACGACCCTGTGTGTTGTATTTTTAGTTTCCAATTCTTCATTTTCATCTCGAGATAAAAATTTTAAGTAAAAACATTATGATCGACGATTAATTCAACTTACAGAATTATAATTTATAATTTAATTACAAAAATCCTTTTCGGCTATTAAATGTCATAACGACCTCTAAAGTGATAAATTATTAAGTTCAATCAACGTCCATTGGAAAAATTAGTCATTGTAGTGGCTACGATGGTAAGATCCAGACCATACACACGCGCGCACGCACGCGCGCGCGCACACTTAACCTATCTTCTTCTTCTTTTCGGCTTAAAACGTTCTCTGACGTCTTCCGATTCCTAGCTTCCATTTTCCCTGACATCCACAGATCTTGATCCCACCCCCTCTCTCTCACTTCCTTATCGATTCCTTCTCTCCAACTAAGTCTCGGTCTTCCTCTTTTTTTGCGACCATGTGGTTTCCATTTTGAAATTTGTTTAGATTCTTTTTCGTCCATCCTTTGGACATGACCAAACCATCGAAGTTGTTTTGTCTTGATGTCGTCTACGATGGTGTGCTTCATATCCATGATTTCACGGATTCGTACATTTTTTTATCCTTTCCCGTTCGGACCGAACTTATTTATTTATTTATTAAAATAATCAAAAACGTGCCTCGACGCGGATCAAAAACACGTCGAGTCAGATTGATCTATGTTTCAAGATCCCGGGTCTGAGTTTTACTGTGATTGTCGATACAATAGTTTATTTTCCAATGGAAATTTGCTAAAAGGACCTATATTTTCCACACTTAATCATTCGAGTTACACAGGCAGTTTATCTCACTAACATATTTAAGCGAAAAATTGTGAATTATCTTCATAGCTATAATCTCGGAATTTAAAGTACTGCAATACGAAAATAACAACTGAAGTTTAAATTATTTCCTTTATGGAAAAAACTACGTTAATTATATTGTTAAGTGCGTCTTTAGAATCTTCATTCCTTCATGAAATAGTGACTAAATGTTTGTTTGTAACGCCTAGGCTAAAATCATTGTAAACCCCTTTCACCGCCTAAACGGTTAAAAAGCTATAGAACTTGTAAGAACTTTACATTTCTTTCAACACCTTAGTTTGGATTTTTTGAAACGATTTCCTTGCAATCAGCTAGTACCAAAAAACCGATTACACCAAATCAACGTACATGATTAAAAATTAAAAAAATGGCCCATTTTGACCCTTCAGGTTTGATGCGAGTCCCTATTTTTGTGCACCTTTAGAGCGTAAAATAAATTTGTGTATCAAATTCTAGCTCTCTAAATGTTTTCTAACTGGAGATACGAACGTGTAGACTTCTTTTTCACTCATAACCTTTTAGGGTGGTATTTTTGAAATCCGTTTTTTAGCAGGCACCTAGAAGCCAAAATCAAATCACGTGCCAAATTTCAACTTTTTGAATGTATGAGTTGGAGTCGAGCAACGTATGAAAAAAATCTTTCATAAAAGTATCGAAAACATGTCAAGAACTGAACTGTTTTAGTTTTAATTTAATTTTAGTTTAATTCCCTGGCCTACAGGGAATAAAAATTAGATTCAGTAAATAACAATCATTTGCATGCTGACACGTCATTGATTGTGTCAATGTTTTGATTGTGTCAATGATTGATTAATTCTTGTAAGTTTTAATCCTTGATAGGCTGAGCTTGATGGACTTATCGCCAAACGCCCCTACATACTTTCAACTCTTATTCACCTTAATCCTTGATAGGCTGAGCTTGATGGACTTATCGCCAAACGCCCCTACATACTTTCATACTTTCAACTCTTATTCACCATTTTAAAAAATGTCTTTTTAACTTTTTAATAAATTAAATTTTGGAAATTTTTCATTCTGCATTTTCGCCTTAGCCTATACTTTTCTCTGCACACATACAAATTTGTATCTCATGCCTACGATCATTTATAACCTTGTAACTACGTTAACTTACAAACAGAATTAATTCTAAACCTTTTATTACATTTTAACTGGTTAATTGGAATTTGTAATTTTTCTATTATTATTTGGTCTATTCAGGATCAGTTAATTATTATCATTTCTGTTCAGTTTAATATATAATACAATTATTCATATCTATCTTTATTTTTATTTTATTAATTAGCTTTTATTGAATAATTAGGAAGATGGTTGATTACTGTTTGGGTTATTATTGTTTTTTTTCATTTCGGCTCAACCAATCTTTATCAAATATCTCCTGAACATGCGCAATGGATCCACCTAACCCAGCCGCCTCGGTGGCCTAGTTGATAGCGTACTACGCTTTCACCCCGAGGACCCGGGTTCGATTCCCGGCCAGGGCTTGGCATTTAACAAGCAGGTATTTAAAAGTAACATCCATGGTATTTAACAAGCAGGTGGTTGTTAAAAGTAAGAAGTGACTTATTGAAACTTAACTTCAGACCGTTTAAAAGTACTGATTGACAATGTTCCCTTTATAGCTAAGAAAAAGAGAAAATCTCTTCAATTTCCTTTTGGTGTGTCCTGTTTTAACTGAATTGAGAAGAAATTTTCTGAAGTCAGATTTGCTGGATTTTTTATGTCGGAGGTTTAGTATTTTTGTGTAAAAAAGAAAAAGAAAATATGTTTTTTTTGTTTTATTTCAGTATAATGAATTAAGTTTTGTAAAGCGATTCCCCTGAAGGCCATTGACCATATTGTAATATATACGTGTACTATTATACTGTGTAAATTGGCTTACAATAAAAACGTTAATCTATCTATGGTATTGAAGTATAAGTTTTGTTAAGCTGTAGAGAAATGATTTCAATTCATCAGGTACCTTATCGAACGTTTTCCTACGTATCCATGCATTGCGTTGTGCACTGCGTGAATGCTGGTTTTACGCAAGTCATTCCCTACAGTTTTTCACTTTAATTCCGGATATTTTACTCAACCGTCAGTGCACTTCATTAATTCGGAGCGCGTAATGAATCGTTTTATAAAAGGGGAAATGTTGCAGCTCGTTGTTTTTAATTTAAATGATGAAAAATCAGATTGAACTACATTTTTTAACACCAGCAAACGCTAATCACTCTAGTGAAGTGTTTTGTATGGAGGATGATGGTGTTTTTTAATCTTACCAAAAATATACTAACTTGACTACAGAGGGAAATTTAAATTATACTTTGGCTTCAGTCTGAATTAGTCTCGTTTGTTTAATCTCATCGATACTGTTTGTATCTTGTGACAGGATGAAAAGGCCTACTGCGATTGCTGGAAAACTTGCTCACCTATAGAGGTAAATAATTACAATCCTACTTAAGTTACACTATTTTTAAATTCCTACTATTACTTCATACTTTCCCTTTATATATTATTATTATTATTTGCGCATAGACCCTGTTGGATTACGCAAAGCACTCCGACTCATGTCTTGTTCCTTCTAATCCTCCACACCTCCCTCATCCTGTCCCCATGGATCCTCTTCCGCTCCTCCGTCCATTTTACCCCTGCACTCTTTGGGATTTCATTCTCTGGGACCTTCCAACCGAGCATCTTTCTCCTGTATGCGTTCCTGTCTTCAACGTCTGTTGAGTCTGTTTCTGCGTCATGTAGGTCTATTCTGACTTGTGCGATCCCCGACGTTGTTGATTTGACACCTTGTATAGCCTATACTTAAGGATTCTGTTGGCAAGTCTCGTTGTTGGGAGTCTACTGATGTGTCCATAGAACCGAAGCCTCCTTCTTCTGATATCTGCTGTCAGGTTCGATATCTTCTCTGTGGTCTTCCGGGAGTGCAACCTGTATCCATCTTCTGTTAATCTCGGGCCAAGGATCTTCCTCAAGATTTTTGCGTTCTTCCTTCAAAATACCCTCCATGGTAGCTTTTGTGTGGCGTGCTAGCGTCTCACTTGCATATAATACCTCCGGTTTTATGACTGTGTTGTAGTGTCTGATTTTTGTGTGCGTCGACATATATCTCTTATTGTAGATATCACGCGTTATACCAAGAGCCCTCTTCATTCTCAGTAGCCGAACCTTTTGCGCAGCCTTCTCGCCACCTGTGGGTTCAAGAATTTCTCCCAGATATTTGAAGTGCTTGACTCTGTTTATCTTACCATATTTTGTGTTTAGTTCTTGAATATTTAGTTTTGTACAGAAGAATTCGGTTTTTTTAAACGAGATCTGTAGACCGACCCTCTCTGCACATTTCTTTAGGACTTCTATCTGTTTAATCGCTGTTGTTTCATTATCTGTGAGTATGGCCAGGTCATCTGCAAAAGCTAGGCACGCGATTTCTGTGTTGTCCTTAGGTCTTCCAAGTCGAACTATTTTCCAGTGCCCTTCAATTTTTAATTCTTTCTCCCATTCCTTGATAACTTTGTCCAACACCAGGTTGAAAAGGAGAGGCGAGAGTCCATCTCCTTGGCGAACTCCAGTTGTGATCAGGAAGGGTTTGGAAATTTCCCCCATAAATTTCACCTTAGCGATTGTGCCTGTCAGTGTTTGTTTGATCAGTCGCAGTGTTTTAGGATCAAGTCCATGTTCTTCCAGGATATTAAACAAAGATTTTCGATCAATGGAATCGTACGCTTTTTGAAAATCTACGAACGTACAGATCACTGGAACATTCCTTTTAGCTTTTACTTGCAATATTGTTTTCAGGTTGAAAATTTGTTCTGTGCACGAGCGACCCGGACGGAAGCCTGCCTGGTACTCACCAATTCTGTATTCTATCTGTTTTTGTGTTCTTTGAAGAAGACATGTTGAGAGTATTTTGTAAGTAACTTGTAGTAAAGAAATTCCTCTGTAGTTGTACACGTCTGTTCTGTCTCCTTTCTTGTGTAGGGGGTGAATAAGAGCACACTTCCAGTCATCTGGTAATTTTTCCGTTCCCTAGATATCCGTGATGATATTTGTTAATTCCTGTAATGAGTTCGGTCCGAGATTCTCCAGAAGTTCTGCAATGATTCCATCTTCTCCGGATGCCCTGTTGTTTTTCAGTCTATGTATGTGATCCTCGATTTCTTCTTGTGTTGGTGGTAACGATTCAGGGTAAGTGTCAGCACAGTTTTCTTTAGGGAACCGTCTGCTGGGTTCGGGACAATCAAGGAGGTCAGAAAAATATTTTGCTAACTCCTGACAGTTTTCGTAATTAGTTAATGCCAATGTGCCGTCTTGTTTTCATATATATATATGTGCCCTTTATATATATATATATATATATATATATATATATATATTTATATATTTATATATATATATATATATATATATATATATATATATATATATATATATACATACATATCTTGTTCAAATTTTCAGTCGTTAATAAAATACTTTCTATTCATCCGCTTAAGTTCAAATAAATTTTTTTAAACTAGTGGATGACATTTGATACAGTTTTTTTTCAAATATTAATATTGCATATTTATACAGACTATACGATAGGATTTGATTTAAATAACACTTATGTTCTATCCTATGTTGGTTTTAGCAATCGCAGCACGCAGCTGTCTCGCTGACGTGATGAAAGCGCATGACCTAAGTAGGAATTGACTTAAAAAACTTTTTTTATATTACTTGTTAGGATCAATATCACAAAATATTGTAGCCTAAGTGATAAAATGTTTAAAACAGGAACCCGTGTGTATTTTTAAGAGTCGTATGAGGCCTAGAGTTGTACCACTGTAGCTTTCTGAAGGTTGACAAAGTTGTGGAAGGGTACAAATATTGCGGTAGGGCCATATAGGAAACGCTCCAATTTGATTACACGTGATCGAGGGGCCTCACTATTACGCAGAGCAAAAAGTACGAATCTACGAAAACGTTAAATGCAGATAAGAATGGAATTAGGACAAAATGCCAATCATGAAAAAATTCTCAAGTTTAGATATGATAACGGACAAACGGCACTTTACGTTTAGAGGTAAAATGCAGTGTTAATCTCGGTTAAATATTTCTAACGTAGGCCTAACAGTAAGTAAGACATATTATACAGTATTAAGCCTGTTAAGCGACACTTTGTGACTCACGACTGACACAGTATTATCTAATAAAGTTTAAATTTTACTTATATATAGGAGTTATTGCAAATAATCGGAATGTTAAAACTCAGGGTACTCTCAGGGTCCCTTGAAAGGTACGTCATTCGATGTGGCTTTATGTATGAGGTGCTGTCCAAAAGTTCGTAAAATTTGAAATGTACAACCGAAACTGAATAATATCAGCTTAATTTTAAGTTCAGTTAAATTCAAACACCTAAATGTTTTCAAAATTTATAAGAAGTTGGTTTTTCTGAGCGTTATAAGTGTAGAGATAAACCTAAAAATATCGTACTCATACCTTTTGCCCTTGACAACTGTATCATGACCCCAAATTGGGGGAAGATTTCGGGGGCAGCTCAATAAATGTAAAGGTAAATCCCCATCGAGTGATAACACTTTTAAAGATATTGACATAGTAAAAGTAAAAACAAAAACTAAATACCTCTAATTCTACCTTATCAGAAATTCGGCCTATTGAAATCTTTAAGATTCCTACATAACCAATGAACCTAAGTGCGTTTTACTTAAAGTACACTACATGGTGTTCCCTTAAATAGAAAAAAATAACAGTATTATCTCAACATTCAACGATTTAACAGGTTTTTTAAAAGGAAAACTATAATAAACGCCATCTTTGACGACGTTGGAGGTAAAGACTTCAAGTTTTTGATGTTCGTCTTTATCGAGACTCTTGAAAGGGACGTCATTTGATGTGGCTTTATATATGAGGTACTATTCAAAAGTTCCTGGAATCTTGAAATCTTGGAATGGAACTTCTTACGGTATACTGCCGGTACAGTGGACGAACATGTGAAGTAGTGAAGCTGTGATATTCTTGAGGTTCGTATTTTTTAGTGTTGCCGCTATTTTTTTAACATGTGTAAATGGCAGATTTTAAGGAGCACAAACCTGCATTAAATTTTACTTCAAGCTTAAAAGCACTGCTGCAGAAACCAATCGCATGCTTGTGGAAGCATTTAGTGACAGTGTCATGAGTCAAAGTAAAACTTTTTGTGGTACAAATGCTTCAAGGATGGACGAACATCTGCCGACGACGACGAGCTTGCAAGACGATAATCTACAATCACAACACGTGAAAGTGCGAGAGCCGTTGCAGATCGCAGACGAACAGTCCATGATGTTTGTGCGTCGTAGGAATGTCATACGAGTCCGTGCAACGCATCTTGTCAGACAATTTGGGCGCGAGACACAGTGCTGAAAAATGTGTACCGAGACTGCTGAGCAGCGACCACATAGATCATCGCGTAGCTGTCTGCACTGAATTGAAAATTGTAGCAATAGATGATTCCAACGTTATTTCCAGTGTTGTAACCGGTGATGAGACATGGATGATGATAACAGTGGAAAAACAAGAGCTGTGTTCTCCACCACGACAACGCGCCTGTGCATATATCGCTAGTCGTTCGGAATTTTTTGGCTCCGAAAACACGAAGTGATTCCCCCCTCCTATTCGCCTGACCTCACCCCGTAAGACTTTTTTTGTTCTCCAAAATAAAGTTGAAATGAAATGCTGTTGGTTTAGAGCCTCGTATCACGTAGTTGGACTGGATAAAGTTGCACTATAACACAAAAATATGTTTATTCTTTAAAGATGTGTCTTCAGTTTGGATTTCCTAGTTTCACCCTTGACGGCACTGCAATTGTTTCCCACTCCATATATTTGCCAAGCACTGTACACTAGAATTACGAGTACCAAAATAAACCTGTAAGGGTGTTGTGGATTCGATAAGCCTATAATAGATCAATAAATAAAGTAGTTCTGCAAAGAACTATTAAGTCCTTAAAAAGATCCTGGCCCAGGACGTTTGCTAGCCTAGTTATAAATTTCAAAATAAATTATTGTTATTAAATAGAATGAAGTCAAAATTTCAGAAAAATAACTTTGTTGCTCACGCCTAAAACTAAATGCATATCATACAGGTCCTAGACTGTATATAAAACATAAATACCACTAACTGATATTTTATCTAGAGAACCATTGAAACACAATCTATAAAATTTTATAGACTTTATCCACTTTTGATTATTTAATTTGAAATCTAGATTGCAAATAATTTCTGAAATATTTTGTGCTCTAACAAGTAATGACGAAGTATTGCTATGGGATAACATGTATTTATCTCTGTGTGTGCGTGCGCGCGCACGTGTGTGTGCGTGCGTTGCGCGGGCGCGTATGTGTGTAAATTTTGTCTCCGAAACGGCTTTAAGGAACTTCTTGAAACTTTTGCACTGGGGTTTCCCAATAAGAGATACTGTCCCGGCAGTCTACAACAAACAAGAAATCTGCGTGTGTATAAATGTTTTCTTTTTCTCAAAATTTTGTTTTCCTAACAGTTATGAAATATTTTTGAAATGTAACCATTACGGGGACAAAAAAAAGATCTAGTTTCATTTTGGGAAAATAGTTTTAATTAGAAAAACGCTAAAACACGTGTCACTTAGCTACATATCTAAAAACCTAATATAAAATGTCATCAAAGAGAAGTTCGGTCATCAAATACCAAACATAATAGTTATTACTTTTAAAATGATGAACAAGTAATAACTATAGAGTTAAAACATACAAGATAGTTTTGGGTAACGAACTTGTCTAGGCTATTTTCAGTATTACCGAAATAAAATTACGTGTAATTTTAATTTTACAGGTTCTGTTTTTCAATATTGTTTGTTGTTGTTTCATCACCTTAGCGAGACAGCTGCGTGTTTCGATTATTACTACACGAACACATTGAGTTCAGCGTTATACAAAATATATTTATGACCTAAAAAAGTTCATATTCGTCATTCATCGAGTTTCAATGTGTTTCAGAGAGTTATTCAAAAAAATGTCAGTTGCGTCATTCAATCAACGTGGACTATTTCTTTTATAAATCGGAAATATATTTACGGGAACAAATTTGTGGTGAAAATAGCTGAAAAGAAACACGTTTAAATAAAAAAAATCAATGCCAACGCGTATATCGAAAAGACTGTATTTATAGAGACTATACAAAACCTTGAGTTACGGCTGCTAGGTAGTGTTTTTAATGTCACTGCAGACTTGAATAGATCGCTACTAGATAAAATACAATTGTTTATTTTTATAATTCCATTTTTGACATGATAATATCCGATAATTTTGTCCATATGTAGTGGAAGCGGTGAGGCACAGAATTGTCAGAGCTCGATGGTTGGTTAGTCTGCTGCTCATCTAAACTTCGCACTCAAAGTTGTGGGTTCGAGCCACAGTTACTGTCGTTCCTTTACGCTTACCGTTAACGCTGATCCCTCGTCCTCATCAGCCTAACAAATGTAAAGTATGGACGTTTAAGTGAAATAAATTGAACTATAAAACACTTCCGCACCCATTTGACATCGCATGATGTCAATGTTAAAGAACATAAAATAATTTTTCTCTATTTTTTATCGTAGAATTATTATTAGCATCCCATTTTTAAACAGTAACGGTTTATTTAAGGATGACAAATCCTTATAATCTTATCAAGTAATTAAATAGTGAAAAATATTATAAATTATAACTTTCAAATGTTAAAATAATCGAGACAACATTTTATGTAGGCGTAAGTTAAAAAGCAAAAACTATGCTCATGATTATTGGTCACGGTTTTAAC
Organism: Callitettix versicolor; assembly: GCA_022606455.1. NCBI lineage: Eukaryota > Metazoa > Arthropoda > Insecta > Hemiptera > Cercopidae > Callitettix > Callitettix versicolor. Next base: position 42,137,624 of record CM040182.1, read on the forward strand.
ATAAGGTGTCAATCGCACTTCTAAGACAAAATATATAGAAAACTGTTTTTTAGGTTTAACGTTATTACCATAAGCAATCAATCAAATAGGTGACAGACACAGCTGAGGCTAATTTTGTTACAAATTACTTGAGATAAATTATCTTGTTCTGATTATATCCACCCATCTATGGATGTGTATAAAACATGTTGCTACGCAAGATCCTAAGTAAAAAAAGGCAAAGATTTTCCCTTCAAAACTGAATGTCGTGTTAGAGTCAAACAATCTTTCACTTGTATACCTAAGAGTTTTAAAGATTTTCAGAAAGAAGTCTTAATTATTATTTTCCGCGCTTTGTTGGCCCATAGGTAATGCTTAGTTAATCGTTATTCGTCTCTCTCTCTCTCTCTCTCTCTCTCTCTCTCTCTCTCTCTTCTCTCTCTCTCTCTCTTTTGCGACACACCTGTTTAACAGATTTAAAATAAAAGAAATTTACGGTTTAAGAGTGAGTCAAAAAAGAAAAAAAACTCGTCGGTGATAAACAAAACAAATATGACGGCGAAAAAACAAAATAAATCTGACAGAGGAAAAAAACCCTTTTGGTGAAAACAAACCAACCCGACGACGAGAAAACAAAACAAACCCGACTACGAAAAAAACAAACATGACGGCGAAAACAAACCAACCCGACGGCAAGAAAACAAAGCAAACCCGACGACGAAAAAACAAAATAAGCTTGACGGCGAAAACAATACAAACCCGACGGCGAGAAAACAAAACCGATCCAAACATGAATAAACAAAAAAAACTTGACGGCGAAAACAAAACAAACCCTACTACGAAAAAACAAAACATGGCGGCTAACACAAACCAACCCGATGGCAAGAAATCAAAACAAACCCGACGACGAAAAAACAAAATAAGCCTGACGGCGAAAACAATACAAACCCGACGGTGAGAAAACAAAATAAAACCCGATGACGAACAAACAAAATATACCTGACGGCGAAAACAAAACAAACCCGACGGCGAAAGAACAAAACAGATCAAAAGGTGAACAAACAAAACAAACTTGACGGCGAAAACAAAACAAACCCGATGGCGAGAAAATAAAACAAATCTGACGGTGAGAAAACAAAATAAAATCCGACGACGAACAAACAAAATAAACCTGACGGTGAAAACGAAACAAACCCGAAGGCGAGAGAACAAAACAGGTCCAAAGATGAACAAACAAAACAAAGGAAGACGCAAAGGCTACTGGATGCTACTGGACACAGCTGTAATGTCAAGTCGATCATAAATTCTTACAAAACATAAAGAAGAAAACTGTTTTATGTTATGGGAGATGAACGTAATGGTGGACAGTACCAGCCGAGTATTAATAGAATTAATTTAAATCATATTTTTTTACATGTTGTTTTGGAATTACACTTATATTTTCACTTTTTTTACGCATCAAGATTATACGAGGTGGGTAAATTAAGTAATGAGACTGGTAACGTAGCGTTTGACGTGGCAACACAAGGGACGTTGGACGTGATAAGCGGTAGTGAATATGTGATACGTCTTCAGTATGAGTTTGTAGTTGCTAGAGTTTTTGGTTGCCCGTAACGATTGTTTTCGTGAATAAGTTTTTTCTAGATTCTAGAGCTTTCAGAAAATTAGTGAAATCAATTTTGAGCAACGTTGTGCTATAAAGTTTTGTTTCAGACTTGGTACAGTGCAACGGAAATGTTAGCAAAACGTCAGCAGACAAATCAGTGTTTTGTCAATGGCCTAGGTTTTTCGGTGGTTTAAAGCCTTTTTAGAAGGAAGAGATTCAACTGAAGATGAACTACGCAGCAGAAGGTCTTCTTCTTCAAGAACAGAAGGAGAAAATGTCAACAGAATCCGGGATCTTGTACGATCAGAATGACGATCTGAATGACCGGGTAAGTGTTGAACTTGACTCGCACCACAATTCATCAGATTTTTACCAATAAATTGGGGACGAGAAAAACCTGCACAAAAATGGTTCCCAAAAAACCTTTTGCAGGACCAATTTTAGTGAACGAGAAGTTGGCAAAGAAACATTCCTGTGGCTCCTCAGCCTTCTTATTTACCTGACTTGAGTCCTTGTAACTTCTTCCTATCCCGAAGCTGAAAAATCATTTCAAGGGATGTCATTTAGGAACAATCGAAAACATTCCAAAGGCTGTAGCCGCCCCCAAAGGCTGTAAGGCTGAAGGCTCTCCCAGTCTCCGAGTTCCAGCGTTGCTATGGGGAGTGGAATGAGGTTGAAGAAAAGAAAACACATAATTCTGTAAAAATGGCATACATGCGGGAAAAAATAGTAAAAGATTAATAAAAAAATAGTTATATTTGCGTTATCTTGTTCGCAGATACGATGAAAAAGAAGATGAGTACATATAAATTCATATATGAAGATTCATTAGATCTAGGAAAATCATTGACTGGAGCATAAGCAGAGAATAGCTGTAAAGAGAATGCCAAAGAAATTATCATTGAGGTTATATAAGAGGTGTTAGAAAAAATAAGACTGAACGAATTGAAAGAATTCAGGAGTTTCGTGGGGAAAAGCTAGTGACAGACGATTCTGAAGACGACCACTGATGCTAAATATCATTGTAGCCTACAGAGCTGCAGAAGAAGAATAAAACTATTTTTTAAGAAGTAAATTAAAATTTAAAGAAATATTTAATAAAATGCTTAAAAATACATAGCCTAATTTGACAACACACATTTGCATACCACAAAGAGAGACACTAACTTCTAAAGCCTCTATTAATATTCATTTAGATATTTTAAAATGTAATTTCGCAATTTTTTTAGGTATGTCCTAAACATATACAAAGTTTGATCTTCCAAAAGTATGTACTGAAACAGTGCGATAACTTCGCCCCACCCTGTAAACAACTATTTACAAAGTTTATATTACTCTTGCTAAAAATTGTTCATTCGTTTCGAGGCTTGCTGATTAAACAAAAATGTTTTTTTCTTCTGGTTTCGTTAAAAACTTTGATTAACATTAACATTAAAAACTTGAATTTCTTATGCGACAGCCTATGAAGACGCAATAATGATTTAAGATGACATTTATTATTTTTTTAAAATTATATTACTATTTTTTTTTCGAGGTACGTCACAAACTTGACATTTTCATAAGTGCCAATAACATTAAACTTTGTGCTAATAAAATATTTGTTTTTTAGGATCTGTTAGGGGTGGGGCATACGAAGCCTTAGAACAAGTACTGCAGTACTCGATACAGTATCTTGGTTTCAGAGAAACTTATAAGCCTACGCAGATTTTACATTTATCACATCATCATACTGTTTGAACAAAGTGTGGAGCTTTGGAGGGCCATCGCTGATAAATGAGCCACCTGTTTACGGGATAATAAAAAACGATATTTTTTAAATAAAATATAATATTTGAAAAGAAACTGTTTGTAGGGCATTTTTTTCTGTACGATTAATGCAGATCTTTTTCGAATATGAAGATAGAGGCGTAGCCTCGCCCCTTCAAACTGAATGTTATTTTTTCGTACTGTCACAAAATACGCTTATGTTTAATTGTTTTTTTTAACTATAGCTAGTCTACAGATAAATTTGTTGAAATTTATGGATATCTATTTTTTCATTAGAAACTATTGTTTATGTTCGACAAGTAAAAACAAAATGTTATTTATTATTTCTAATATATTTAACTGTAGGCTCTTTAATATACTGTATTATTTTCAAATAATAAACATTTTAATATTGTGCATACATTATAGACTATACTGTTTGTTTGGCTGTATACTGTTTCAAACAAACATAAATAAAAGAATTCTTGTATCTATCTATCTATCTACCTATCTATATAATTTTTTTAATAAAGTTAACACCAAAAAAGTTATGTTGGGGTTTTATTTTAAGATTCAATTCATAAATAGTTAAAAAAAACAAATAAAATGGAATATTCTAATGTGGATTTACATGCGAAAAACTTTACTTTGGTTCTTCGCAAACGTTCTGGAAAGAATAGACTTCAATATTTTAATAAAATTGGGCATACAGTTGTTCGATAAGCTATACAACTTCATACAAAAGACCAGAACAGTATGAACAAAACCTCTTTACGCCATAAGTTACTTCTAAGATGGACTGACCTATTTTTTACATGTAATCGATCATACAATGAAGGCATTTAACGTTTTAAGCAAAACGTATCTAAAAAAAACCTAGATGTAAAGAAAACAGTATATTTTATTATTCTAAATTGTGAGTAAAAAACGTACTTGTAATTATTGGAAAGCACGCCTACACACTGACTTTGAGAAAATTTTGTAAAGCATTTGCTATATTAGTGAAGCCGTCAAGAAACGCAAACACGTTTTGTTTTTCGATTGTTTTTGGAAACATCTTCAGGATACTTAAAATTAAAAAGTAACAGATACAATTCGCTGGCCCATTGCAACACTTTCTATTTTGAGAGTAAAAATTATCGGTTTAAAAATTCGTTAGACATTATTTGTATGAAATGAAAAATCGATTCAAATGTAGACCAAAAACTCATATTCGTGACTTGTTGACGAAAAATTGCAAATCTGTTCTAATTAAAAAAAAATTAGTTTAATTTCATAAAATCGGTTCAAAAATGTTAAGACGTACAGGCTATAAAAGCCGGCGATTTTTATTAAAAAAAAAAATATATAAATAATAAAATAGGAAATGTAAAAAGTTTCTTTTTTACTTCTAACTAAAGGCTTCATTTTTTCCCAGAAGAGTGATTTACAATACAAATGTAATAGAATACTAAATAATGTATGTGCCTATGTATTGTTCTTCTATGCCTACTTATACAAATATCATAATTTAATAAAATCATAATATGAATTAATGAATGTATTTTATACGAATAAATTTTTTAATTAAAGCAATTGTAGATTATAATTCTGAGAATGGAAACTTCATTAGGTCAGTAGAACGGCCTTGTATCAGTTCAATGTAAAGATATTAATTACGAAGTTTATAAATAGTTAACATTATTTATATAAACAGGGAATAATGATAAAGAATGAATTATGTTGAACACTTATGAATAATAAATAGTTTTTCTTATCATAAAATATAATATAGGCTACTGTGTTTCAGTTGGTAACAATATGAGGCGCGTTCAGTAGCTGTATATCGAAGTGCTGTGGCCATAGAATGAATGGACTATGTAGAGTTGCATTTGTTGTGGTGGGTCATGCTAGGAAATGCACAGTGTGCGAGAGAGAGAGAGAGAGAGAGAGAGAGAGAGAGAGAGAGAGAGAGAGAGAAAGGTTGATAACGAAACTTCGCGAGAGAAGAGAGGGACTTTATAAATTTGTATCGCTTTGCCTTTCCTAGTTACAAACATCGCTGAGAATCGAAGGGGAGGCGATTGAAGAGAATCAGGGGTATTACCCCTTTTCCCCCTACCGTTATTCGCTATTTCATAGTACAATCATACTCCCTGCACAGCTGATATTTAAGCCTAGAAATATGTTGCAATACAAAATGCATCTATTCCGCTATATGTTTACAAATTCTATACGAATAATTAGATCGATTCCGTTTGTTTGGGAAAAACTTTCTGTCAAAATTATAGCGAAAAATTAAAGCGCGACAAAATTGTGGGGGGGAATGCATTTCAAATGCATTTCGGCAACAGGTTTGCTTAAAATCACTTCCTGGTTTTCTAGTAGTAGATAAGAAAAATTTCACTTACCTTATTTTTTCGAATATCCGTAAAAAAATTGTTTCTAATTTGTTGTTAAAAAAACACTCACCTACAATTTGCACCATATTTTTTGTCCATCTTTGTAGCGACTTGCGGATCGCTCTTCTTTCTAAAACACACCTCGCATAGGAACAGTCAGCCATGTTTGTTCGGCGGGAGTTTTCTTGTTTTTCCTATAGCGCTAGTTTCGACGTTCTCCTCTCCAGAACATGACGTCACCTACCAGTTGCGTCACACACGATGCAACTGTCTTCGTCGCTCCCCCACCTTTCGCGAAAACTACTCCATATGGTCTCCCCTTCCCCTTCATTTCTACTTTGACGTCAACCCCTCGTTATACCCCACCTCCCCCGAAAAAAAATGTTATAATCACTTAGCAACCAAAAAAGAAAAGATAATCAATAGCTCACAGACTTCCTACCACGCCTTCCACGTTCCACCCAACCCCTCGCTTCAACCCTCCCCCTCCCCCCAAAAAAAACACCCTAGTTTCGCGTTAGACCACTGCAGCTACTTGTAGCCTATCACTGTTGCATTTGCTTGGCGTTATCAACTTTTCCACAACACCGGTCGCCTGAAATTCACACAATTCGATGCCCTAATTTGTTGTGTTAACCTACAATCGTACGATGTCATGTCGTAAACACAATCGATGACTTAATGAAACTGGAACAGGTTATTAAGCTACATAAATATAACTTAAAAAATAAAGGTTGTAGGCTCTAAAGAGGAGAGACGATATGAAATACGGAAATATCTTATTTAATCAAAAAGAAAGGAAATTACATACATGTGAGCGAACAGTCCTCGGACAAAATAATATTATTGTATCTGTTTTAGTTTAAAACTTTATTTACTTCCGTGTCCACTTGAATCAGGAAAATGTTTATAATAATTCCTACTTCTGAACACAATAAAAAATTAACTTTCAAGGTTAAAACAAATTGAATTAACTCCGCGCATAGTTTGCATCGAATTAAATCGGTAACGAAAGTTTAAATAAATTTCAGTAATAGCGTAAACAATTGAATGTAAACTTTCTTCATTGAGTGAAAGCGATTTTTTCAAACAAAATAAAAAAAACTTCGACTACAAAATATATGTTTAGATAATTTTGATGTATTTATACACTAATTACATATTCGATAGTCCTTGTGTACCTCCGGTGAATATTCATTGTTTATAAAAGCAACACAATTTCTTAGCGTTTTTTTGAGATATTCAAGTCTTTTTTTCAAATATTTTAATATTCAAGAAAAAAGACACAAACACGTAATTTAAAATTAGTATCAGTATGCGTGCCAATTACTGCGGTCTACAAACAACCTCTAGCGCCTTAACGGTAAAGAGTGAATGAAATTATGAAACTTTAGAGTATTGTGCCAACATAAGAAAGTATAGCGGTCACTCATTTTTTTAAATTTTTAAATGTGTAAAAATTTTTGCAAAATACTGTGTGTCTCAACAATGTTTAGCTTAAAACAATTTCTTAAATACCCAAAGACTTGAAAAGTTATAACAGTTCCACAAACTTTATTTTCACTTTCTAAATTTGGGGATGGATAGGCAATTTTCGGAAGATTTTATTCAGAACTGTAACTATTTTAAGGGGAATCGCTTTATAAATAATTATATATTTCAGTTTCAGAAAAATCAATATATTACAGAAAACAAGACGTCTGGCAAATTTAAAGTGCAAAATTTTCCAATTTCTCAACTACTTTTGTGAAACAATATTTTTTTAAATAATTAAATTTTAAATTTAACCGGTAACAGTAGTATTTTCGAAGAATGTTACCGGACCAAATCTACTGGCAATTTTATGCTCTTTCCCCAATAAGTCAAAATTTTGATAAGACCGTTCAGCCAGTATTACAGGAAATAGTCGGCAAGTATTCTCGTCATCGTTACATCAAAGATCGCCATCTTGAGAATGAAGTGAAGGAAAACACTTACACATACTTCGGTATGGCTTTATACAAGGCTTTATACCTTCGTACCAAATTTCAAAAGAATCGGTCGATACGTTTAGCCAAAACTGAGTAACAAACAAGCACCACACACATGCACGCGCGCGCGCGTGTACACACACCCACACACATGCACGCGGGCGCGCGCGTACACACACACCCACACACATGCACGCGCGCGCGTGTACACACACCCACACACATGCACGCGGGCGCGCGCATACACACACACCCACACACATGCACGCGCGCGCGCGCGTGTACACACACCCACACACATGCACGCGGGCGCGCGCGTGTACACACACCCACACACATGCACGCGGGCGCGCGCGTACACACACACACACACACGCGCGCTCGCGCGCGCGCGAACCAAATGCCAAACAGTCTAGTTGAAGTAGAAACTTCGGTTTGTTCAGCGGTCAATTATTTTGCATGTGGCTGTTCAATATAGGCTAATATTTCAAAACATTGCTAGAATTTATGTTTCATTGCTCTGTATTTATTTCACTGAATTTATAAATCCGAGATACACATTCACAACAAATGTAGGCCTACTTTTCCTTTTCGTTTGATCTAAAAGTTAACAGCCATAAGGATGTAAATATTTATCTGTGGTTACGTGATTAAAACTTTACCTACTTTTGCTTTTTTACTGTAGTGGTAGTGCAAAAATTAATTTTGAAAATTTGGTGGAAAAATATATTTTAAAATTCTTCCGAATTGAAAAAAAATTACTGTAATGTCTAGTTTCTTGTAATATGTTTGTAAGTTGACCTGGCTAACCAACTGATTAATTTTGATAAAATTATGTTGATCTGTAACCGCCTGCGTTACTGGCTAATTTGCCAGTACCTGGGTGCATTTTTAGTGAATTCCAATTGGAAAATAAGCTAGCTATTCGAGCAGTAAACATGGTAAGACCCAGACCCGGGCCCTTGAAATGAGTGCCAAACCTCCCCTTTAGAGGATCTAAATCCTTGAGGGGCATTGCATGATAAAATCCACTTCGGTGTGGAATTTCGGGAAACGTTTTCTTTTTGCACCGAGATAAAACTGTGTATCAAATTTCAACCTTCTGTCTTTTGAATCTGTAGATATAGAAGATAAAATGTGAATTTCGTTTTTACCCCATTTTTTAACGTTTTAAAACTGTTTTTTAACAGGCAGATTGCAACCGAAATCAACTCGCTATCAAATTTCAACTTTGTAGGCTTCATAGACATGGAAATTTCGTGATGAGTGAGTGAGTAAGGGTGTTTGGGTGTAATGACTAGTTAAACTGTAACTAAAGAACACAGTTTACAAATTTCATAATCAGTTTTAAACTTTTCACTGGAAATAAGAAATGACTAACTTTAAATAAAATAACTTTAAATTTGATAATAAGTTATTCATTTTAATTTTACTCTTCCTATGATTATTTATTGTTATTTAATAATATATTTCATTATTTTTTTAATAAAAACAGCTTTTTGTTTTCCAAAAATAGAGGACAAAATGTTTTCATAAAAATAACTCAATTTGTTCAAGTTCACTTTGTATAAATTGTACAGATTCAACATTTCCATTATTATAAATTCAACGCAGAGGCAGATAAAAGTTAATACTCTCTTTCTCTCTCTCTCTCTCTCTCTCTCTCTCTCTCTCTCTCTCTCTCTCTCTATATTGCTTTTCTGATGATCAAAATATATATTTCTTATTAACGACTCCATATTTACTTTACACGCCATGAAACAAGATACATTTATTTTTTTAATTAAGTTCTGATTCTTGTTCTCTTTTTGCTCCCTATTTATAAAATAACGAGGTTCTTGTGATTGTTTCATTTCCCCCACAGCAGCCTGCTTTGACTATTTCTCTTGCGTTTCTAATACCACAGGTCTACAACCAAAAATTTTATTTGATAATTTTAGCTAATCTTTATGTTTTTTGGTGTGCTGAAACCGAAAATGAAGTCCGTTTTCCTCTATCACGTACAGATTTTTTTCAAATCCATAGAACATAATATACCTGCTATACACATAAATTTGGTTTTTTTTCCAAACGATTTCTCTTTTTATAAACACACATCTTTCACTAGGTGGTGTAGGCAATGACTCCCTCAGTAGATGTTGTAGGCCTGAGGGTGTCTAGGCACGACTTGTTCAGACAGGAACGTACTTGTTTGGTCTCAGTAGTCACCGTCTAAAGCTAAACGAGATTGAACTTGTTGTATCAGGAACTTGGAGCTAAATTTCTGTTCATTCTCTCAGTTCAGTAGTATCAACTGAAGTGAACACATTCACTGAGGTCTCTTAGTTGTGTCAAAGTGATTAAGAACGTATTTTAAGGTTTGAAAGTGCATTTTGACAAAATGTCTCATCGTCGTTGTGTTACCAGTCCAGACTACTTCTGTTTTATCTGTGGTGAGTACACAGTTAAGAAATACCAACGAAATATAACAGGTTTTGTCAAAAATGTATATTATGCGTATTTTGGCTTGAGAATAGGAGATCAAGATAAAGTGTGGGCTCCTCACAAAGTATGTCATAGCTGCGTAGAAAAACTTCGCTTATGGTACAAAGGAGAGTTACAATCTTTCGGATTTGCTATCCCAATGATGTGGAGGAGCAAAAAAACCACGTTAATGACTGTTACTTTTGTACTTGTCATGTTCAAGGCTATAATTCCAAAAACCATAAGCTCATTAACTACCCTAATCTGGAATCTGCTAGTCGTCCGGTACCACACGGTCCTTGATTGACAGTTCCTCAGCCCCCTCGTGACTTGGACAGTATAGATAGGGAAGCTAATAGAGAAGCCTGTATGTCGGAGAGCGATGAAGTACACAGTGAGTTCAAAGCAAGCAGTTCAGAGGATGAACCTGAGCTTATTTCTCAACAGGAGTTGAACGACTTAGTGAGAGATCTTGGACTTCCAAAAGATGCAGCTCAGTTATTTGGCTCCCGTCTTAAAAACAAAAATTTATTACAGCCAGGCACTTCTTTTTCATGGTATCGACACCGTGAAGCAGTTTTTGTTCCTCACTTTGCTCTGGATGAGAATCTTGTTTATTGCAAAGACATTCTTGGTCTGATGAGTCAATTTGGTGTACAATATGACCCGATTCATTGGCGTCTATTCATAGACTCATCAAAGCGAAGTCTAAAGGCTGTTTTGTTGCACAATGGCAATACTTATGCTTCAGTTCCAGTTGGCCATTCGGTACATTTAAAAGAAACATACGAAAATTTGTCATTAGTTCTCGAACGAATTCATTATAATGAGCATAACTGGTTGATATGTGGAGACTTGAAAGTACTCACTATGCTCTTAGGTCAGCAATCAGGGTACACCAAGTTCCCTTGTTTTTTATGTTTATGGGATAGCCGAGACAGAAATTCCCATTGGAACAACAAAGACTGGCCATCACGAGGAGCTCTGTCGCCAGGCCAAAAAATGTAATTAGGAGAAGTTTGGTTCCTTCTGACAAAATCCTGCTACCTCCTCTACACATAAAGCTAGGGCTGATAAAACAATTCGTAAAGTCTCTCAATAAAGAAGGTGAATGTTTTAAGTACTTATGCTCCAAGTTCCCAGGATTAAGTGATGCAAAGCTAAAAGAGGGGATCTTTGTAGGCCCAGATATCCGGAAACTTTCCACAGATCCACATTTCACTCAGACCATGAATGAGAAGGAGAAGGAAGCTTGGAATTCTTTTAAAGATGTTGTTGAGAAGTTCCTTGGTAACGTGAAGGATCCCAACTACAGAAGTATCGTGGAACGCATGTTGAAGGCATTTCAATTACAAGGTTGCAACATGAGTTTGAAGGTTCACTTCTTACATTCGCATGTGGACTATTTTCCGGAAAACTTAGGGAAGTAAGTGAAGAACAAGGGGAAAGGTTCCATCAGGACATCAAGGAAATGGAACGTAGGTATCAGGGCAAATGGAACGTAAACATGATGGCTGACTATTGTTGGATGCTGCAGCGTGAATCATCTGAAGAGTCCTACACCCGGAAACGAACACGGAGAAATTTTCAAGAGAAAAAAAAACGTTTTCATAAAAATAATAACTAAATATGCCACTGTTAATTCTGAAGCTGTTATTTCTACTCATTTATGTATTTTGTACAGTAAACAACATTGAAATAAATAAAAGATCATGAAAACTCTTATTCGCCAATTCTGTTTTCTTTTAATGGTAGTACCTCTGCCCTTACTTGAGATTGAACAATTTCCTTACGTGATAGAAAAAAACTGACCTCATGTTCGGCTTCAGCACACCAAAAAGCATAAAGATTGACCGAAATCATCAAATCAAATTTCAGAAAGATTATTTTTGTAGACCTGTGTACTTAGAGCCTATGTGACTAATTTCGTTTTCATAAGGTTAAATTTTTAATAGTTAGTCTTTTGAATATAGTGTTTAATACAGCATAAAAAGAAAGTATTAACATTCTTCATTCATCACATAAACTACTACGGTAAAACGTTTCAATTTCCACTGTTTAGCTAACTGGCCAATATCGGTAACAGTTTATTTAGAACAAATATTGAATCAAATTTTACTCTCAATGTTTTAGCTATACCGTGTTATGATATGTAGGCACAGGCGCGCGCACACACACACACACACACACACACACACACACACACACACACACACACACACACACACACACACGAGAGAGAGAGAGAGAGAGAGAGAGAGAGAGAGAGAGAGAGAGAGAGAGGAGTAGGAGAGATTTGCAACGTTATATTTTATGAGAATTTTACCAGGAACTGAAAATGCGAACTTTTCAAATGACTCGATAATACTACAAGTCTGGCTATTAATACAATACAACATTCCAGTATTCACTCTCAATTATTGTTTTCTATTTAATTTGGCTTTAATTGAATTTATGCATTGACCTATGCAAATTGGTGTAATGTACTTTATGTTTGTTGTTTAACTTACTTTAGAAATTAAACACAGATTAATTTCATCGTATTACAATGTATTTTTTCAGTTCTTGTATTGTGAACATAAAAACGTTAACGGAAATATGAGCAGCGCTTGCAGACAATTTCAAAATTTCCTTGGCTCAGTGCACTCTGAATAACTGTATGTAGGCCTCTGTGTGTTTGTTTGAGTTTGTGTGTTTGTGTTTGTATTTGTGTGTGTGTGTGTGTTTTTTTTTAATGTACGTGTGTTTGTTTGTTGTGTGTGTGTGTGTGTGTGTGTGTGTGCGCGCGCGTGCGTGTTTCTGTGTGTGTGTGTGTGTGTGTGTGTGCGCGCGCGTGCGTGCTCGCGCGCGTTTGTGTTTGTTTTTGTGTGTGCGTGTGAGTGTTTATGTGTTTGTGTACGTACGTGCGTATTTGTGTTTGTGTGATTATGTTTGTGTATGTTTGTATTTATGTGTGCGTGCGTGCGTGTGTTTATTTGTGAATTTGTGTTTGTGTGTGCGTGTCCGTGCGTGTTTGTGTGTGTGCGTGCGTGCGCGCGTGTGCGTACGTGCGTGTTTGTGTTTGTGTATGTGTGTGTTTATGTGTGCGTGCGTGCGTGTGTGTTTGTTTGTGTTTGTGTGTGTGTGTGTGCGCGCGCGCGCGCAGTTGACTTAGAAAAGTGGAGTGAAGCTTAGTACATACATATAAAGTTAAAAGTTTGTTTGTGTGTGTTTTTTCTTTGAAAAGTTTCATCTTTCGAGCCAGTCACTCAAAATTTTACACAGAAGTTGTTTAGAGTTTGAGAATCTAAGGATAAATATAACTGAGGTAGCGGATCTTTCACACCCAGCCTTACTCTAAGACACTATTTTCTCAATTCAGTTATATCATCAAAACGAGAAAATATAATTGTTCGCGATCTTTAGCAATGTTGTTGGTCTTTAGAGACTTAAAATTTTCCCGTAAAACCCTAGACTCTAAATAGTTCCCAAATCCTTACAAAATTGAATTTTGTTGAAATTTTATCAAAAATCGATTTTTTTCGTAATTATTATAGTAAATTCTAATAATCATTTCGTGTAGATCCAAACAATACGGGTACCTACGGATAATTTGCTATCCACGCTGTGCGTAAGAGCGTGAGGAACAGAAAAACAAAGCCAACATGGATTACATGTAAAGATTACTCTGAATGAATCATGGAGTACAAAAAAGGTGAACTAGGTGCTTTTATTTTTTTTCTGCCCTCTTCTACAAAATTTCGTCCATCACTGGTTTAACCAATGAATACAGAATCTATTCTGTATTCATTGGTTTAACTCACTCAAGATGGATTTTTACGAAACACTTTCTTTTAGAATACTAAGTATTAAAAGTGAATAACGTATTTATATAAAGTATTTATAAATAGTGTAAATAAGGACGAGTGCATTAGAGAGCCCCAGTAAGGCTTACAAGGCGCTAACACTAGAAGGCACTGAATTATATTAAATTTTTATTTGATTTATAAAAAAAGTTTGTTTTTAATAAAAGGTAATTTTAAAGATAGTATTTAAAATATAATGTATAAAAATGAATATGAAACACTTGTCAGAGAAAGTCACAATGCCCTCTTTCTGTCTAGAGCCAAAAACGCAGGGTTGTCCGCCATTTAGTTCTTCACAATCACGCCACTATTTGACTGAAAAACGTATCTGCAATAGTTACATCCCTCTGCACTCTTGCACTGTATAGTTCCACATCTTGAGTTGACAGCTACTTAAATTTTTGCTGTTCCCATTAATATTTGGTATTTCCAACAAATTTTATTTCTTTAGATTTCTATTAAACGTTTTTTGATTCCTCGGTATCTATAATGTAGCGGAAGCTTTGTAAGTGGTAAAGAAAAGTAATATTCAAAAATGTGTCATTAACGTACACTCCTCTAGCTAATAAACATTACGTAAATGTACCACACTTTGGTAATTGTTTACTATTTGGCAGTCCTTTAACGCCTCCCAACATCAGATTTACATGTTTAAAAATTCGGAAAAACAAGAAAAGTTGAACAGCTTACTTTATTTTCACGCGTATAATGTTAGTTAATTAGGTTATGCTACTCTTGAAAACTAAACTAACATGGTATGCGTGGAAGTATGTTTATGTAGTACTTTTCGATTTATTTTTGCTTATTAACAACAAACTAGCTAAACAAAAAAAAAGGTGAAAACCTACTTTATTTCCACTCATATTATGTTAGTTAGGTTAGCAAGATTTTCTAGTTTAACTAACTTGGAAATAAAATCAGTTGGTCACTTTTTCTTGTTTAAAAATGATTTTATGAACTTGTAAATCTGTTGTAATAAAGCAAAAATGAATGATAAATTCAGCCAGGTGACCTACGAACTGATGTTTCCGGTTGCCTTTGCGGAGCACAGTAACACGCACTTCACGCCCAGTCCGTTTTGAATTGTGAGATAAGATTATCTTCTCATAACTTTTCTTTCATTATCTTATTGACGCGACTCTTAAAATATATCAATCTGTTGTTAGAAAGCTAAAATACGAAATCTTTGTTCGAAAAAGTTGCTTGTGACTGCCAAGTAGTAAACAATTAAATAGAAGTATTTTTTCCAAACCCGGAGAAATTAAAGAGTTTGAAATAGCATCTTTATTTTCAGGGTGTCAGATTTTTAACTATGTAAACAATGTACACAATGAGAAGAATTCAAAATCGCTGTGAACCAGCGCGAGAAAATACACGAAGACAACATTATATTTTATCATATTTTAATTATAACATTAGCAAATTATTTTCTTGTACAGTTATTAAAATTATCTATCAGTACATAAAATACAGCAAAGAACAATTAAAACAACATCACTATCACTATTAATAAGAATATCACTATTAAAACAAAGCAATTTAATTGTAGATACCGTAAAGTATGTTAAACCCATTTATATGGAATAAGTAAGCGTGTGATAAATCGATGTATCGCATTTATATTGGATTAATCGATAGACTAACCATGATGCAAACGTTTTAGCAATTTATTAACGGATTAAAATCATTAATACATTAAATAAATGTTGTTTTAGCGATTAACAAAACATAAACGTTTTACTACATGGGGAGCATATTAATACGAATGAACAAAAAAATAAAATATTTTTTAAATGCCAAGTTAATAGTGCATCTAATTTTAAGAAATACTATTTTTTTCAGATGCAAATTTATTAAATTATTTTATAATGCTATTTTGTTATTTGTGATAGTAATCCCGTGCTCTACCCTGTTTGACACGTTGTTGTTAGTGCAGGACTAGCGTTAGCCAAACCCAGTTGTTTTTAATAGATTTTAATCGCGGAATTTCATTTGAAAAAAAACTTAAATGCGGGACTGGCCGACAGATGTGACTACTTTTTTGGCATGCCTGACTGTATATTTTTTCACTGTTATGATTTAATTATTTTTATACAAATTTAGATGCATTCAGGAAAGGTTAACTCTTGAAAATTATTTTCGTATTAAATTTCGCGTGTGTGTAGTTACATAACTTAAAAATTAACTGAAACTGTCACAGACTATGAATTTGTGTATCTTAGACTATATAAGGGCTTTAATAATTAATCATTTTATAACCCTACTTTTGACAGTTATCTTGTCTAAGTATAATAATACATATAATATTTGTGATTCTGGCATTCGAAAATTGGTATAGATCATATACATTAAATAATTTAACTACACAAATTTAGAAAATACACATTTTTAAAATTAACAAAAACAATAAACATACCTCAATTGAAATGATATTGAAGCTACTGTGCGAAATCAGCTGTTTAGAAGTAGTCACTTCCAGTCTATATATGTACAAGAACAATATATGCTGTGATGTCTGCATTACGGATTCAAGCGTGACGCGAAGCAAATGTTTATATCCATGTCTTGTCAACCGCGACCATACACATTTTCACTTCAAAAATACATGTTATTAATCAATAAACAAAAGTTAGAGGCCTTCTATGACGGTAGAGCGTTCCGTGACGGCAAACTGATTTTTTTGTTTTTGTTTTTTGGAAACAGTCACTTCCAGTCTGTGAGGTATGCATTATAGATTCAAGCGTGACGCGAAAGCAAATGTTTATCTATGTTTTGTCAATCGCGACCATACAAGTTTTCACTTCTAAAATATATTTTATTAATCACTAAATAATAATAATAATAATAATAATAATAATAATGTGTTGTAATAATGTTTGTAATAATAATGTTGTAATAATAATGTTGTAATAATAATGTTTGGAATAATGATGTTCACTAGAGTGCGCGTATGGATGTGTTAGAGCGTTCCGTGACGGTATAGCATTCCATGACGGCAAGCTGATTTTTTTCCCGTGAAAAACATACACCCATACCCCTCGATAAGAAATAGTCTCTTCAAAAATCGTTCTATTCATTTCATTTGTGGGCGAATGTAACAATTCTACAACTCAACGGAACTCAAAACTTATTAATTTTACTGATATTCCAATAGACATTGGATTTTTCAGATATAAAACATTTCATCATATTAGCTCCGGAAAGGAACTATGGAAGTAAAATTAAATTTGTTATTAATAAGATAAGGAACTACGCTAAGAAAACATTTTATATAAAGAAATTACTTTATGCCTTACGGATCATCTCAACCTTGCTCTTCGTAATAAATCTCTTCAGCAAAAAATGAAATTAAGTCTATTTTCTATTTCGCTTTATTTTATAAGCTTTAAGTAATTGAAGTAGTAAGTAATTAGATTAAGTTAAGGTTCAACCATTTATTTTGCACAAAAGCCTAGTGTTGAGAGGTTCCTAAAGAAGGTAGAAGTCGATTTATTGATAATGTTTTAGCAGAATCTCATTGGCATCTTTACATGCTTGTATATATGTACATTAAATAACATTTAACTCTCATGCAATACACATATAAGAAAAACAAAAGGTAGTATATGGATTCATAGACATACACATAAAACTAAAAAATCGTGTGCGTATTCACAAACTAGCATGCATACAGACCACATAAAACTCACATAACGTGTATTCACAAACACATACATAAACCCCAACATCGCATGTGCGCATTCACAAACTTGCATACACACAGTCCATATAAAATCCACATAACGTGTATTCACAAACATATAGCCTAAATAAATCCCTAACATTGTGTGTGCGTATTCACAAACTAGTATACATACAGACCACATAAAACCCACATAACGTGTATTCACAAACATAAACATAAACCCCAAACATCGCATGTGCGCATTCACAAACTTGCATACACACAGACCACAAAAAATCCACATAACGTGTATTCACAAACACATGCATAAATCGCAAACATCGCGTGTGCGTATTCACAAACTTGCATACACACAGACCACATAAAATCTACATAACGTGTATTCACAAACACATACATAAACCCCAAATATCGCGTGTGCACATTCACATACGTACATGCTTGTTTATCAGATCCACCTACAAACGGAAGCACAGTACGTCCATTCAGAAACATGTGTATAAAAAACAGATATTTGTGTGCGCATTCACAATTTAAAGTACATACCGATATCCCACAAATGCCTGTTTCGTACTTACACACTCAAACCATATAATACACTTGATTCTTTTATATGACCTTACTTTATTCTACAACATTACACTCAAAAGCGAACATTACATTATTTAAATAAAGCATCTAAGCTAAAATTAGAATTCTTGGTTGATCGAGACTTAATATGGGTCTCAATTATCGATAAGTTGAATAGAATTAAAAATAATAAGAAAGTATCTGAAAACCGTGTGAAAATAATAATTTATTAGTCTAAATCATCCCCATAAAAGTCATACAATTTTACACGTACAGTAATGTGTGTTGAAGTAAATTTTATCTATGCTATCATCAATCATGGCCTACTCACTCGATCTATGCTGTCACCAAGCATGGCCTAATCACTCGATCTATGCTGTAAGCATGGCCTACACACTCGATCTATGCTGTCATTAAGCTTGGTCTACTCACTCGATCTATGCTGTCACTAAGCATGTCCTACTCACTACAAGTATGAATGTTAAACTCCGACTAAAATTACTAGAGGCCTAATGCCTAATGTTTCAGGTCCGTTTCGCCCCTCTTTTCCCCTAAAATACTTTTATCTCACTTGCACATTATTCAGTACAACCATCTCTCCCTCTCTCTTTTACTAATGACCTTTTCGGTTTTTATAGATCGGGGTAACAACCCCTCCTTAAGCCCACTCCTACTCGATTCGATGACGTCTACGATCCTTTCCCCCAAAAATAGGTTTACTTTTTAATAAACCCATTCCGGATTAAAAATTCCAAATAGTGATTTTGTAATGAAAAACTAAATTTGGTATTGTACTTCAAAATATTAAGTTCAAAAAGTGTTTTAATATATTGCTACAAACTTAAAAATAAATCATTTTATTAATGAATGTAATAGTAAATAACTTACTAACTACTTGTAATGTAATAGTAAATAAGTAGGATTTGTGGAACTACTTATTATTAGTAGGCCTACATTTTGTAACTACTGTAGTAGTATGCCTATGTTATAATTCATTTGTAACCTACCCATTACTAGGATACTGAAATCGTTTGTTTTCATCGTTTGAATAAGAGATCTCTTACTTCTAACTGGTCATAAAAATCAACAGTCAAATCTTGAAAATCGTTCGCCATATTCCTGTATGGCTGCCAAATTTAAAATTTCTAAAGACATCCTCTTTTTTATTACATTTATGGATTTTGCACTTAACTAAAATTCTTGGAGTCCTGTTGATAAACTTTAATGTTTTTTTTTGTGTGAATTGGGCTTGAAATGTGGATTTAGATATTTAAAAGGCTGTCCGAAGGTTAGGAGTTGCGAAAATGTGTCATATTGAAAAAAATAATCTTTTATCAAAACACGACACCGTTTGACACATTTTTAATGTTTATTTTTATTTTGCGTACATCTTTTTTTTTAACGTCCGTACTGTATGTCAGTTAGACTAATGAGGACAAAGGATCAGCGTTAACGGTAAGGGAAAAGTAACAGGATTAACTACGGCTAGAACTAAGAACCTTAAGGTGCGCAGTTCAGAGTCGGAGCAGACTGATCGGTACCTTAACCAAATCGACCACCGAATCCCCATATGCATCTACAATTAATCAGAAAAAAACTATAATTAGATCAGTGCAAAGGATAAATGACTTGATGGAATCAAAATAGCGCTGTTTTATGCTCCCAAACTAAATACCACATCAGTCTTTATAGAGCGGTTTCCTGACGCCGTATGTCAGCAACGTGTTGGTAACACGGTTTTGGTGCCCCACAGACGCTTCTTACGATTCCTTTTAAAAGGAACAATTTTTACGATCTGTTTTAAACTCGACCGTTCAATCGTTTTTTTTTTTTTTTTTTTTTTTTTTTTAGTTCTTGTTTCTATTTGCTTGTTTTGAAATTTAGTACAGTGGTATCTTACATTAAGCTCGATAGATGTATGTGTAATATCTTCCCCATTCACTTCCGTTTCAAGATGGTGGCCTCTGATTTATAATGATAAGTTACGCATTTTTGGCTAAACGCATAGACCACTTGGATAATTTTGACTTCTTATGGAAAGATCGTCAAATTTGCAATAAAATTGGTTCCAATAAGAGCATCCACAGTAACTTTTAAAATGTTATTTTGGACTCTCTACAAATGGGCCACTTGCTTGAACTGGCCCAAAGTTCAATGTCATAAGCCCAGATAGGTTTCAAACTTTAGGTGGCGGTGTCAAATTATTGTGCCACCTGTTTTGCAAAATTATATATATTTTTATGTAAACTGTAATCTGTTTGAGAACAATAAACAGCTGTAATATATGAAATGGCTTTATATAGAGCAGCCCATTGCGAACTTATCTTACTGTCGACTGTTAAACAACTTCCTACAAATTAAATCTATTTCTTATATCTACCACATAATGTCTATTTAGTGTTTTGTGATTAACGGCACCATTGTCAGCAAGTTTTTTACTAAGGACTTTGGATGTTCCTTCAGTCGCTTTTCATTATTTTCACTGAATCTATTAATTCCCATTCTGAAGCTATTGATACTTAGATCATGGTATATGTACTTGATTACTGTTATATGTACTTGATTACTTGGTGTATGTACTACTATTACTGATGTAGTAAGACATGTTGAAAATTGTATCTTATTGTTTTTGTTTGGAATCGCTCCAGTACATCAATGTCGGAATTACCTGCAGTACCCCATAATTCTGTACGATAAGTCCATACTAGCTTTAAGATAGCTTTATATAACATCAGTTTACTTTCTGTTTATAAGTTTAACCTACGATTTAGTAGCCAATACATTTGGTTGAACATAGTGTTAAGTTGTTTACGTTTTGTGATTATATGCTTAAAGTATATCGTAAAAATATTTTTTACAATTTATCTAGTTATCTGTAGATAAGATTGGATTAGATTAGATACTAGAGGAAGGGATAATTCAAACCCAGGCACTGCGATCAACTGACCTATTGTGCAACTAAGCCTCTTAAAATACCTAGTTTAGCATATTGGTGCCCCTAATAAGTTCCAGCAAAGCACTGACTAGCTCACTCTGTTGAAGATCCCTAGGGTCTTGGAAATCAAAAACCACTAGCCTCCTGCTAGCAAGAGTCTCACAATCATAAATTATGTGACCTGCAGTTTCCTCCTTCCTGCACAATCTACACACGGTTTCTCCGTGGTAATTACCTATCCTGTTCAGACTACAATGCCCTGTTATGAGCCCCATGATCCTCCTGAGTTGTGCTCTGCCCAGGACATCTGCTGTCCTTTTGAGTCTTCCAATAGGAACTTTGCTTAAGAGACGTTTACTATGGGAATGCCCATGAAGATATCCCATCTTAACTGATATTGATTAGTAATCCACTTATTAATAGCAGACCTGGCCAACGATAGCGAAATCCCTAAAGCCGGTTCAGTTCCGATAAACTCAGATGCAGATCCAAGTCCAGCCAGTCGGCCTGCCTCCTCATTACCCTCAACTCTCCATGCCCGGAACGCTGTACATAAAGTTTCATTTCATTAAAAAAAATCTCTTGTGGTACTTAAAGCGTTCAGAATTAATTGGAGGAATTATGATTCCGTAGCACCGCTAAGGTCTATTTTTGTAACTTTTTTTACCGATAATTCTTTAATTGGCCATTTAAAAAAATACATTTAGAACTTTCATAAAGATTTTAAAGTTGTCTGCCAAAATAGAAATATAAGCATTTAAAGTAATTTTACTGTTTTCTATAAAATATGGAAGGTCTTCGACTTCAAGTTTAATATATAATAAATTGTTCTCAAGATAACAATGAAGGTCTAGTCGAAAGTATCATCCGGGAAACTTAAAACTAGTCCAACCCGGAACATTTTGGTTTCGCCTCTAAGATCTCCTAGCTTCACGGTATTAGTCGATATTTCGTCACTTGCATTGTTACATTGTATTCAAATGTATGTTAAACTTTAGTTAAACATTTCTCAGCAGTGGTTAAACTGAAATATTTTGTTATTCTCAAATTTCCTTGTGTAAAATTTAGGGGCTACTTTGAATCTTTCATTGCCTAGGGCTGTACTATCTACGCATGGTTTCCAAATGGTGATCCACGAGACCACATTCGTGGCTCGAGAAAGCTTTTTGAAAAACAAAGAAAAGTTATGAAAAATAGTTTCAACTATTTTTACTGAAGCTTAAATATTATTTTCATATGGCAAAAACTAACAACAATTTTTTTGGCTAGCAAAAACAGAGCTGTAGATGGACTGTTCATTGACCGAGCGAAGAAAGATCTGGTTCAACTGGACCGTTCGGCATTTGGCTTATTTATTCGTTTTTTACGCAGTTTTGGCCAAACGCATTGACTCTGATTAATTTGAAATTTGGTACTAAAAAAAGTTAGTCTAGTAACTTTTTTTTCGTAAATATTACGGTTACCGGTTAAATTAACGGAAAAGTTACGAAGACTGTTGTGGAGCGCTCTGTATATTAATTAAAAATTAAGAATATAATGCTAGGTTTGCTGTTCTTTGAACTACCAGTTGGTATATGCAGCTGATAGTACAGTACACCCGCTAATTTGTTCTTGTTTACGTTTTGCTTTGACTACACCAATGAATTCAGTTTGTTTTTAGTACATACCCCTCTTTTGTCATTATCAAGTTTGTTTTATTAATTCAAATAAACGGATATTCTTGAGTTTTCTTCAAAATTCAGTTGTTCTGGGATAATAGTTTTTATTTATATTCATTTCACTACTTTATGCAATTTTTTCATGCATACATTTCATACTGGTACCTCCGTTCTATTTGGAGAATTTTAAGAAAATTTGCCTGTTATTTGAGTGTTTCCCACAACTATTGAACCTGGGAAGCGAGGTCTTTGTTTCAAGTCGACCGTTCGGCATTTATTTCATGTTTTTGTTTGTTTGTTACTCAGTTTTGGACAAATATATCGACCACTTGGATAATTTTGACCGCTTCATGGAGAAAAATAGCATAAAATTTGTAATAAAGTTGGTCTAGTAACATTTTTCCTAAATATTACGGTTACCGGTTAAATTGGTGGAAAGTTTCGAGCGCTTCCGTAGAGCAGTGGCCGGGCTCTAAGTAAGAATCTACTGCGAGGTGCATGTGCTTTGAACTGTTACTAGTGGTTCTCAAGCCCTTACAAGTTTGAAACCCGTGTTCAACTAGAGCTCTCTACTCATAAACCCCGCAGGGGGTGTGACTAGCTGCATCTATTGAGAGGATTTAGACGTCCCTCGCGGTACCCGAGTCTAACACACATTTACACTTACAGTACTACACTTACGACTTTAACACTTTACACTCACACTTACATTTAGGGAGGCGATAATAGCCTCAATGTGCTTTTCGCCTTAAAATAACAAAAAAATTACTATTTTTTGAGGTCCCGGGGTGTTTACTCAACACTAGAAAAAAACCAAACCGACAGGAACCTATTGGCAGCGAACCTGTTAGCAAAAACTATAACTAAGCTTGGGGAATCGTGATGTGCTAACAACGTGTCTCCCAAAATAGCCGTCTTGACAGTTAGCTGTGACTTCTGACGTTTTTTTATACACTATATGATTTGTACCAAAATAGCAGAATAATATTGCTTGCTACTACTTGGTAGTATCTTTTTTTCAAAAAATCATAACACCCAAGTTGAAAAAAAACAGTAAACCGGATGTTACTGCCACAATTTTGATATTTAAGGCAAAGACTGGGTTTTCTGTTGTACCTTGTACTTTAAAATATTTTTAGCCATAAAAAATTGAATTTTTTGAGCAATAAAAACAATGGTTCCGGATTTGGTCAAACAATATCTAGATGAAATTTCAATAAAATCTGTCTATTGCAATATGCACTGATATATACAGAGACAAAGACGGACAGACATAACAATAAAACTAATTTTTGGGACTAAAGGAACCTGAAAACATTAAATTTTTAAAGTCGATTTGTTCATGATCTTTCTTCAATCTCCATAGAGTGAGATTTTAAAAAAGTTAATCAAATGCTAATGTTGAAAGTTCAAAATTTGTATATTTAAATACAATTTTTTGGCTTTCTCATTTACTCATTTTGAAAATTCAAAAAATGTGTGTAACCATTGTGTTTTCGCTATTTACTATTTAAGTGCTAGACAGACTTAGTGTTTCAAGTACGGACCCTGATAGGTTTAAGAAAGTTTCTAACACTTTTGTGTAAATTAAGTGTAATTCACACTAAAGATAAATCCGCAATGACTCGATTGTAATATTAAAGAGTGGCGCGCAAATAGTTATAACAAAATATGAATTTGCGCGGGTAAACTGAATAGGTGAATCCAACATTATCTGCACAACGATATTGTTTTTTTAGTCGAGTTTCATTCATAGTAATCTAACAAAGAGTCATTCATTGTCAAACACTGCATGATGCATGGACCAGCGCTAGATAGTTTTATAATACTGTGCACACAATTGTGATAGGCCTACAATCGTAAATTGATCTCTTCATAGTAAAGTCCTTAACGAAGTGGAAGATTGAATCCGAGTTAGTAGATGACGAAGCGAGACTGTGCACTCATTCGGTATTACTAGAATTCATTCATAATAAATTGGAACGTTTTATAAAATCTTGGCTATAACTAGTAGTTCAAAGAACAGCAGACCTCGCAGTATATTCTTAATTAATATACAGAGCGCTCCACGACAGCGCTCGTAAATTTTTCCGACTATTCAACCGGTAACCGTAATATTTACGATAAATATTCGTAACCAATTTTATTGAAAATGTTATGCTCTTTCTCAATGAAGCAGTCAGAATTATGATAGGTTTTGCCGTTCAACCAGTATCACAGTAAATAACCAGCAACTACACTCTCAACGTTGAATTAGAGTCCGCCATATTGAAATGGAAGTGAATGGGAAAATATTACACGTAAGTCTTTCGAGCTTTATACAAGGTATCTTCGTACCAAATTTCAAAACAATCGGCTAATGAGTGTGATGTACACTCCTCATCATTAAAAGACGGCCTCCGCCATCTTGAAACGGAAGTAAATAGAAAAAATTCTATACATACATCATTTGGGCTTTATACAAAATATCTTCGTACCAAGTATCAAAATAATCGGTCAATGCGATTCACTAAAACTGCGTAACTCTTTATTTTACATAAGAGGACGCCATTTTGAAACGGAGTTATTGGGGGGGAACTTACAAAAACGTCATTCGGGCTTTATACAAGGTAACTTCGTACCAAATTTAAAAAAAAATGAGTCGATGAGTTTGGCCGAAACTACGTAACAAACAAACACACAAACCAAATGCCGAACGGTCGAGTTGAAACAAAAACATCGCTTCGTTCGGTCAATAAGCAACCAATATCGATTCACTGTGGCTTGAAGGATCTCAGCACACCGAAGTTGTGGTTGGAGAAAGGCAATTTAAATCTGTCCTGCTGCGACATTTGTCTTTGAAAAACAAAACAAACCCAGCGTTCAGTTTCTTCCGCTTTCCTGATAGCGACTCATGTAATTTTGGGGGGGGACGAGTGGGTTTCTCAAAACACTTTTTAGTCAATTTTAATGAAAGTCTTTGGAAAACTTTATGAAAAAAGTTTGGGGTTATCGCTAAATGTGTAATTATCCAAGACGTAAACAACATTTTGCCATGTGCAGAATTGTCAGTTTCCAAACAGGAAGACACACCGACCACTTTGAAGACGAGTGCTGACTGTAGACGTATTTCAAAATTATCTTTGTCAAAACGGAGACTTCGAAATTGAATAGTTTAGTCTTGTAACATTCTTATATAAGCCTGCTTAAATAAGAATTAAATTCATAAGTAAATAAGAAATAAATTCCGGGCTACATTCATCGGACCTGAACCGGCTTTAGGGATCTCTCTGTCGTTGGCCAGGTCTGCTATTAACAGGTGGAGTAATAAGCAACACCGGGCAAGATAGGGTAACCTTCATAGGCATTCTCATAGTAAGCCTATGACATGGTTAACATTAATGTAAGTTATGACATTCTCTTAAGCATAGTTCCATATGGAGGACAGCAGACCTCTTGGGCAGAACACAATTCAGGAAAATAATGGGGCTTATTACTGGGCACTGTGGTCTGAGGGTACACATGAACAGGATAGGTATGTACCATCGTGAAACCGTGTGTATGTTATGTAGAAAAGAGAAGGAGACTGCAGAACACATAATCCTTGATTGTGAAGCTCTTGCTGGTAGGAGGCTAGGAGTTTTTGTTTCCAGGACCCTAGGGATTTACAGCAGAATGAGCTAGTCAGTGGATTGTTGGAACTTACTAAGGGTATCAATCTGCTAAACTAGTACTCAAGAGGTTTAGTTGCACAATAGGTCTGTTGATCGCAGTGCCTGGTGTATTATCCCTTCCTCTAGTTTGAATCTAATCTAACCTTCTGGTACTATTTTAATATAAATACTGTAATTACTTTATAGCAAAGTAAACAGTGTCAAAAATATGAAGTATGATAACGCAAGACAGTGTAATATATTTTGAGATAAAAGAAATGTATTGCTCGTTATATTAAATAGAAAAAACAAGACCGACTGCGGTCAGGGTTTATTTTTTACACCCGAAAAGTAAATGTCATTTATTTAAAAGAACCTTAAAGATAACGCAAAGAAAAAAGAACTATTTTTCAAATACCTATTTCGTGGAGATAATTTAGTGTTTATTCGACACTAAATTCGTGGAGACAGTTTAGTGTTTATACGTTAATTGTTTATTAGCTATAATTTTTATGTCATTTGTTCAAATAAGTCAGTTGTTTGCGATATTTTTATGCTATTTGTTCAAATAAGTCGTCTGTTTAGTGGAGATTATTTTGTATGTTATTTGTATAAATAAGTCAGCTGTTTAGTGGAGGTGATTTTGTATGCTGTTTGTACAAATAATCCTGTTTTGTTGAGGATTGTTTGTAGGATATCCTACAATTGCGAGCTGGTACAACAACGATCTTTGTTTAGTTTTTATTATTTTTTCCTGATTCGGTATGATTACATTTTTCATTAAATGCCTTTGTTATTAAGTAAACAATATCTTTTGCAAATTTATTAAAGTACCAGTGTTGTACAACAGTTCATTTAATACTGAATGCTGTTTGATAAAACAAAATTTTTTATTTCTTTTTCGTTTAAAATTATATTTACAACCCAGTGATAATTAAGTAGATAATTAAGATAGATAAGGAATATTTAATATTTTAAGAAATTTACATAGATTATTGCTAAAATTTTCTTGAAGACATTTTACAATTTTTGTTGATATTTTACGCATAATTTTAGTCTTGTATTCTACGAAGTACATAATTTTTTTAAGTATTTGCCATCCAAAGTTATTTTTTGTCAAAAACCATATAATAAATTACTACATCAATTACTACCTTAGCAAAGTGTAGAGAATTAGGTTCATATTTGTTAGTTTGGGAATAAATATAACAAATGAACACTTTTTTTTCAAAAATTTCATTTTGTGTAGCTATACTAAAATTGTAGCTTATTTTCAGACATGGAACTTCAATACAACTATATTTCCTCAGAAGGTAATTTTTAAAATTACTTGCTTATTTGTTTTAAAATTTAAAAAATATTGACAAACAACCACTGGAAATATTTTTATTTGTTTTAAACTAGGTTATTGATTTGTTCTTAATGTGAATGTGGATTTTATTTTTATATGTAAATATGTGAGTATGTGGATATGTGCTATTGTGAGTATGTGGATATGAAAGTATGTGCGTGTGTGGAGATGTGGATATGAACATATGTGAGTATGTGGAGATGTGGATATGAAAATATGTGGATATGTAGATATGTGCATATGTTGATATTTGGATATGTAATATGTGGATATATAAGTGTGTATGTGAGTATGTGGACATGTGAATATGGGAGTGTGTAAAACTTGGATAAGGATTAACAATAAACTTTTGAAATATTATTTACTTTTCCTAAATTTCAATTTGGATTACCCTTAAATATTGAAAATATTACTATGTTCAGTATAATGATCTGCCTTCACTAGCTTCGTCAGTTCTACTTTCGTTGACGCGTTTCGGAGAACCTCCATCTTCAAAAACTATATCTATACTCTATAGATATACTCTTTAGATATAGGAGTATAGATATAGTTTTTGAAGATGGAGGTTCTCCGAAACGCGTCAACGAAAGTAGAATTGACGAAGCTAGGGAAGGCAGATCATTATACTGAACATAGTTATAATAATCCTAGCAGAAAAGAAGAAGAATATAAAAAGAATTGAAGATATTGTTTATATGTTTTAAATTTAAAGATAAATTTAGATTAAACTATTGGATAGGCATCGGGGCCTATATTAAATATTTCTTCTAAAATTAAAAACAGATTAAACTATTTGAGATATTATTTTGTGTACTAAGCTTTAAGAAACATTCAAAACAAACCGATAAAAATTGTGTTCATTTTTCTGAAATTTGGAAACGAATTAAAACTAAAATCGTTGGAATATTCCTAGTTTATTATTGTACGTTCACTATAACGGTTACTTCAAAACCCACTGATTATTTTAAATCAAATAGTTATTAATTTGAAATTAAACAAACATGTCGACTTGTGAACAAATGTGGACACTGACACAGTTGCCTACTGTTGCAGTATTGATGTATTTCATTGTTCTGTACTGTACACATAATAATAATTAGGTTGAATTTTGTCAATTACTTTGATTTATATTAAAACAACATTTAAATTAATAAATGTAACGTTGGAGCCTCTTTGAACATCAAACTAATTACAGTGTGCCTATTGGCTATTGGCAGTACAGATGTCGCAAGAACAATTGACAAAACCGGCGAAATGAGGTCATACTAGATTCCCCACCTATCCCCTCTCTAATAGACTTACCTAGGATAGGAATAACTATTTCTTTCAATGCCATCCGGTTTCGCAACTGTCTTATCCAGTTAGATGTTGCTTTTTGTCTCTAACATGGTTAAATCATGGTGATCATAGCTTTTATAATTCCTTTAGTTTATAATGTTATATTCGATTTTTAGTTTATTGCAATTTTCATTTATATTTAGGAACATGTTAAACCAATCGTCAAAACTTTGGCAATATCTGTCATTTTTCCTTTGACTTCCATACTTATGCCGGTAAGAATAATGAAGACAGGAAACCTTCACAAGATACGG
>CM040182.1:42172036-42294536 GCA_022606455.1 Callitettix versicolor
ACACACACACACACACACACACACACACACACACACACACACACACACACACACACACACACACACACACACACACACACATCTGCAGTCTACTGAGCTTAGGTAAGTTAACTGAATTTCAGTCTTACCATATACACAGTACACACACACACACACACACACACACACACACACACACACACACACACACACACACACACACACACACACACACACACACACACACAGTTTATCTACAGTCTACTGAGAGCAGGCTAGTTAACTGAAGTTCAGTCTTACCATATACGCGTACACACAGAAACACGCGCGCACGCGCACGCACGCACACACACACACACACACACACACACACACACACACACACACACACACACACACACACACACACACACACACACATTTTATCTGCAGTCTACCGAACTCAGGTCAGTTAACTGAAGTTCAGTCTTACCATATACAGTACACACACACAAATTTATCTGCAGTCTACTCAGTTCAGGCACAGTTAACTGAAGTTCAGTCTTACCATATACAGTACACACACACACACACACACACACACACACACACACACACACACACACACACACACACACACACACACACACACACACACACACACACACACACACACACACACACACACACACACACACACACACACACACACACACACACACACACACACACAGTTTATCTACAGTCTCTTGAGCCCAGGCTAGTTAACTGAAGTTCAGTTTTACCATATACGACTTCACACACACACACACACACACACACACACACACACACACACACACACACACACACACACACACACACACACACACACACACACACAGAACACAGAGAGAGAGAGAGAGAGAGAGAGAGAGAGAGAGAGAGAGAGAGAGAGAGAGAGAGAGACAGATTATCAGCAGTCTACTGTGCGCAATCCAGTTAACTGAATTACAGTGTTACAATATACGAGTAATATACACACGAGCGCGCACACACACAGTTTATCTCCAGTCTACTGAGCTCAGTTCAGTTAACTGAAGTTCTGTCTTACCATATACGAGTACACACACAAAGTTTATCTGCAGTCTACTCAGTTCAGGTCAGTTAACTGAGGTTCAGTCTTACCATATACGAGTACACACACACACACACACACACACACACACACACACACACACACACACACACACACACACACACACACACACACACACACACACACACACACACACACACACACACACACACACACACACACACACACACACACACACACACACACACACACACACACACACACACACACACACACACACACACACACACAGTTTATCTACAGTCTCTTGAGCCCAGGCCAGTTAACTGAAGTTCAGTCTTACCATATACGAGTTCACACACACGCGCGCGCGCGCACGCACGCACGCAAACACACACACACAAAACACACACACACACACACACACACACAGGTTTTCTGCAGGTTACTAACTTCAAGTCATTTACTGAAGTCTTTTCTCACTATGCACAGACATCACTTTGCACTGGTGTCTGAAAAATGCAGTCTTAACTTTGCGTGTTAACTTCAAATCTCTAAAAGATTAGCATTAGATCAATAGTTTCAATTATAGCTGACGAATCAGTTAACCTGGTAAATCTTGACTGAATATATATCACTTTCATTAGAAGCAAAGGGTCGGTCGATGTGGCTTATTAACCCTTTAGTCTGCTGTGTTGGAACTGTGCACCTCAAGGTTGTGGATTCGAGACCTGCAGTTACTGCCGTAACACTTTACTGTACGTTAACGCTAATCCCATGTCTTTATTAGTCTAACTGGCATAAAGTATGGACCTTAAGAAAAAAAGGTAAAAATTAAGTACGTTGGTAATTACAAAATATTAAGAATATAATGCATTGTTTGTAAAAATTATTTACAAATAAAGTGCTGTACAAGACGCAACAGCGAAAACAATTATGTTGTGCTTTGTGGGAAGAATTGCAAAAGTTTAAGAAAAGAGGATTTGAGGAAAGGTTAATTACGAAACGACTAAACATTTTCTTTGTTCTTCAACATCATTTATACTTTTTTACTTCTAGTTTTGGTTTTGTGAACTACAAAAACTTTTAAGGCATAAAATTATGAATGATTTTAATTTTCACCGCTTTGTTTTGTTTTTTGCTAGTATAGTTCTATTCAAAAACATAATCTGAATGTCTGGGCTTACAACTTTGGACTTCCTTCTCCCGTTATTAATTTTAATTTTTTGTATTAATTTATAATTATTGCTCTATTTTTAATTTGCATGTGGCCTACTCGCCTAGGTTTATACAGTCAAGTTTTTCAACGTCGTTAATCCTATTTATTATACTAGTTTAAATCTTTATTAAATCTCTCCTTGGATATAGAATCGAGCTTCGTTTTTGTAGCACACCTTTTTATAACTATTAAAGTACTTTCAATAGAAGTCTATACATTCATAAAATTCTAATTAAAACAAATATATTTGGAGTAGGTGAAAGGTAATACTTTTCGATAATACTTTTTTATACTATTAAAAATTATAAAATTTTGTTTTATAACATTAAATGATATTGTAAAGTATACAGTTTACATAGTTTGCGGTATTTACAAATCGACAAAAACGATAAAAGATTAAAATTTTAAACAGCTGTATAAACGTATAGTGTAATACTTACAAATATTGTAAAGCTTAAATAGCGACTCTTCAATAGCAAAATGAAAGTCATAATTAGAACCAGAGATAATTAGAAATGGAAAATATTTTAATATAATATTTAACAACAAAGATGGAATATTTATTAAAAACGCAATACAGTTTCTAAAAAAAATTTGTACAGAAAACCACACAAATTATACAATTTACAATAAACCAAGTTTGTATTAAAAATCATTTGTTGACATTGCATATTAATATTTGTTTTTAAATGACCGAAAGTAAGACTTTTTCGATTATCTCTAAACAAAGCTTTATAATGCGAGAAGCACCTTCCCGCATCACATTGAATAATTAGAGCATATCAAATTTTGAAATGTCTGAAGGGCTTAAAACGTTTAATACTTTAAAATCTTTATTTTCTTCTTCTTTCTCGTCTTTAAGGATCCCAAGATGCTCCTTTCTGATTCGCAGTAAAATTGAATAGCCTGGAATTCTATTTAATACCACTTTAAACTTTTGATTGATTTCTTCTCCGATTTTATCTGTACATGATTTAAACTTCAAGGATAATGATATACATCATTTCCCTGCCATTATTCAAGCACGTTATCCCAATTGTTTGTTGATAAGCAAATTCCCAATTGTTTTTTGATTAGCAACTTCCCAATTGCTTGTTGATTAGCAAATTCCTAATTGTTTTTTGATTAGCAACTTCCCAATTGGTTGTTGATTAGAAAATTCCCAATTGTTTTTTGATTAGCAACTTCCCAATTGTTTGTTGATTAGCAAATTCCCAATTGTTTTTTGACTAGCAAAGTACTTGTGTTGATATGAGCTCCAAAGTACTTGTGAAAGCAACATACTTTTTTCCGAGTTTTCAATTATCGTTGGGATTTTTTTAAATTAGAAATTATATAGGCAAGATCATTATTTTATTTTTTTTTAATTTTAGTTCTGAAGGAATGACTCATTCATCTGGCATCTGTAGGTCTAAAGTTCAGTTATCGGTTCGTTGCAAAATTGAATTTCTATTTATATTCTCGATAACTTCGTACATTATTTTTTAGGAAAAGGATTAGAAAATAGGCCTATTGAATTATATTTAGATATCCTCAAAAATCGAAAAATATTTATTTAAATAAAGATTCGGGCCCTAGCCATAATCCTCAGTTGTAACGAGGACCCAAATAACATGAACATTAAAATATAAATCCTGGCTTTCATATACGCCTACACAAACTACGATGTTCGCAAAACACTGTTCACGAATACTACGAGTAGGCTAAAAATAAAAACTCCTTTCTAAAATATCGTTTGTGCTCCTTTCTTCGACCAGATTCTTGACCTACGCCATTATAGATAAATCGGTAAGGTATTACAGGATAGTACCTCCTCACCTTAACCCTGTTCTCAAGCAAGTTTTGCGTTTTTTGCCGGACTGCCGCAAGACATGCTGCGCAGCGCATTCGCGATGTACACTTAGGTCAAAAACACATTAAACAGGTCCCGGCGATCCGCGTCCCTCTTTCATCCGCCAGCCCGTCCTTCCTTTGTTTATTATTTCTACACACGCGTCGGAAGGTTTTTCTGGAAGAAGCCGTTATCAACCTAGAGTTCGTTACAGTCACAAAATTAGAACTTTAGACCTAATAAATAAAATATGCGCATGCGCACATCTGTCTAAAGATAGTGCAGTATGCCACGCTAGGATATTAAGTCTTTATTAATCAACTTACGTAAAATTAAAGTACGGATCCTATAATAGAACTTAGAACTTCGATTCTTCTATAATCCGTGCTAGGATCTTGAATAATTTATTAACTAGTAGTTCAAAGAACAGTAGACCTCGCAGTACATTCTTAATTAATTGCCTGGCCACCGCTCCAGGACAGCGCTCAGACGTGATAGCAAAACTTTCTGTCAATTTAACCGGTGCTTGACCGCTTTATTTACAAAAAATGTTACCGAACAACTTCATTGCCCTTTGTCTCTGTGAAGGGATTAAAATTGTGGTAGGACGAATTGTTCAGCCAACATCAAAGGATGTAGTCAGCTAGTGAGCAACTACCAATAGCCATCGTTAAAAGAAGTGAATTTTAAAAACATCGTACAGATACGTCTTTCGGCATTTATTACAGGTAACTTTGAGTAAAATTTCAAAACAATTGGTCTACGTGTTTGGCCAAAATTGCAAACAAACACACAAATCAAATGCAGGACGATCGAGTTAAAAAAGGGATTTCGATTAGCTTGTTCAGTTAATATACCACAGAAATAATTCAGTAGGCTAAAGGATCTGTGCAAGTATTTTTGCTGTCATTTCACAGAGAAAAGTATGCAACGCTAGGATAACGTACAAGCTCATCTTACACAGTGCTGTTAATGCACTGTGCACATGCGCAACATCCATGTGTGTGAAATGTTGAGTTCAAATAAATGAACCTCAGAAATAATAAAATAGACCAACATATTTGAGCATGAGATATTGCCTATAGTTTTAAAAGCTTAAAATATTCTGCGCTAATATATTAAGAAATTATTACACCATAGAAAAATATTTAATAGAGTATGCTATCGGAGATATAAATGGATATTGCCTATTGAATAAGAGAATAAAACATTTCATGCAAGGATATTAAGAAGTTATATACTTTATAAATAACAGAGTAAGCCAACAGAACTGAGCGTGGATATTGCCTGAAGAATATTCAAAGCAAAGATGTTAAGAAATCACACCTTATAAATAATAAAGTAGGCCAAAGTACATGGATATTGCCTATAGAGTAAAGTAATTCACACAAGGATGTTAAGAGTTTGTTAAGAGTTGTTAAGGATATTAAGAGTTTGCCAACGAACCTGTGCATGGATATTGCCTATTTAATAAATTATTTCATGCAGGGGTGTTAAGACGTTACCTTAAAAACAATAGAGTTTGCCAGCGCCCCTGTGCATGGATATTGTATATAGAATAAAGTATTCCATACAAAGATGTTAAGACGTTATTATACCTTAGAAACAATAGTTTGCCAACGAACCAGTGCATGGATATTTCCTATTGAATAAATTATTCCATGCAAGGCTGTTAAGACGTTATTATACCTTAAAAACAACAGTGTTTGCCAACGAACCTGAGCATGGATAGCCTATTGCCTGTATAGTAAATTATTCCACGCAAGGATGTTAAGACTTTATTATACCTTAGAAACAATAGTTTGCCAACGAACCAGTGCATGGATATTTCCTATTGAATAAATTATTCTATGCAAGGCTGTTAAGACGTTATTATACCTTAAAAACAATAGAGTTTGCCAACGCCCCTGTGCATGGATATATCATATAGAATAAAGTATTCCACTCAAGAATGTTAAGACGTTATTATACCTTAAAAACAACAGTGTTTGCCAACGAACCTCAGCATGGATAGCCTATTGCCTGTATAGTAAATTATTCCACGCAAGGATGTTAAGACTTTATTATACCTCAGAAGCAATAGTTTTAAAACGAACCTGAGCATGGATATTGCCTATTGAATAAATTATTCAACGCAAGGGTGTTAAGAAGTTACCTTAAAAACAATAGAGTTGCCAACGAACCTGTGCATGGATTTTGCCTGTAGATGTTCCTGTAGATGTTGCCTGTGGATTATTCCACGCAAGGATATTAAGACGTTATTATACCTTAGAAGCAATAGAGTTTGCAAAAGAACCTGAGCATGTATATTGCCTATAGAGTAAATTATTCAACGCAAGGATGTTAAGACGTTATTATACCTTAGAAGCAATAGAGTTTGCAAAAGAACCTGAGCATGTATATTGCCTATAGAGTAAATTATTCAACGCAATGGTGTTAAGAAGTTATGCTTTAGAAACAATAGAAATTGTCAACGGACCTGTGCATGGAAATTGATTATAGAGTAACTTATTCCATTCAAGGATGTTAGGAAGTTAAACCTTAGAAACAATAGAGTTTGCCAACGGACCTGTGCATGTATATTGTCTATAGAGTCAAGTATTCCATGCAAGGATGTTAAGATGTTTGCCAACGGACCTGTGCATGTATATTGTTGTCTATAGAGTCGGAGCCGCCTCGGTGGTCTAGTGGATAGCGTACTAGGCTTTCACCCCGAGGATCCGGGTTCGATTCCCGGAGAGTGCTTGGCATTTTCATACGCTATAAATCATCCCACCGTCTGCATTAGCCCAAGTGTGCACAATAGTCGGACGTTAAAAAAAAAAAAGTCTATAGAGTTAAGTATTCCACGCAAGGATGTTAAGAAGTTAAACCTTAGAAACAATAGAGTTTGCCAACGGACCTATTGCCTATGAGGTAAATTATTTCACGCAAAGAAGTTAAGAAATTATACCTCAGAAATAATAAAGTTTGCCAACATAACTGTGCATGGGCATTACATATGGAGTACACTATTCCATGCAAGGATGTTAAGAATGAATACTTTAGAAACAATAGAGTTTGCCAAAGAACCTGTGCATGGGTATTGCCTATAGAGTGTGAGAATAAAGCATTCCAAGCTAAGATATTAAAGAGTTATGCCTTATAAATAATAGAGTAGGGCTTTGTGCATGGATATTGTAAATACGCTTAATATAACAACTGATATTGTCACTAAACGTCAAAACATAAATCCAATTTTTTGGACATTTAAAAGCGTTAAATAAAAAATGTTATTCAATTTTTAATCAACCTTCGACATAATACAGTAGGCCAGTTTATATTGGATATTGTCTATAGAGTAATAGTGTGAAATAATCTCGACCAAGATATCGATACCAAATTTTTTAGTCAATTAAATGCGTGAAATAAGAAAGCAAACTTTATATAACCTTTGAAATAATGGAGTATACTAATGGTTTTCTACATAGATAGATTGCTAATTGTCTAACAGTAAAATACCGGACGCTAAAATATTTTTACATCAGTCCTTCTGTCCTTAGTCCATGAGTGACTTGCAAATAGTCAGGATTTTTTTAACTTCAAACTTCAGCAAACATAACTAGTTTTTAGCAGTAATATCAACTTATGTAAGTTTTGAAGGAATAGTACATGGTGCAAGTAATTATTTAGGCTATACATTTACTTAATTTTGATTCGAATAAATAAACCATTTGTTGTGTGTAGTAGACTATATAATCTTGCTGCTAAGATAATAAACATGTGTTTTCTTTTAAGCATACTGAAACTTATTAGCTTAATTACCTTACTAATAGAGCTCTAATAAACAAACACCTTTGAAAGTAATATACCCTAAATTATTATACCGTAGTTGCGGTCTTTCTAATTCATTACATGTTC
Organism: Callitettix versicolor; assembly: GCA_022606455.1. Taxonomy (NCBI): domain Eukaryota; kingdom Metazoa; phylum Arthropoda; class Insecta; order Hemiptera; family Cercopidae; genus Callitettix; species Callitettix versicolor. The sequence goes on from CM040182.1 coordinate 42,180,023, forward strand.
TGCATTATATGTTGTACAATTACCTTAATTTTACAGCTCGCAGTCCTTAATTAGTGTTGTTATAACAGGTCTGGAAGTCTGGAAGATTTTTTCGTCTCTCAATTAGGGATTGTGAACAGGAGCGGTTGTAGTCATGGGCGAACCACCGCCCGGGCCCCTCGCTTAGGAAGAGCAAAGCGCCAGAGAAAAACATCCGAGAATAACCATTTCAAAGAGGTCAAGACCCACGATAAATAAATAAATAATTATAATGAAACATGTTTTCAAATCAGTAACTCTGACAAATATAATTTTTATTTTTAATAAACCAAAGTTACTAAGTACACATTTTCTTAAACATTTTAAATAATACAAAATAATTAGTACTTTTCGTCCAAAAGAAGAAATCTATCTTCAAAACTACCTTCAAGGGAAGAATCCTGTATTATTTTGAAATACTGAGACCAATCTTTCCAGTCAGCCTATCCGTCTGTCTCACTCTGTACGTCTATTTTCACTTTTATATTCTTGTTATACGAATAGCTTATAAAGTATACTGTGAAAAACAGGTATTGAAACTTTGATGAATCATTAACTATTATTTTTATTAAACTGATAGACCGATTTTTATAAAATCAGGCTTGTAGATCAATATCGGGAATATTCACCAGTGAAATGTAACCAACTTTATAGGCATTATACAAGTGTTTCACAAACACAAATTCACAAGGATTGTTACAGTAAATTAATTTTTTGTTCATTATCTCTTATGGTTGAAAGAACAGTAGACATCGCAATTACGTAATATACAGAGTAATATACGTAATATACTTTCTACGACAGTGGTATTTTTAAAAAATGTTACTGGATTTTTTTTGTATTTTAAGGTGAAAAGCACATTGAGCTATTATCGCCTTCCTAAATGTAATTGTGAGTGTAAAGTGTTACAGTCGTAAGTGTAGTGTTATAAGTATAAGTGTGTGTTAGTCTCGGGTACCGCGAGGGACGTGTAAATCCTCTCAATAGGTGCAGCTAATCTACACTCCGTGCGGGGGATTACTGGACTAACTTTATTGAAAATTGTATGCTCTTTCTCCACGAAGCGGTCAAAATTATGATAGTTTTTGCCGTTAAGGCAGTATTACAGGAAATAACCAGCAACTACACTCACAACTTTGAATCTGAGCCCGCCATCATTAAACAGAAGTGAATGGAAAAAAATGTTACACATAAGTCGTTCGGATTGTATACAAAGTACTTTTGTACAACATTAGAAAACAATCGGTTAATGCGTTTAGTGAAAACTGCTTAACAAACAAACACACACCAAATGCTGAAAGACTTGAAACAGAGACTTCGCTTGGTCAGCAAAACACACGAAATCCTAAAAACAGCTCAACTAGCTCCACTATATAGGAACAATGTTAATATGGAAGTTACGTTGTACAAACAAACACAACGAAACTTCGATCAGCTGTTAAATTAATATCACATGTTTCGTTTTCTCATATGATACAACTACGAAGGAATGTATCAACTTGATATTTAATGTAGGAACTATGCAATTTCAGTTGTTATTTTTATTTTTCTATGTATATGATGGGGAAATATTCTTATGCTCATAAAATTTCCTACAAAGTGCTACTGTGCTTTCTTGAAAAAATAGATAAAACCACCCAAACATTGGCCTGCAGTAAAATGTTTTCTTACGAGAGAGATTTTTCGTCCATAAATCATTAAAAATGTTTGACTTTTATAATTATTTACAAATCTGCAAAGTTAATGGATTCCAATGGCACGTCTAATATTGAAATCCATTCGGAGGAACACTAGATTTAGTTGTACAAAGAAATCTCTCATTTAATTATTATATTTAGTCTAGATATAGATAGAGCTTTCATGAGTGTAACAATATTGCTTTGATAAGTGTCGGTCTTTTCAGTATAACAGAATTGTTTTATAATTAAAATGGTATGTCTCACAAATCATTATAGATACATATTATACTACAGTATAGATAGAACTAAATATAATTGTCAGACCTTTTAAATTGTTTTTGGTTGGTCTAATGTCCGGTTGGAAGAACGTCCATTTCATATCACGTTACATAAAATGACTTCAAATTTAAAGTTACTTTAAAGGTTTTTTCTGTTATTTCAAGGCGAAAAGCACATTGAGGCTATTATCGCCACCCTAAATGTAAGTGTGAGGGTAAAGTGTTTCCCTCACTAAATGTAAATGTAAAAAGTCGTAAGTGTAAATGTGTTAGACTCGGGTACCGTAAGGAACGTCTAAATCCTCTCAAATAGGTGTAGCTAGTCTGCACCCCCTGCGGGAATTTTTTAATTTTTTCTGTTGCAAGAACATTTTTAACAAACCTTTACGTTAGAAATAGTTAAAGCTTTGTTAAATTTAATAACTATTTAATGGCTGGTAAGATGGTCGTCCGACGAACAGCTGATCATTTTTAGGTTATTTGTACAATTTGTTTTGAAGGTTATGTGTTTTGTTTACTCTCGCCTTATTGTTCCTACTAGCAGGCCTATTGCTATTTTTTTATTCTCAAAGAAAATAATCAGAAACTATAAAAAAGTGCACGAAAATTTATGGTTATTTAAAACTACTGTTTAATAAAACTGATACTATAACATTATAAAACATTAAGCACTTTTATCAATTGTAAAACATAACCTCTAAAAGTATATTTAAGCATTGTTTAAAGAAGCTACATAGGTTAATACTTTAACAAACATACAACAATCCTTTTAATTTTAACAGACGTTCTAACAATACAAAATTAAACTTAGATTAACGCTTTAAAAACCTATTACTTTATAGAGATTTTTTTTCTATGTTTAGTAAGACTTTAAAATGAATTTAAATATAAAGGTCTTTTAAATAATTCAATGAACATTTTTGCAATCAGCATAAGTCTAATGTATAACTTATATAAACTTGCTAAAGTGTAAAAAATAGTTTTTTTATAAATCTCTTCTCTGTCTCCCTCCCTCCCTCTTTCTCTCTCTCTCTCTCTCTCTCTCTCTCTCTCTCTCTCTCTATATATATATATATATATATATATATATATATATATATATATATATATATATATATAGGTCTTGATGTTTGACTTCACCATGTGGCATTTTTTTTTGGATGAGGAGACTGAGCTGTCTTCCACTGGCTTGATTGCTGTTTTGTTCCAAGGTCATATCCATAACACCGTGATTCATCACCAGTCCCTATATAATGGGGCTGTCTTATAAGTAAAAAATCCTTTCATGTTTAATTAATTATTTATTATTTAAATATTTAATTTAATTTAGTTAAATTGATTTGATCTGCATATTTTTGTTATTAAATTAAGTAACAAGCTTACGTACAATTACTTACCAACAAAATTCTTATTAATTATTTCCAACAAAAACATGTGTTTTTAGTACTTTAAAAGCACAAAGTAAATCTTATCTACTTACATACTTAACATTACCAGTTGCATATTAAACCAACTGTCTTTTTAGTTAATTATGTCGGATAACATTTTTATTTAAACATTGAATATCTACTTATAGATATGTCTTAAATAGATAGGTCTTATAAGACTGTTTGTTTTTATAAATCTCAAATAGGCCTTGTATTTCTAATTTATAAATAGTATAAAAGTGTAATAGACCAAAATTTCACGATCTTCTTATCGGGAATGGTATTTCATTTCTAAATTATTTTCATTGTAATGTTTATATTTTCTAAAATTACAGTCGAGTAAGAATTCCGATACAGAGAAACATATGGCTAGCTAACTACAAGATATAGCCTAGTAAATCGAACTTATCATCATATACCATATATATTATTCTTATAAGTACAATAACAATTGAATGCTGACAAAAAACCTTCCCAGCCTGCATTATTCCATCCGCTTTAACCAAGTGAAGTTTTTCACATTCGATTAGTTTAGTAGTTAGTTTAATTATTTAGCAATTTTTTCATTATGTTTAACCTTATGGTTGAATGTACCTTACTTGTTCCCATTAAGGCCTCTCCAAATGTTTGTCAGGTAGCTTCAGTGTTGCCAATCTCTTCCGTAATAATTACAGACAGCTAGACATAAAATTACCGGCAAAGTAATTATATATATATACATATATATATATATATATATATATATATATATATATATATATATATTTGCACAATAGGTCAGTTGATCAGTTGATCGCAGTGCCTGGGGTTAAACAAATTCCTTCCTCTAGAATATAATTACAAAATATTGTATATTTTGTATGTATGTATGTATATACCGGATACATTTATTTCATCTGTATTTGTGAATGATAAATAATTGTATAATTATCCAATCTTATACAATTTCGTATAGTTATATAACGAGTGTGATATTTTGTTTCATACTCTATAAATCATTCCATCGTCTGTATTAGCCCAAGTGTGCACAATAGTCGTACGTTAAAAAAATAAAATTATATATATATATATATATATATATATATATATATATATATATATGAATCACATTAAAAACTTGTGTACTTCCGTTTGACGTAATTATTTCTAGAAGAAACATTATTGTTCCGACAAGTCGCCAAAATCATATCTGGTATCTTCTAGGTTATTCTCACACCAAGTCTGAAGTCGAACATTCATCATGAGTTTGGTTTTCAATGTGATTCGTTCACATTTTTCCATCCGTAAGGAATTCGTATAATCATGTGTGTGTGTGTGTGTGTGTGTGTGTGTGTGTGTGTGTGTGTGTGTGTGTGTGTGTGTGTGTGTGTGTGTGTGTGTGTGTGTGTGTGTATGCGCGCGTGTGTATGCGCGCGTGTGTGTATTCCGAATAGATTTTTTATATTTTGAGATATTCGCACAAACTTTTACGCAGAAGTTGTTTAGGGTCCAAGAGTGACAAATACTACGGAAGTGACGACACTTCATATCCACCCAAAATCGCTATTTTTCTTTTTTAATTCAATTATATCAATCAAATAGAGATATTTGTTAGTGATCATTAACAGTATTGTTAGTATTAACGAAACCTAAAATTTCTCCATAGAGACCCTTAACCACAAAACATCTCTTCGATCCTTATAAACCGAATTTTGTTGAAATTTGATCAAAACTGTATTTTTTTCATAATTTTCGTAATGCATTTTAATAATCGTTTCATTTAGACAGGAATGAACTACACCCATTGCTAGTTTGATACAAAACCTAGACTGTGAAAATAAGCAGTAAAATAGTATTTTCAAAACTAAATATCTAAAAATGAGCTGAATGAGGAACAAAAAAGTGAACTGATCATGGATCACATCTAAACATTTTTCATTATGTTTAACTTATAGTTGAATGTACCTTATTTGTTCACAGTCTTCTCTAAATTTTGGTCAGGTAGCACCAGTGTTGCCAATCTCAACCGTAATAATTACCGACAGCCAGGCATGAAATTATAGGCAAATTATTTATATATATGTGAATCACATTAAAAACCTGTGTACACTGGTTAGTACTCTGCATACAAAATGAGAACACAAAATATCAACACTTATAACGGAGTAAAATAACTTCTCTTGATAATTTTTGTATATTCTTGGCGAGACAAAAATTACCCGATTTTCTTTCATTACCCTCATGACTACCAACGAATCGGGTAATTACCCGCCAATTTGCAATACGGGATAGAACAGGCCTATTGTTCGATGTAAGGGGGAAGGGGTTAGGCCGTATAATCAATCATAGTTTCTGAACAGTTATAGTGTATTTTAGTGTAACTTCTGTTTGTATAAGATCTCTGTGAAGTGTAATCAGGGTAATGTAAGTTATTCTGTTCGTATCGAATTATTTTCCTTTCATTTAGCGGCAAAGTGTTTTCTTTTTTTTCTTCATTTAGACGCCATGCCCCGATGCTCTTTGCATGGTTTTTTATCACCTAGAAAGAGTTTTGCCTCCGAATATTTAATTTGTCATATTTATAGTTTTCCATAAATAGACCACATCGATTTTAAACAATTTTTTTAAAAGAAGATTTTAGTGAATGTATGAATTGTAAAAATGAATTTGAACAGCACTATTTTCACAGGTTAGTCGCTGGACTGATTTCGTTTCAATTTTACGCATAAGCCTACTTCAAAGTTTGTTGGCGTTTTTAAAAATTTTAATGTGAAACTTAACGTTGGCAATGAACTTATTTCACTAAATAAAAAATATACTGATATCTTGTAGATTGAAATTAGGAAATACAAACACAAAAACAAATCGGTAATAAGGATTTTAAAATGATTGATTTTTACTTATGCAAATTTCGCTTATAATTGGAAATACACAATTAAAATCATTGAACTAAATTTGAAATAATCGGCATTTCCGGTTGGTGACTAAATCGAAGGAAACAATATCGAGAAGCTCGTTCTTCCCCTTCCCCGAAAGTCGACAGTCTATTAGGATTATAATTTTCCGTTTCCAATACTGGCAATTGTTAGCTATACTAATGAGACTAATGCAATGGTCAATAGTTAAAGAGTAAAGCCGACTAACGACCCTAGTATTACCTCCTCGCAAAGTTTGGTATTCACACTATGCACGCGTGCGTGATGCACGGAGTCATGACCTGCACCAACACACAGACATCACACGCAAGCAGGGCTTACAACGGAAATGCGGCCATCTTCTATGCTGAAAAACACCAACATTCAACATAGTAGCCTAGGTGCACGAGGCAAATATCAGGCTCTGGGTAATAACAACTCAAATGTACTCGAGAGAGTTTGTATTTTAATGTCAAACATTGATAAAATAATCGCGGCACGCAACGGTCTCGCTGACGTGATGGGAACCATATTCCAAAAATCATTTCTTAGTCGTACCTTAATAGCACCCTCTTTTGAAACTCTGACTTCGCAGCATCTTAACACGCAACTTTCAAATTGAAAATACGAAAATGAACCCTGACTGCCGTCAAATTAAATTTCTTAATTAGAACCGATTTAAAAACGTTGATTTATGCAGTTTTTAATGCTGATTTTGATTGTGAAATCGTATTTTCAAAGACAGTTAATTTTTAAATTTTGAATGACCACCATTTTGAAACTGTTGAACGAATATTGCTGGTTAACGAATTTGTCCAAACTGTTATCAAAGTCGATTTTCGTGTCAAGTCAAGTTTGAATGAAATTGCTAAAACATACACACACACACACACACAATGCAATATATTCGTCATATATATATATATATATATATATATATATATATATATTATATATACACACACATACATATACATTATTATTACACACACACACACACACACACACACATATACACACACATATATATATATATATATATATATATATATATATATATATATATATATATATATATATATATATGTGTGTGTGTGTGTGTGTGTGTGTGTGTGTGTGTGTGTGTGTGTGTGTGTGTGTGAACGAATCTTCAAAAAGTAATTTAGAGGTCAGGTTAGTGCTCAAAGCCCCGGCTCTGGGTCTTACCATGATGACCGCTCCAAAAGTTCATCTTACAATTGAAACTCACTCATTAAGCTATTGCATGAGATAGTATATTATCTTATTTTTCAATTGGAACTTTGTCATTATTTGTGTTTTAGATATGCTCTATCACATGTTTTAGTTTAGGCACTTGAGAACGAGAATTGACTCACATTCTCGAAACGGCATGTATAAACTATTGGAAACTTCCGATTTGTAACAGTAACAACATATGAAGGATTGTTTCTTACGGGGGGGGGGAGTGAACTGCTATGATTATTTTTTAATAATAAAGTTGCCATTATTTGAATTTTGGATTTGTGCTATCACACGTTTTAAGTTAGGCAAGTGAAATACAGAGTTTATTCACAGTTTCAAATGATGCAGGTGTCCGCTAAAAAATAATAATAAACACGAAATTTTAGAAATAAGAAATAATTTTAAAAACAGAAGTGTAATGCATATGAAATCGTAACGGTATGGTGAGGGTCCTGTTTAGAGAAAGTTAAACTTTTCTTTCAAAATTAATTGTAAGCGTTACTTAATGAAATATATAAAATTTCTTGTGAACTACAACTGTATCGAAAAATCAAGTTTACAATATTAGTTATTTATCTCTACACTAGGTTTTGTTCTTCTATAGCTTTGCGAAAGTAGGCAGTAAGTAATTTTTTTTAATTTTAATAAAAAGGGTAATGCTAAAATAACGTAAATCAAATTATACCATACACAGTTAATTTATATGCTAAAGTAACAGTTAGTCGTGAGTTGAAAAACAATTGGATAGTTTCACTGATTTCAACGTAAGTTTTGAGGTGTTAAAAGAACACAATTTTATATAACGTATAACAATTTATAATGTTTTTATTATAAGGGGGGGTCTCTGTTTGTATAATGTATGGGGTATCTGTCTGTATAATGTTTGGGGTCTCTGTATAATGGGGTCTTTGTTTTAACTCGACTGTTCCGCATTTTGTGTGTTGTTACGCAGATTTGATCAGACGCAATGACCGATTGTTTTGAAATGTGTTACTAAAATACCTTGTATAAATCCCGAAAGAATTATGTGTAAGATTTTTTCTCATTCACTTTCTTTTCAAAATAACAGTGAACGATAACACTTTTATTGAACGATAACAGTGTAGTTGCTGGTTATTTCTTTTAATACTGACCGAACGGCAAGACTTACCATAATTTTGACCGCATCGTGGAGAAAGAGCATAAAATTTTCAATAAACTTGTTCCAGTAACATATTTCGTAAATATTACGGTTACCGGTTAAAATGGCGGGAAACGTTACACACACACACACGCACGCACGCACGCACACACACACGCGCGCGCGCACACACTAATTTGTAATTCAGTAAAACAGTGAAGTGTGCAGTTAACTTCAGTAACGTTACGAGCGCTGTCGTGGAGCGCTCTGTATATTAATTAAGAATATACTGCGAGGTCTACTGTCTTTTGAACTACTAGTTATAATAACGACTGTAAACTAAAATTAATTACATGTAATGTACTGCATAATATTCTTTGTCATTGTATTTTTAAACAGAACTATCTATACTGCTAGCAATAAAATATCGCATTTCTGGTTGGCAGGTTTAATTTACACCAGTTCAATGAGATATAGCACTGCTGCAGAGAACACTGTTCTTAGCACTGAGCAGAGAGCAGTTGTGATTGCTCTTCACCTACCCTGCTCACTGCTCAATGTTGTCTGCTCTTTGTTTTACAAGGAATTTACGCGCGCAAAGCGATAATAAAAGAATAATGAAAATTACGAGAAATAAAAGTTATTGTAATGATGTTTATTAATTAATAACATATTGCTTATATTACTATAAATAATAATAAATAAGGTCTATTTGTATTATTTCCTTTTAATTAAATAGCTAAAAACGTATTTTTACTTTTATTAATTGATCATAGTTTCATATACTTAATTAATGATTCAAAAAAACATACAAATTATTTTTTATATTCCTTATTGTACAGATTCGAGGGTTTATAATTGGTAATTTTTTGTATTTACATTTGCTTCACATAGACTACCGTGAAAACATCTAGAAGTTTATTCCTATCATTTTGATTACATTTTATTAATTTTTTTTAATTATAATAATATTTATTTTGAACAAAATCATTTTTAGTCAATTTAGTTCATTTAATTTATTTACCAATACATAATTATGTTACGTACGGAACTTATAATTATATATATATATATATATATATATATATATATATATATATATGCACAATGACAATTGTCTGCATTAATTTTACTAATTTGATAATATGCTTCCATCTTTATTTTAAAATTTTTAATAATAAATATTGTTCATTAAGAATTTACTAGCGCAATAAACAACAGTGAGCAGTTAGCTCACTGCAGTACGTTTCCTTATTAGTAAACTGTTCTCTAAACTGTGAGTAAATCACTGCTACTGTTCACTGCTAACAGGAAAACACTTTTACACCACTCTGAATGTGACCCAATGTGCGCACGTAGCGTTTACCGAGTAAGCAATGATAAGTGGTAAAACTGCGGAGGAGGTAGAATTAACTTGTTAGGCATATTACTGGTAAAATATATGTTCCAACACACCAACACACAGACATCACACGCAAGCAGGGCTTACAACGGAAATGCGGCCATCTTCTATGCTGAAAAACACCAACATTCAACATAGTAGCCTAGGTGCACGAGGCAAATATCAGGCTCTGGGTAATAACAACTCAAATGTACTCGAGAGAGTTTGTATTTTAATGTCAAACATTGATAAAATAATCGCGGCACGCAACGGTCTCGCTGACGTGATGGGAACCATATTCCAAAAATCATTTCTTAGTCGTACCTTAATAGCACCCTCTTTTTGAAACTCTGACTTCGCAGCATCTTAACACGCAACTTTCAAATTGAAAATACGAAAATGAACCCTGACTGCCGTCAAATTAAATTTCTTAATTAGAACCGATTTAAAAACGTTGATTTATGCAGTTTTTAATGCTGATTTTGATTGTGAAATCGTATTTTCAAAGACAGTTAATTTTTAAATTTTGAATGACCACCATTTTGAAACTGTTGAACGAATATTGCTGGTTAACGAATTTGTCCAAACTGTTATCAAAGTCGATTTTCGTGTCAAGTCAAGTTTGAATGAAATTGCTAAAACATACACACACACACACACAAATGCAATATATTCGTCATATATATATATATATATATATATATATATATATATATATATATACACACACACACACACACACACACACACACACACACACACACACACACACACACACACATTACATATACACATATATATATATATATATATATATATATATATATATATATATATGTGTGTGTGTGTAATATATGTAATGTATATGTGTGTGTGTGTGTGTGTGTGTGTGTGTGTGTGTGAACGAATCTTCAAAAAGTAATTTAGAGGTCAGGTTAGTGCTCAAAGCCCCGGCTCTGGGTCTTACCATGATGACCGCTCCAAAGTTCATCTTACAATTGAAACTCACTCATTAAGCTATTGCATGAGATAGTATATTATCTTATTTTCAATTGGAACTTTGTCATTATTTGTGTTTTAGATATGCTCTATCACATGTTTTAGTTTAGGCACTTGAGAACGAGAATTGACTCACATTCTCGAAACGGCATGTATAAACTATTGGAAACTTCCGATTTGTAACAGTAACAACATATGAAGGATTGTTTCTTACGGGGGGGGGGAGTGAACTGCTATGATTATTTTTTAATAATAAAGTTGCCATTATTTGAATTTTGGATTTGTGCTATCACACGTTTTAAGTTAGGCAAGTGAAATACAGAGTTTATTCACAGTTTCAAATGATGCAGGTGTCCGCTAAAAAATAATAATAAACACGAAATTTTAGAAATAAGAAATAATTTTAAAAACAGAGAAGTGTAATGCATATGAAATCGTAACGGTATGGTGAGGGTCCTGTTTAGAGAAAGTTAAACTTTTCTTTCAAAATTAATTGTAAGCGTTACTTAATGAAATATATAAAATTTCTTGTGAACTACAACTGTATCGAAAAATCAAGTTTACAATATTAGTTATTTATCTCTACACTAGGTTTTGTTCTTCTATAGCTTTGCGAAAGTAGGCAGTAAGTAATTTTTTTTAATTTTAATAAAAAGGGTAATGCTAAAATAACGTAAATCAAATTATACCATACACAGTTAATTTATATGCTAAAGTAACAGTTAGTCGTGAGTTGAAAAACAATTGGATAGTTTCACTGATTTCAACGTAAGTTTTGAGGTGTTAAAAGAACACAATTTTATATAACGTATAACAATTTATAATGTTTTTTATTATAAGGGGGTCTCTGTTTGTATAATGTATGGGGTATCTGTCTGTATAATGTTTGGGGTCTCTGTATAATGGGGTCTTTGTTTTAACTCGACTGTTCCGCATTTTGTGTGTTGTTACGCAGATTTGATCAGACGCAATGACCGATTGTTTTGAAATGTGTTACTAAAATACCTTGTATAAATCCCGAAAGAATTATGTGTAAGATTTTTTCTCATTCACTTTCTTTTCAAAATAACAGTGAACGATAAAACTTTTATTGAACGATAACAGTGTAGTTGCTGGTTATTTCTTTTAATACTGACCGAACGGCAAGACTTACCATAATTTTGACCGCATCGTGGAGAAAGAGCATAAAATTTTCAATAAACTTGTTCCAGTAACATATTTCGTAAATATTACGGTTACCGGTTAAAATGGCGGGAAACGTTACACACACACACACACACGCACGCACGCACGCACGCACGCACACACACACACTAATTTGTAATTCAGTAACACAGTGAAGTGTGCAGTTAACTTCAGTAACGTTACGAGCGCTGTCGTGGAGCGCTCTGTATATTAATTAAGAATATACTGCGAGGTCTACTGTCTTTTGAACTACTAGTTATAATAACGACTGTAAACTAAAATTAATTACATGTAATGTACTGCATACTATTCTTTGTCATTGTATTTTTAAACAGAACTATCTATACTGCTAGCAATAAAATATCGCATTTCTGGTTGGCAGGTTTAATTTACACCAGTTCAATGAGATATAGCACTGCTGCAGAGAACACTGTTCTTAGCACTGAGCAGAGAGCAGTTGTGATTGCTCTTCACCTACCCTGCTCACTGCTCAATGTTGTCTGCTCTTTGTTTTACAAGGAATTTACGCGCGCAAAGCGATAATAAAGAATAATGAAAATTACGAGAAATAAAAGTTATTGTAATGATGTTTATTAATTAATAACATATTGCTTATATTACTATAAATAATAATAAATAAGGTCTATTTGTATTATTTCCTTTTAATTAAATAGCTAAAAACGTATTTTTACTTTTATTAATTGATCATAGTTTCATATACTTAATTAATGATTCAAAAAAACATACAAATTATTTTTTATATTCCTTATTGTACAGATTCGAGGGTTTATAATTGGTAATTTTTTGTATTTACATTTGCTTCACATAGACTACCGTGAAAACATCTAGAAGTTTATTCCTATCATTTTGATTACATTTTATTAATTTTTTTTAATTATAATAATATTTATTTTGAACAAAATCATTTTTAGTCAATTTAGTTCATTTAATTTATTTACCAATACATAATTATGTTACATACGGAACTTATAATTATATATATATATATATATATATATATATATATATATATATATATATATATATGCACAATGACAATTGTCTGCATTAATTTTACTAATTTGATAATATGCTTCCATCTTTATTTTAAAATTTTTAATAATAAATATTGTTCATTAAGAATTTACTAGCGCAATAAACAACAGTGAGCAGTTAGCTCACTGCAGTACGTTTCCTTATTAGTAAACTGTTCTCTAAACTGTGAGTAAATCACTGCTACTGTTCACTGCTAACAGGAAAACACTTTTACACCACTCTGAATGTGACCCAATGTGCGCACGTAGCGTTTACCGAGTAAGCAATGATAAGTGGTAAAACTGCGGAGGAGGTAGAATTAACTTGTTAGGCATATTACTGGTAAAATATATGTGACATACGGAATAATAATGATACTTTGTACAATATTTTGATTGTACAAATTTGTACAATCATTGTACAATATTGTACAAATTTGATAGTACAAATTAAAAAAAAAAGAAATGAAAATATGTCGATAAAAAAAGAATATAGCACCAAGTGGTAAAAAGTTCCACGCCAAGTCTACAGTTAAAAAATTTGGTTTTTTTTGTTGTTATTTTATGGCGAAAAGCACATTGAGGCTATTATCGCCTCCCTAAATGTAAGTGTGAGTGTAAAGTGTTAAAGTCGTAAGTGTAGTGTTGTAAGTGTAAGTGTGTATTAGACTCGGGTACCGCGAGGGACGTCTAAATCCTCTCGCAATAGGTGCAGCTAGCCTGCACCCCCTGAGGGTCAAAAAAATGTTGTTAAATCACCTTCGAATTCCGCCAAGAACCTGTTTACGCAGGTTACTGAACAATATCAAGCAATATTCAAGTTTACTTTAACAATACCGCGATTTTGGGCGTGCCTTATCCTTCAAAATATCTAACACACACACACACACACACACACACACACACACACACACACACACACACACACACACACACACACACACACACACACAGTATGAATTATACAGTTTGAACCAAAATAAGTGCGTAGTTCAAGTTTAATAATCTGATGATTTTATACGTGCCAATAAGCTGCGCATAGAGAATAACATGGAAGCACACCATTGTCATTAAAGTGAGTAATGAGAAATAGGCAGCCAAGTGCGAAGATTGATATTGTTCAGTAAACTGCGTAAGCAGGTGACTGGTTCTTGGAGGTACTAAAAGGTGATTTGAACAACTTTTTTACTTGCAGACTTAGCGAGGAACGTTTAACCACTTGGTGATTTTTGTTTAGATTGGGATCGTTTTTGTATTAAAGCCACTGGCGCCAAACACTGTGCAAAGTGGCCATGATAGATTATATTATCTAATAATTGCTGAAGACAATAAAATGTGTACAAAGGCATTTATGTGTCTTTATGTCTTATGTGTATTTATTATGTATGTGTCAAAGACATAATGTGTACATACTGCTTAAATTTATTTTAATAGTCTAAGATTGTGAGAGCTGAATGTTTTAAGATTGTTAGAGAACTTAGAAATATATATTTTTAATTTTTCATAATGTATAAACAAAGTCATCTTTCATAGATAAGTGTTCAGTTAATTAACATACAACATACTGAAATCGGTAATTGTTGTGGCAGTTTATTGAAGTTTTATAATTGTATAGGGTTTGTATATGAAAGGCAAATACTGCAACCATGATGCAAAATGAGTTGTCAATTATGTAAGTTGGTTAAGTAGTTTCTCTTGGATTGTCAAAGTTTCCAATTTTAATATTTTGTTTAGCCTAAAGTTTTTGGACGAGTTTTTAAATTTAATAGTTTTGAATATATTATTATTTTATTTATGTAGGAAGTACATACTATAGCCATAACGCTGATCAGTCATCGCTGATCAAAGTTGTTTAAGTAACTTAGGCTGTAGGCGCATAAATGTTCAGCGGTTTTTTGCAATTTTACAAAGGTAAACCTACTTTTTTTGTTTTTTACGTAAAAGGCACATCCTGCAAACAGAACGTATAAAACGAGTCATTGCTGATAAAAATCGGTTCAGTAATTTTATGCTGCTGACGCGTCAATGTTGAAGAAGAAAAAATATTTTCAAATGCAATTTCGAAATTATTTTTTTTTCTACGCTATGACTCTACCGATTTTCAATTTTTTTAAAAATTTTACCATTTTCTTAGTAACCTTAATAGTACTTCGAACTATATATAGACGTTTTCATTTTGAAGTTTTGGATACCTGAAAAGTACAAATCGTCATCTGCTGTGTATGTATATGTATGTATATATATATATATATATATATATATATATATATATATATATATATATATATATATATATATATATATTATCTGCGTATAGACCCTGTTGGATCATTCAAAGCACTCATGTCTTGCTCCTTCTAATCCTCCACACCTCCCTCATCCTGTCCCCATGGATCCTCTTCCGCTCCTCCGTCCATTTTACCCCTGCTCTCTTTGGGATTTCATTCTCTGGGACCTTCCAACCGAGCATCTTTCTCCTGTATGCGTTCCTGTCTTCAACGTCTATTGAGTCTGTTTCTGCGTCATGTAGGTCTATTCTGACTTGTGCGATCCCCGAAGTTGTTGATTTGACACCTTGTATATACTTAAGGATTCTGTTGGCAAGTCTCGTTGTTGGGAGTCTACTGATGTGTCCATAGAACCGAAGCCTCCTTCTTCTGATATCTGCTGCCAGGTTCGACATCTTCTCTGTGGTCTTCCGGGAGTGCAACCTGTATCCATCTTCTGTTAATATCGGGCCAAGGATCTTCCTCAAGATTTTGCGTTCTTCCTTCAAAATATCCTCCATGGTAGCTTTTGTGTGGAGTGCTGGCGTCTCACTTGCATATAATACCTCCGGTTTTATGACTGTGTTGTAGTGTCTGATTTTTGTATGCGTCGACATACATCTCTTATTGTAGATATCACGCGTTATACCAAGAACCCTCTTCATTCTCAGTAGCCGAACCCTTTGCGCAGCCTTCTCGTCACCCGTGGGTTCAAGAATTTCTCCCAGATATTTGAAGTGCTTGATTCTGTTTATCTTACCATACTTTGTGTTTAGTTCTTGAATATTTAATTTTGAACAGAAGAATTCGGTTTTTTTAAACGAGATCTGTAGACCGACCCTCTCTGCAAATTCGTTTAGGACTTCTATCTGTTTAATCGCTGTTGTTTCATTATCTGTGAGTATGGCTAGGTCATCTGCAAAAGCTAGGCACGCGATTTTTGTGTTGTCCTTAGGTCTTCCAAGTCGAACTTGTTTCCAGTGCCATTCAATTTTTAATTCTTTCTCCCATTCCCTGATAACTTTGTCCAACACCAGATTGAAAAGGAGAGGCGAGAGTCCATCTCCTTGGCGAACTCCAGTTGTGATCAGGAAGGGTTTGAAAATTTCCCCCATAAATTTCACCTTAGCGATTGCGCCTGTCAGTGTTTGTTTGATCAGTCAACAAACAAGGAGATGGACTCTCGCCTCTCCTTTTCAATCTGGTGTTGGACAAAGTTATCAGGGAATGGGAGAAAGAATTAAAAATTGAAGGGCACTGGAAACAAGTTCGACTTGGAAGACCTAAGAACAACACAAAAATCGCGTGCTTAGCTTTTGCAGATGACCTAGCCATACTCACAGATAATGAAACAACAGCGATTAAACAGATAGAAGTCCTAAAGGAATGTGCAGAGAGGGTCGGTCTACAGACCTCGTTTAAAAAAACCGAATTCTTTTGTTCAAAATTAAAACTTCTGATTTCAAGTTTTAGGATCAAGTTCATGTTCTTCCAGGATATTAAACAAAGATTTTCGATCAATGGAATCGTACGCTTTTTTGAAATCTACGAACGTACAGATCACTGGGACATTCCTTTTAGCTTTTACTTGCAATATTGTTTTCAGGTTGAAAATTTGTTCTGTGCACGTGCGACCCGGACGGAAGCCTGCCTGGTACTCACCAATTCTGTATTCTATCTGTTTTTGTGTTCTTTGAAGAAGACATGTTGAGAGTATTTTGTAAGTAACTTGTAGTAAAGAAATTCCTCTGTAGTTGTTCACGTCTGTTCTGTCTCCTTTCTTGTGTAGGGGGTGAATAAGAACACACTTCCAGTCATCCGGTAATTTTTCCGTTCGCCAGATATCCGTGATGATATTTGTTAATTCCTGTAATGAGTTCGGTCCGAGATTCTTCAGAAGTTCTGCAATGATTCCATCTTCTCCTGATGCCCTGTTGTTTTTCAGTAGATGTATGTGATCCTCGATCTCTTCACACACACACACACACACACACACACACACACACACACACACACACACACACACACACACTGTTCATGTACAGTGTTAAAGTCATGTTGTTGGTAATATATATTAGAATTGTAATTGTGTGAATGTATATATATATTCATACACTGTTATGTAGCTATATATATATAAATAACTATAACGGCGTGAGCAGTGAGTTAGGCTAATTATAAAAATTAGTACGTAATTACAAATTTGGAAAGTATCATGCCTTTAGAATAGACACTTTAGACGTGAATATTTTTATAGTAAATTTAATTTCCAAAACTGTATTCCGTACATCTATTTTCCCCTCAGAGCCTCCCCCATTGCGAGTACGGGTTTGGCAATCCCAAGTTGCCGTAGTTGGATTTAACCTTGCTTCATATCTCTGCTCTTGATTTAGATACCTTCATCTCCAGCCTAGGTTCGTAGTAAAGAGACAGGTTAGCTTAAGTACGCGGACTCTGGTTATCTGATGGCTGGATACCTGGCTCTGTACTGGTGGACATTTTATTCCCCTAGCTACCTGTGAAATTTTTATGGCTAGAAACAAACGTTCAAAGCCCAGAAACCTATGGGAAACTAGCAAAAGTGAACGTCAGGATAAAAGTAGCACGGAAGGGGACAATACTCGGGTTATATCTAACCCCATGGAACGCACAAGCAGCGAATTACTGCAGGCCGTAGGGACGCTAGATGTACTCAACCTGCAGAGGAAGAATTACAAGAGGTAAGATTAAACATATCAAATCAGACAGACTTTTGTAGACTTGTAGATGTCCATCCACTATCTATCGGGAGAGCAAAAGCGCGAAATGAGAAGAGAGGAGACAATAGGAAGGGGCTTCTACTTAAACCTAAAAGAAAAAACTTTATAGGTATCAAAACTTGCGTGTGAGAAACGCAACCCTTATTGTACTCAAAGATTGGAGGGCTGTCGGGAAGGAATTTTTATATCACAGCGATCAATAGACCTATTGTGCAACTCAAAAGAACCAACGGACTTATTACAGGCACTGTGGTCTGAGGGTGTACATAAAAAGGATTGGAATGTAACACGGAGAAATCGTATGTAGGTTAAGTAGGAAGGAAGAGGAAACTGCAGACTGCATACTCTATGATTGTGTCACTCTCACCAGCAGAACGCAAAAGGTTTTGGCCTTCAGGACCCTGAGGACCTTCAGCAGAATGAGGTAGTCAGTGGACCGTTAAAACTCATTGAGAGCAGCGGTCGATTGAACTAGAGTGCCTTAGATGCACAATAGGTCTCTTAATCACAGTGCCAGAGTCCGCAAAGCCTTACAACTCAATAATTAGATTTAAACATACCTTGTGATCACAATAAATACAAATGAAAGTTATATTTTGTTTATAATCGGCTAACGGTTGTGGGCTTATCCTCCGTTTCCAACATTGTTGAGGGTAAAATTATAAAAAAATGTAATCCTAGACATAAAATATGTAATCCTAGATAGCGTATTTTCATAGGATCCGGGTTCGATATATATATATATATATCATCCCATATATATATATATATATATATATATATATATATATATAATATTTTTGATTTCATATTAAATAATTGGGCATTTGTAATCAACCCTTTTTCCCGTAAATTACAAGATAATCTGAGAATGAGGTTTCAGAACACGTTTACTTACTATATAAAATATAAAATACGGATTTTTTTGATTTTTTCCCGGTAACTTGGGAACATATTTTCTGATTTCAAGTTAATTTATTATGCATGCTGCGTTGTTTTGGAGGGAATATTATTGCTTTGGGAGTATAATTACTATGGCCCTGGGTACACATCGCAGTTTTTCTTGGGATTCTTTTTTGTCGAATTTAAAGTTCTCAGTCTGAGGCAACTTTATATTAAAAATCTCGGCGATGATAACCCCATCGGTTTTTCGCCGGCAAAAAAATATATTAAAAATGTATATATAGGCCCTA
Source organism: Callitettix versicolor (assembly GCA_022606455.1). Taxonomy (NCBI): domain Eukaryota; kingdom Metazoa; phylum Arthropoda; class Insecta; order Hemiptera; family Cercopidae; genus Callitettix; species Callitettix versicolor. The sequence continues at coordinate 42,199,499 of CM040182.1, forward strand.
TATATATATATATATATATATATATATATATATATATATATATATATATATATACAATTTATGTTTCTTCTCATTATAAGTAGTTAGGTCAGTTTTACGTACAATTATTACAACACTGCCATGGCGATAATTTTTTCTCTATAAATTAAAAAAAAGAAAAACCTTACAATCAAAAATATCTTCAACTCATTAGTTCTAGTTCATAACGATTTTATGTGCACAATAGTCAGACGTTAAACACCAAAAAAAAAAAAAAATTAAAAATAAAAAAAATAAAATAAAATAAAAAATAAAACGATTTTAGAGTACCCCTAACAATAGTAAACAATAATTTGCACCTGAACGATAGCAAAGCAACAGATGGCAGAGGATCACTTGGAGATCACAAGTTCTCGAGTCTTGGAACATAGGCTATAACTTTCAATGAGCATCTATAAATCAATGAGGTAATTAGTTAATTTACTTGACGATAAACTCTACAAACCTTATCAAATTTAGACCAATAAAATACTTTACGCTACTTTAATTGTATTGTATACAAATAACTTTTATTCATTTTCAATTACAATTAATATTTTTTTTTTAATTGACACTAAATTGGATCAACTGGTAAAATAATATAAGACTACGTAGCAAAAGCTTAGTACTTTCAACATTTTGTCTTTGTATAATACTAGGCCAGTATACAGCCTCTTGTTGATTTCTAAACATCATCACAATCTCTAGCTGAAAAAATCGATTGTATGGAAAGTGAATTAGTATTAATTATCAAAAATTCCTGTCTCAAGAATTGGTGGTTTTGAAAATCGATATTTGTTTTTTTTTTGTTATTTTAAGGCGAAAAGCACATTGAGGCTATTATCGCCGCCCTAAATGTAAGTGTGAGTGTAAAGTGTTAAAGTCGCAAGTGTTGTGTTGTTGGTGTAATTGTGTATTAGACTCGGGTACCGCGAGGGCGTCTAAATCCTCACAATAGCTGCTGCTAGTCTGCACCCCTGCATATTTATTTGCATATCTTTATTTGGGATTGAGCCATCCCTTCATATATATATATATATATATATATATATATATATATATATATATATATATATATATATCCGCTGGAACGATTTGTCTGACACAATCTTCTAACGCCTCCAATCATTCCATATCGAAGATTAGGAATTGCACGAAGTAGTGATATGGAAGGCTTTTTATAAGTGAGGCTGACTAAGCCCATCAGAATCCGCCCCCACATGAATTATCACTTATAACAGATAAAGTATTTACTAGAGATGATACTATATGTGAAATATTACTATTTGTGAAAACTGATACTGCTACTATTCAATATCTGTTAAATTAAACTGTGAATAACTGTGAACTGTGAAATAATGTATTGACTGACCTGTTATGTAGCTATTGCTTTTTCATATAGGATAATATCAGAAAAAACAAACAAAAACAGATATTGATATAATCTATTTATCTACACAAATACACTATTCTTCTATACAAAATTACTTGTACAAAAAACATTCGCTATTCGAAATAAATAATACCAACAAGTTTAATTTGGCGGCAAAGAACTGTGGTGGAAGCGCAGTTAGCAATATCAATATTCATCTCGTCTCAGTGATTTCATACTAACAAAAGTATGAACAGTGAAAATGTCACAGTTCACTGTTAGTGTAGTATATGTTAAGTGCGAAATAGTGTTAGTCATATTGGTAGGTGTAAGTTCGCAGTTCAAAATAACAGTTAAACTCAGCCATTCACTCTAGATAAATATGTGAAATCAGATTATCTGTGAAAAAGTAGCAGTTCTGTGATATCGTTAACTTCTCTGGTATTTACCACTCCTGGGGAAAACACTTGCTGCCATCTTCTACACAATTTCTTACAGAAAACATCAACTCTAAATTTCATTCTATTTACAATACAATGATTGAACCTTTTGAGTTTGTTTTGTTTTCAAAAAACGTTTTCTAATAACTTCAGCGATTATAGTGGTTATCATTATATGAGATAGGCTACTATTCAAAACCAGTTAATTTAGTTTAAGTTGAAAGTGTTAAATTAATAAATAATGCGATAATTTACCAACGTAGTTTAAGTTTAACGGAAGCAATATTGAAGTCATATTCAAGAAAACATTCGTCACCAACTTTTATTATTTTATTCGATTATGTTGGCAGACCCTAAGCCTTCAAAAATATTTTTAACTACTTAAAAAGTTATTTCTCCGAAACTTAATTTTTTTAAAGGAAAAGGTTGAAACAATAACTTTATGGGACACACCAATTATAATATATTTTCAATAAATCAAAACCCAAAATATATTTTTGATCTCTGTAAATGTATTTTTATTTTATATTTATATTTTATTTTCTTGTCAAATATAAACTTCGATATTACACAATGTCATACAGTACAATTATATATATATATATATATATCGTAAATTGCGCAAAGTTTAATTTTTTTAAATGTAGACTTGTAGAGTAAAAATAAACACAAACATCAGGAATTCAAGGTAAAATAAATACTGTGCAAGAGAGTAGTGATTGCTATCCCGACTATCGAGTCTCACGTTTTGTCTCATTCTGACTGAAAGAAGAAAACAAAAAACTTAGGCAGTGCGGGACCGTCTGACAGAAATGACTTCTTTTGGCATGACTGATTTTACACTTTCTCACTATTATCATTTATTATATTTTTATACAAATTTAGATGCATGCAGGAAAGGGCAACTCTTGAAAATTATTTCTTATTAAATTTCGCTTGTGTAATTAATAAATGTATTAATCTTATTAAATAAATGTGTGATTAAAATTATCATTTTAATGAGGGTACACAACTCAAAAATTAACTGAAACTGTCACAGACAATGAATTTGAATATCTTAGGCTATATAAGGGATTTTACTAATTATCCATTTTATAACCCAACTTTTGACAGTTATAGTGTTTAAGTATAATAATAAATATAATATTTGTGATTTTGGTATTCAAAAATTGGTATAGATCATAGGGCCTATACATTAAATAATTTGACTAAACAAATTTAGAAAATACTCATTTTTAAAATTAATACGAACAATTAACTAAGCCTCATTTGAAATGATACTGAAGCTATTGTGCGAAATCAGCTGTTTAGAAGTAGTCACTTCCAGTCTATATATGTACAAGAACAATATATGCTGTGATGTGTGCATTACGGATTCAAGCGTGACGCGAAGCAAATATTTATATCCATGTCTTGTTAACCGCGACCATACAAGTTTTCACTTCAAAAATAAAAGTTATTAATCAATAAACAAAAATTAGAGCCTTCTATAACGGTAGAGCGTTCCGTGACGGCAAACTGAATTTTTTTCTAGTGCAAAACATACATCCATATCCCGCAATAAGAAGCAGTCACTTCAACACTTCAATTAGAACGTTCCGTGATGGCAAACTTACTTTTTTCCAGTGCAGAACATATATCCATACCACGCGATAAGAAGTAGTCACTTCAAAATAGTACAGAGTGTTCAAATGGTGATGCAACCTTCTGAGGAAATAGTAAATTTACTTTATTCCATGAGTTAGTTACAAAATCTGTCGAAAGAGAGCTCCATTATGCGATTCACAAAACAGAAAAAGACAGTATGAAAAGTACTTTGCGGATGCACCAAACAAGTCCACAATCATGCGGCTGTACAAGTTCCAAAAGTGTACCTAAAGTGCTAACACCAGAAAAGTTGATTGACGTGCAAGCTGCATGTGTTTGTAATCCCAAATACTCTGTACGACGCCTAACTAGTCAGTCTGGTCTCTCTGGTGCCACGCGGCATCACGCAAGTGTCCACACAGAGCTCGTATGTTCACGCATTGTTACCTGAAGACGATTTAAAACGCAAAGCTTTCTGTCAGCGTTTCACGTCCTGTGCAACACCTGACGGAGAAGAGCTCAATGATTGGTTCTGGTCTGACGAAGCATGGTTTCATCTTAATACGCAATTCCACAGAATTATCGCATTTGGGCTACGAACAATCCACGTCAGCTACACGAGCGCCCATTAATAAACAGAGTCTGAAATTATCACAAAATTATCTATTGAACACAAAGTCAGTACTCGGTGAAACTTCATTATATCCAAGAAAATTAGAACACTTATAATAGTTTCACAAGAATTCTTTTTTATTTCGTGACGTACGTTTCGCCGTGAGTCATCGTCAGACATAGTAAAGTTAAAAATTATGTGTTTATATAATACTGTAATACAGTTGATGTTAAAACTGGAAGGCAAATGAAAGGAAGAATTGACACTGTAAGGAGCTCGGTGACCAACAAGTTGGGAAAACCCCTCAACAATAGGCGTAAGTAAAGGAGAGGGGTTGAAGCTAGTCTATACATAAAGTAAAATTTTGGCTCTTACAAATAAATCAATATATTTCCAGAATTTATAAATTATTTAATTTAATACTTTTTTGTTTTTTATGGATTCTATACATAAAGTAAAATTTTGGTTCTTACAAATAAATCAATATATTTCCAGAATTTATAAATTATTTAATTTAATACTTTTTTCGTCTTTATGGATTTCACCGATATTGTTCAAATTAAAACAATGAGCATAAATGATTAGCTAAATTTGAGTCATTTTTTCGCACTTACAACAATTGAAATGTCCTTTAACACGAGTTTTTTTAGCTCTTCCGAATTGTCCTATGTATTCACAAGGGCACTCGTCACAGACAACTTTATACACACCACTGTTTAGTAAAATATATATTTTATCCTTATTGTTGACAATGTGCTTCCCTAAGTTCCATGTACAGTAAAAACTGGTTTATAATTAGTTTTATCTAAGATTAAATTTCTAATTCTATAAATTATAATAGCTAAAAATTGTATTTTACAATATTTTTGTGTTTCATTAGTTGAAGTATTTATCTTGTATAACATAGGCCTACTAGTTACTAATGCATTAATTTTAATTAAAATTATATTCACAAGATAAACGTTATAATTATTATCTGTTTGATGGTATTTAAAAACCCTTACATACAAGCTTTCCCAACCTGCTGCTCACTGGCCTTCTTAGTGTCAATTCTTTCTTTCTTTAACTTCTCTCTTCCTGTTGTAACATCAAATATATTACTGTACACTGATATTGTTGAAATTAAAGAAATGACCGCAATAAATAATAAATAAATAAATGATTCTAATAAATGATTCGTAAAATTTAAGTATTTTTTCATACATCAAACTTTTTATATACTTTATAATTTTTAACTTCAGTATGTCTGAAAATGAATCACGGCAAAACATACGTCACGAAATAAAAAGTAATTTTTGTGAAACTATTATTATTTTCCTGGTTATCACAAAATAGTTTATCATACTTGTTTAAATAGAATGAAATTGTCATTTAGATTATGGTTTTCGGTTTCCCGGAAGAAAAAACAACGACCGGAGAGAGAGAGAGAGAGAGAGAGAGAGAGAGAGAGAGAGAGAGAGAGAGAGAGAGAGAGAGAGAGAGAGACAGACAGACAGACAGAGAAAGAGAGAGAGGAAAGAAATGACAGCGGTTTACCAAGAAAAGATGCACCACCAAAAGCAACATGCAGTAATCATGTTCTAAAAATTCAGATGCAATAGTCTTTGCCTAACGTCGCTTTGCCTATGTAGGCCTAAGCATAATTTCTTATTTTCCAAATATTTATATAAAATAACTAGTTGTATATTTATTTTTTTATAAATCATTTATAATTACTTAAATTTATTATTTTTATAACTTAACAAAGATAATTGTCACACACAGCTGTGTGGCTGACTTAATGAAAGCGTATTTTCCAAGTTACAGAAGTTCATGATGGCATTATGCTACGTAAACGAGATTTCGAACATTAAATAGAAATACAGAAATGAAACTGACTACTTTAAAATTTTCAAATTTAGAAATGTGAAACATATTTTAACGCTGATTAAAGTCATGAAATATTTTTTTTCAAAAAGGTGTTTCTTAAAAAAAGAATGCATTTAAAACAAATTTAATGGTCGCCATTTTTAAACGGTTTACGGGTTTGCCGTAAAACAAACTTGTTTAAACTGTTACTGGAAATTAATTTGTTTACCAATTTTAAGTCAGATCGGACTACAATTTCATACTCTAGAGTGCTAACACTAATACAGACGCACGCACGCACGCACGCATTATCTTATAGCCTTATAGGTTACATGAAAGGAAGTGATTGACCGGTTTTTATGAAATTTAGCATCGAAATTTCAAAATATCTCGGGACCATTACAACAAATTTTTCATGCCCAATTTGGGTAAAAAAACTGCTAAATATTTAAATTTCTGAAAGCCATATCTATAGATTATAATCAAATTTTGCTCGTTGACCGAACAAAGCGTCTCGTTGTCATTGTCTCTGTTTCAGCCAACGTTCGGAATTCGGTTTTGTGTGTTTCTTTATTACGCAGTTTTAAACCAAATGTATTGACCGGTTATTTTGAAATTTGGTACTAAAGTATCTTGTAAAAAAGCACGAACGACATACTTGTAAAATTTTATTTCATTTACTTCCGTTTCAGGATATCGGTCTTTAATTTGAAGTTGACGTGTGTAGTTTCTTGTTTATTTCCTGTAGCACTGGCTGAACGGGTCCTATGAGAATTTTGACCGCTTTATGGTAAAAGAGCATAAGATTTCCAATAAAGACGGTCTAGTACCATTTTTCGTAAATTACCAGTTACCAGTTAACTTGTCGGAAAATATGGAGCGGTGGCCTGAATTAAAAATGTACTGGGAGGTAACTGTAAACTCTTTTTGAACTACTAGTCATTAGTGTCCAAACTAAAAGTATGGGTCGCTATGCCACCGAAAAATCTAGTTCGGGAGCTGTCGAATATTTGCACAAATTTTTTGGCTTATGCTCAAGTCATTGTGGCAGATTGGAAATGTAGGAAATTTACTTTTCGTGAATAAATCGAAAGATTTATTAAACTGTCAGTCAAATTATTAAAGCCAGTCAAATTTATTAAACTGACTTGAGTTATGCTTCTTGTCATAACAATTTGAACAGAATCCTACGAACCGCTTTTGGGAAAACATGCTGATTTTCTGATTTCTTCTTATAGACCTATATTCTCCAAACCTGGTTTTAATGGAAATAATAAAAAATGAAAAAGTTAGTGTAATGTTTTTACACCATTATTTATTTTTTTTAAACTTGAACCTCGTGTCTATTCGTATTTCTACATATTTCACATAATTTTGATCAGAAATTATCTGAAAATTAATCGAAATTGGTAGTGATTCGACTTTCTTGTAAAGCTTACGCAACAATACTAGTAATTCAAAGAACAGTAAAGACTTCGCAGTAGATTCTTAATTGCCTCACCACCGCTCTACGACAGCTCTCTGATGCGCTCGCAATATCCCCCCCCCAATTTAAACAGTAACTGTAAAACAGTATTTACCAAAAATATTACTGGGTCCCTTTTATTGGAAATGTTAAGTACTTTCTCGATGAAACCTTCAAAATTGTGGTGGGACGAGCCGTTCAGCCAGTATTACAGGAAATAACCAGCAACCACACACGTCATCGTTAAATCGGGGGCAGTCATCTTGAAACTGAAGTAATTGAAAAAAAATGTACATATACTTCTTCGGTCTTCATACAAGGCAACTTCGTGGTCGAGTTAAAGCATAGAGCTCACTTCGCTCGGTCAATAATATTGAAATCTTCTCTCATTGTCTCGAACTCCTCGGGGGGTAATCTCAGGCCTAAAAAAAGTGATTGCTTGCTAGAGGCGATATATAGTGGGGAACGGAAACTAGTATGGGGTAACTACCCCTTGACCGCAACGGTAGTTGCGGAGGCCGGAGGCCCTTTAATTATAAACTCTGAAAATTAACGGGCTCTGACGAACTACTAGGAACAATGAAGCTACTAGGAAATGCTGAAGCTACGGGGCTTAGGAAGTCGTTGAATTGGTTAAAAAGGAAATAATCACTAAAATTCTTGTTTAATTTCAATTAGGGAGTTGATAATTTTATTCTAGTTCAGTATGTATTTTAACCTTTTTGTAAACCTTAAAAACCTTTTCATTCAAAAAAAGATTTTTTTTAGTTTTTGAATGCCCAGTGAATATGTGATTAGTGGAAAATTTATTAGATTGAGATAAACTACCAACCCCTTTATACAGAGTGATCTAAAATTATAAGGCAATCTCTTAGGGGCTGATTATACACATAAAAATATGAAAAAAGTTCATATAAACACATGCCAAAAACCGATTCCTTTTCCCAATAACCGCCTTTTTGTTTTTGACAAAACATTTTATATCTCTAGAACCGTTCTATGAATTAAATTCAAACTTAGCGTGCTATTTTGCCTGATGGAGGCCTAAGTGGGAAAAAATAACCAACTTCATATGTTGACCAGTTTTAAAATGGCGGATGTTTAGGAAGTTTAAACCAAAATAAATCAGTAACGGTAAATTATAGAGATAAATGACAATGCCATTTTTTTTAGCACTTTTAATTTCCTATCGAATGGCGTAATGTTAAAACTATAGAGCATAACAGCAAATCTACATCGGTCACGAAATTCATAGTAATAGTACATTTATTTTTATTTTATTTTACATATATACCAATAGACGGTGTATGTAGACATTTTAAATGATTTTCTCAGCGATACACCGTGGTGAAAGAGGAAAAAAGATGCAAAATATCAGTTTTATGGTTTTTGAAAAGTGTTATGAATGAGTGAGTGTGTGAGGTCGTTGTTTTGGTTCATATGCATGTATATAATTTATAATTGATACATAGGCCTGTAACGTTGTAACCCACGTTAATGCATTTGCATTGAGCATACTCGATCCTACTCTGAGCTGTTTTCCCTTATACTTTCTTTTTACTGATAAAAAAAGCAGACAGAAAATTCATTTATTTAAAGGAGGAATATATTTACACAGATGAACGTGGTTATTGACTCATTGACTAACTGAGAATATAAATTATTTCACAACCCCAGAGAACACGGTAAAAAAACTGACTTGTTACGTTGATGAAACAGTTTGTAAAAAAATTCTAACTTGCCGAACTTTGACGCACGACTTTGTAATAATTTATTTATACAGGAACACTAACGCGTGATAGTACCGTGCATGGAGAATAGAAGAATTATGATAACTTGAAAACAAACGGACCACAGTTGCGTTTATCGATATTTTACGAGACGGAACAGGACAGTGTTAGCACCATGGCGTCTCAGAGTTCGTTAACCGCTCAATTCAGCTCGGCGTGGGGAAGGTTAGGGCCGTACTGACCCAGCCACATTCCCAATATCATTTTTTCGCTAGCCGTCGTTCTTTTCTTCTTTTTGTCTGCAGAGCAAGTGAGAGAGTGAGAGAGAGAACTCGTTTTCTTTCTTACTCTTACTTGTCTCGCGATATATCTTCCACTCTATTTTATCCCAAAACACTGAAAGTTTGCAGAAAACAGTTTCACTGTCTTCACGAATTTAGGATCTGCTTATAAAAACAGAACGCGAGAGTGGTCATGAAAGTACGTCAGAGAAGCAAAGCAAGAAAAATAAATGCTACTGATACTTGTAATACAGAAATTATGTCAAACACAAAGTATTTATCCTAAACTGAAATAAAAATTATTATTGTCTCCACCAATCACAACATCAACAATAACAAACAATAAAAAACAGTAACAACAAACAAATAAGTTGTTTTAAAATTATTATTTAATGATGAATATCCACTTTATTGTTACTTATTAATACTACAATTGCTATAATTATTATCTTAAAATAAACATTTAAGTTGAGAGATTTATACTCTCGAAACGTTGTATTTTGTTCCATGTATACAAATGATGATAAATGGCGGATTAGATAATAAAAATAAAACCTTACTATACACCACAATAACAACAGCTAAAACAACAATAAACAATAAACATAGCAGTAACATAACCAAATAGGGAAATATTCCTAACAACGTAAGCCTACTATCACAATAAATGCTGATACTAAAAGTAATAATAAACAAAAAACTATAAACATAGAAGTAACATAATCAAATAGATTAATACTGCTAACAACCTACTATCACAACAATATCAACAAATTCTGATACCAAAAATAACAATAAACAACAAACGAATAATAATACAAACAACAAATAATATTTCAGCAATATCAACTGCAGCTGATACAACAAGAAACAAACAAACAAAACAGCAAAGAAAACAAATAACAACATTTACAAACAAATAAAAGATAGACAAAAAAGCAGAAAAAATAACAAACAAATAAACAAAACCGTAATAAAAAAACCAACTTCTACTATAAATAATAGCAAATTAAAAGTAATAATAATAACCTTCATTATTATTATAGGCAATCATTTATTTTTAAATACTTTTTTAATGATCAGACAAGTTTTTTAAAAAAAATTTTACTCTTAGTTTTATCTTATAGCAGCAACAATAACAAATAAATAAACAAAACAATAATAATGAACAACTGCTACTAGAATATTAACAAATCAAACGTTTTTTTTAAGGCGAGAAGTACATCGCCTCCCTAAATGTAAGTGTGAGTGTAAAGTGTTAAAGTCGTAAGTGTAGTGTTGTAAGTGTAAGTGTGTGTTAGACTCGGGTACCGTAACGGATGCCTAAATCCTCTCAATAGGTGCAGCTAGATAGGTGCCTCAATAGGTGCCTCTCCTGCGGGGCACAAATCAAAAGTAATAACAATAACCGTCATTTTAATTATAGGTTATTATATAATAAAATACTTTCTTTTAATGATCAGACAAGTTTAAAAAAAAATATTTTACTCTTAGTTTTATCTTACAGCAGCAACAATAACAAACAAATAAACAAAACAATAATAACAAAGAACAACTACTATTAGAATAATAACAAATCATTATAGGTTATTATATAATAAAATACTTTCTTTTAATGATCAGACAAGGTTTTTAAAAAGTATTTTTATATGTATGCAGGCTATGTCTATAAGTCTTTATGTCTATAAATATGTATGTTTGTATGTCTTTATGTCTGTAATTCTATGCGTCTATTTTTTATGTATACTTGTATATATGTAAATTTGCATGTCTGTTTGTCTTTATGTCTGTATTTGTACATGTTTGTAAATACTCGTATGTAAGTCTGTATGTCTATATGTCTGTAAGTATGACTTGTATGTTTGTATTTCTATGTCTGTATGTCCATATTTCTGTATATGTACCTGTATGTCTATGTCTGTTTGCGACTAAACGAAAATTTAACGAATTGACCAATTTATATTAAATTTTCCATGTTTGTGCAGTTATCCTGTTTTGGAACACGTTAATTAAAAAAAAATATTTTTAAGTCCATTTTTTGACAAAATTCTTTAAAAATGAGAAGAACTTTTGTTTCTGAAAAATGATTTTAAATATATTGACTAATTCTTGCTCAAAAGTAGTTTTTTAGTAAACATTTTTTTTCCGGCGAAAAACCTTTAAGGTTATCATCGCCGAGGCGCTTTTTAGTAAACAAACAAGACGTACAGTCTAAGGAATCCGCTTCTGTAATTATTCACTAAAGCAACATAAAACAAATTTAAACCCATAACTCAAGTCAGTACAGAAAATTTCGTACAACATAAATGTTCGTTTCGAGATAAAATTCTTACCATAAATTTCTTTCATTTGCACAATTAACTCCAGTTATGGACCTTCGTGTATAACCAGAATTTTAACAACAACTGATAAACCGATTGTGTGAAACGTCACTTTATTTTCAATATTTAACCGATATCTTCATAAACCGGATTTTGTTTGGGAAAATAGTAACACTTATGTTTTGTTTATGTGTTTGACTTTTTCACTTAAAACTGTTATAAATAAATAGATTGCATGAAAGTGATTGCACTGTTTCTGCACTAACAAACTTGGGAAAACTTATTGCCATAACATTCGCATAAATGCAAATTAACGACCCCCGAGCCTCCATGTTATTGCTGTGTTAATCCATTCCTGACGTCTCTTGCATTACATTTTACTAACTAATAATACAAGAGATTTTACAAGTTATAAGTTAGAGAAATCTGTTACGCAATACAAGTTTAAAAGTCTTGAAATTATATATAAGAATCAAACACATACTGACTCGACACGATTTCCCCGATAACAATGAAATTTGGAGACGATATAAGGGCAAAATTTTTGGACACTAACGGTGGGTAAAAATATTATCCAGTAATAATATGGAAAAAAACGTTTCAAAAATGAAGATTTTTTTCCAAATCAACACTAATAAAAAATATTCATATAAACATATGTCCAAAAAGTTTCATTTTCCCTCCATCCGCCATTTTGTTTTTTTAAACAAAATATTGTATACCTCTAACGCGGTTCGACCAATAAAATTCAAGCTTAGCGTGCTTCTTTACCTGACACAGGCCTGATTGGGAAAAAATAACCAACTTCATACGTTTTTACCGTTTTAAAATGGCGGACGTTTCAAAGTTTTAAACCAAAACAAATCAATAAACGGTCAGTTTTACTGGCAATTGTTAAAATAACTTTTTGTAATTTTCAAAAACTTTGGAGCAAGTAAAACTACAAGACTGCACAAATTAGTCCGTGAGGGCCGGAAATCTACGGTAATAATAATGCATTTATTTTAATTTCGTTTTACATACCAATGGCAATTTGTGTGCTACTTCGCAATTTTATTTCCTTTATAGTTTTGAAAGTTACAACGTTCGATAGGAAATTTAAAGGCTAGAAAAAGGTATCTGGACAGTTAGGTAATTAAAATTTACCGTTGTTGATTTGTTTTTGTTTGAAAAGTTTTAAACCTCCGCAACTTCAAAACGGATCAGTGCATAAAGTTTGTTATTGTTTCTCTATTAGGTCTCTATCAGATAAAGACGCATGCTAGGCTTGAATTTTATTAATCGAACCATTCTAGAGTTATAAAATATTTTGTTTAAAAAATCACAATGTTTGCTAGCGAGAAATGGAACAGATTTTGAACACATTAACATTTTTATTGATTTTTATTTGGGGACTACCTTATTTGCTTCCTTTTTTGCTTATTTTTATTTGCTTCCTTTCTTTTTTGGAACTTTTTAGAAAGCACACATGGAGATGAATGAGGTTAAATTGAAACTGTGAATACTTTCTTAGCATTAGAAAACTGATATTTAGCATTACTAAAAATACAGTAAAATAAATAATATTTTTCAACCCTTGCTCTTTTTATGGGAGATCAGTTTTTTTTACAACCAAAACTAAACAACAATTAATTTTTTTTTAATTTTAAAAGTGCTTATTTCACTTGGACACAAGATAAGTTTTGCAAATTTTAAAATTACAATCGCAGAATTCGGTTAAAAAGTTTAGTATACAAATTGTTATCAAATAACACACACACACACACACACACACACACACACACACACACACACACACACACACACACACACACACACACACACACACACACACACACACACACACAGTATATATATATATGTGTATATATATATATATATATATATATACAAACACAAAAATATATATATATTTGTGGGTGTGTATGTGTGTGTGTGTGTGTGTGTGTGTTTGCTCGCGCGCGCGTGTTAGCGTTCGCATTTTGCATTCAAAGTTGGAACAAAATTAGATTTGCTAATATCATGGAAAAATTCATTTCACGACAGCAATTAGTTTAATATTTTTAAAATAGCGGTCATAAATTCCAAATCTAAAAATATCATTTTTTTAAATCTTAAGCTATCACACAAACAAAACCTGATTTGACGATCGTGTCAGCGTTAAAATCTGGTTAAATTAGCGTTTTAAAAATTAAAATCTATTTAAACTGCGAAAAATGAAAAATGAAGGGCGATCAGGGTTCATTATCATATTTTCAGGTAACTCTAATTTTAAAATTTAAAAATTTTATGCAGGTTTTAAAGTTAATGGTGAAATCGTATTTTCAAAAAAAAAGTGTAAAACAAAAATTACTGTTATACGAAATTTTTTTTTTTTTTTAAATTCGCTTTCGTCAAGTCAGTGGCTATTTCTTTCTTCCTTGCCATCGAGTACTGACAGGAGTTCAAGAATAATCAAGATAAAAAGTAACTGTAATTAGTGTTGATATTATAATATATTGTTTAGTAAGTTCAACGTAAAATTATTGGGTTAGAAATGTTCATATGTACACTGCTTTGGCCGTGAACTTATTATCTAGACCCTAGATTCTAGGATATGTTGAACGTTTCAACGTTTTGCAGTTAAAGTAGCACAACCACAGCACTGAGCATAGTAGCATCGCATTCTTCACGCAACTTGGGTTCTATGTCTAGGCTACAAGCTGTTGCACTGTAGCGAAGAATTAGGCTTCTTATTCACCTCAGTCGGCTTTCACTGTTTGCCTGTTTGCTCTCAATAATCACATATTCGGTTTCTTTTTTAAATAAATAGTGGTTAAATGTTACAAGTGCTACAATTTCTTGATTTTCAGATTCCCAATAGTTTTTTGATTAGGAGATTCCCAACTGTTTGTTGATTAGCAGATTCCCAAATGTTTGTTGATTGATAGATTTCCAATTGTTTGTTAATTAGCAGATTCCGAATTGTTTGTTGATTAGCAGAGCAGATTCCCAGTTGTTCTTTGATTAGCAGATTCCCAATGGTTTTTTGATTATTAGGTTCCCAATTGTTTGTTGATTAGCAGATTTTCAATTGTTTGTTGATTAGAGATTTTCAATTGTTTGTTAATTAGCATATTCTCAATTGATTGTTGATTAGCAGATTCCCAATGGTTTTTTGATTATCGTGTTCCCAATTTTTTGTTGATTAGCAGATTCCCAATGGTTTTTTGATTAGCCTATCAGGTTCCCAATAATTTGTTGATTAGCAGATTTTCAATTGTTTGTTGATTAGCAGATTTTCAATTGTTTGTTGATTAACAGATTTTCAATTGTTTGTTGATTAACAGATTGCCAATTGATTGTTGATTAGCAGATTCCCAGTGGTTTTTTGATTATCAGTTTCCCAATTGTTTGTTGATTAGCAGATTTTCAATTGTTTTTTTTTTTATTATCAGGTTCCCAATTGATTGTTGATTAACAGATTTCCAATGGTTTTTTGATTATCAGGTTCCCAATAGTTTGTTGATTAGCAGATTTTCAATTGTTTGTTGATTAGCAGATTCTTAATTGATTGTTGATTTCTCTCATTAAATTATTCCTAAAAAATTTCGGTTCAGGAACTGTAGCACTCAGAATATTTCTGAAATTCTGTTCATCAGATTTTATTCTAATTTTGGTTATAGGCCCCTACACAAAGATTCGTAACTTAAGTCTGCGTACCGAACTTTAATTTTTTTTAAATCAACTTTAAATCTTTTTTTATTTATATCATTTTTGTCATTGTACCCTGAACCAACGACAGTTCAGGGTACACTTTTTTTAATTAACTTGTGAACGATGATTTTTTTTATTTCAAAATTTTCTACAATGACTTTAAATAAATACTCATAACTTACAAAAATTTTGGCAAAATCTTATAAACATATTTTGAGTACTTATGCTGATTTTTCAGTACTTCCTGAAGCTGACTTGGTAGTGATGTAGCGACCATTCGATTTGTTTGAGTACTTTTGGACTATATTTGAAAAAAATTGTATGAAAATCGTTAAAACCGATATTGAGAAAATTAAATGTTTAACATTTTAAAAATATTGTTTTTCAAAACCTTTTTCTCATCGCAATGCAGTATGCAGAGTACGGCGTGCAGTGTGAAGTTCGAAGAATGCAACCGCGCTATCCGAAATTCAGTGTGTTGTGTTTGCAGTATACGATGTGCAATAATATGCAGAATAAAAGTGCAGTAGTATGCAGTATGCGATGTGTGGTCTGTAATATGATCTGTTGAAATACATTATGCAATGTGCTGTGTGTTTTATGTACTGTGTATTAATTTGCAGGATGTTGTATGCAATATGTACATATAAGCAATTAATGTACAATGTGCAGTATTTACCACTTCATAGATGCAGTGTGCTTGTGTAGTATTATGCATGGAATTTTCTGTACAAAGTGGGTACTATGCGGTATACGGTTTACAGTATAATGTTTATGGCATTATGTAAAGTGTGTAATATATTATGTGCAGCAGGTTATAGTGTTATTTATTGAGTACAAAGTGTGCTGTGTGCAGTATACAGTGTACAGTGTGCAGTATGTAGTATCATATTCAAAGTATGCAGTATGCAGTGTGATATATGCAGTATGTACTGTGTAGTGTGCAGTATGCAATGTGTTTTGTGCAGTATGTAGTGTTTACTGCAATATTCAGTATGTAGGTGTGCAGTATGCAATGTGATTTCTGCAGTAGCCTATGTATTACGCAGTATGCTGTGTGCAGTATGTAGTATGCAGTGTGCTGTGAGCTGTATGCAATGTTATTTCTGCATTATTTAATATACAGTGGGTTGTGTTCGCTACGCAAAGTGATGCGTGCAGTATTTCATATGCAGTGGGCTGTGTGCAGTAAGCAAAGTGATGTGTGCAGTATTTCATATGTAGTGTGATGTGTGCAGTATGCAATGTGATGAGTGAAGTATTTAATATGCAGTGTGCTGCGTGCAGTATGCAATGTTATGAGTGCAGTATTTCATATGCAGTGTTCTGGGTGCAGTATGCAATGTGATGTGTGCTGTGTGCAGTATGCAATGTAATGTGTGCAGTATTTCATATGCAGTGTGCTGTGTGAAGTATTTCATATGCAGTGTTCTGTGTGCAGTAAGCAATGTGATGTGTGCAGTATTCATATGCAGGGTGCTGGGTGCAGTATGCAATTTGATGAGTGAAGTATTTAATATGCAGTGTGATGTGTGCAGTATTTCATATGCAGTGTGCTGTGTGCAGTATGCAATGTGATGTGTGCAGTATTTGATATGTAGTGTGCTGGGTGCAGTATGCAATTTGATGAGTAAAGTATTTAATATGCATTGTAATGTGTGCAGTATTTCATATGCAGTGTACTGTGTACAGTATGCAATGTGATGTGTGCAGTATTTCATATGCAGTGTGCTGTGTGCAGTATGCAATATTTCATATGCAGTGTTCTGTGTGCAGTATGCAATGTAATGTGTGCAGTAAGCAATGTGATGTGTGCAGTATTTCATATGCAGTGTGATGTGTGCAGTATGCAATGTGATTTGTGCAGTATTTCATATGCAGTGAGCTGTGTGCATTATGCAATGTGATGTGTGCAGTATTTCATATGCAGTGTGCTGTGTGCAGTATGCAATGTGATGTGTGCAGTATATCATATGCAGTGTGCTGTGTGCAGTATGCAATGTGATGTGTGCAGTATTTCATATGCAGTGTGCAGTATGCAATGTGATGTGTGCAGTATTTCATATGCAGTGTGCTGGGTGCAGTATGCAATTTGATGAGTAAAGTATTTAATATGCAGTGTGATGTGTGCACTATTTCATATGCAGTGTGCTGTGTGCAGTATGCAATGTGATGTGTGCAGTATTTCATATGCAGTGTGCTGGGTGCAGTATGCAATTTGATGAGTAAAGTATTTAATATGCAGTGTGATGTGTGCACTATTTCATATGCAGTGTGCTGTGTGCAGTATGCAATGTGATGTGTGCAGTATTTCATATGCAGTGTGCTGTGTGCAGTATGCAATGTGATTTGTGCATATTTCATATGCAGTGGGCTGTGTGCATTATGCAATGTGATGTGTGCAGTATTTCATATGCAGTGTGCTGTGTGCAGTATGCAATGTGATGTGTGCAGTATATCATATGCAATGTGTGCAGTATGCAATGTGATGTGTGCAGTATGCAATGTGATGTGTGCAGTATTTCATATGCAGTGTGCTGTGTGCAGTATTTCATATGCAGTGTGCTGGGTGCAGTATGCAATTTGATGAGTAAAGTATTTAATATGCAGTGTGATGTGTGCACTATTTCATATGCAGTGTGTGCAGTATGCAATGTGATTGCAGTATTTCATATGCAGTGTGCAATGTGCAGTATGCAATGTGATGTGTACAGTATTTCATATGCAGTGTGCTGTGTGCAGTAATGTGCAATATTTCATATGCAGTGTGCTGTGTGCAGTATGCAATTTGATGAGTAAAGTATTTAATATGCAGTGTGATGTGTGCAGTATTTCATATGCAGTGATGCTGTGTGCAGTATGCAATGTGATGTGTGCAGTATTTCATATGCAGTGTGCTGTGTGCAGTATGCAATGTGATGTGTGCAGTATTTCATATGCAGTGTGCTGTGTGCAGTATGCAATGTAATGTGTGCAATATTTCATATGCAGTGTGCTGTGTGCAGTATGCAATGTGATGGGTGAAGTATTTAATATACAGTGTGCTCTGTGCAGTATTTCATATGCAGTGTGCTGTGTGCATTATGTAATGTGATGTGTGCAGTATTTCATATGCAGTGTGCTGTGTTGCAGTATGCAATGTGATGTGTGCAGTATATCATATGCAGTGTGCTGTGTGCAGTATGCAATGATGTGCAGTATTTCATATGTGCTGCAGTATTTCATATGCAGTGCTGTGTGCAGTATGCAAATGTGATGTGTGAAGTATTTCATATGCAGTGCTGCTGGGTGTATTTCATATGCAGTGTGCTGGTGCAGTATGCAATTTGATGAGTAAAGTATTTAATATGCAGTGTGATGTCTGCACTGTGTTATGCATATGCAGTGTGCTGTGTGCAGTATGCAATGTGATGTGTGCAGTATTTCATATGCAGTGTGCTGTGTGCAGTATGCAATGTAATGTGTGCAGTATTTCATATGTGATGTGTGCAGTATTTCATATGCAGTGTGATGTGTGCAGTATGCAATGTGATTTGTGCAGTATTTCATATGCAGTGGGCTGTGTGCATTATGCAATGTGATGTGTGCAGTATTTCATATGCAGTGTGCTGTGTGCAGTATGCAATGTGATGTGTGCAGTATTTCATATGCAGTGTGCTGGGTGCAGTATGCAATTTGATGAGTAAAGTATTTAATATGCAGTGTGATGTGTGCACTATTTCATATGCAGTGTGCTGTGTGCAGTATGCAATGTGATGTGTGCAGTATTTCATATGCAGTGTGCTGGGTGCAGTATGCAATTTGATGAGTAAAGTATTTAATATGCAGTGTGTTGTGTGCACTATTTCATATGCAGTGTGCTGTGTGCAGTATGCAATGTGATGTGTGCAGTATTTCATATGCAGTGTGCTGTGTGCAGTATGCAATGTGATTTGTGCAGTATTTCATATGCAGTGGGCTGTGTGCATTATGCAATGTGATGTGTGCAGTATTTCATATGCAGTGTGCTGTGTGCAGTATGCAATGTGATGTGTGCAGTATATCATATGCAGTGTGCTGTGTGCAGTATGCAATGTGATGTGTGCAGTATGCAATGTGATGTGTGCAGTATTTCATATGCAGTGTGCTGTGTGCAGTATTTCATATGCAGTGTGCTGGGTGCAGTATGCAATTTGATGAGTATAGTATTTAATATGCAGTGTGATGTGTGCACTATTTCATATGCAGTGTGCTGTGTGCAGTATGCAATGTGATGTGTACAGTATTTCATATGCAGTGTGCTGGGTGCAGTATGCAATTTGATGAGTAAAGTATTTAATATGCAGTGTGATGTGTGCACTATTTCATATGCAGTGTGCTGTGTGCATTATGCAATGTGATGTGTGCAGTATTTCATATGCAGTGTGCTGTGTGCAGTATGCAATGTGATGTGTGCAGTATTTCATATGCAGTGTGCTGTGTGCAGTATGCAATGTAATGTGTGCAATATTTCATATGCAGTGTGCTGTGTGCAGTAAGCAATGTGATGTGTGCAGTATTTCATATGCAGTGTGCTGTGTGCAGTATGCAATGTGATGGGTGAAGTATTTAATATACAGTGTGCTCTGTGCAGTATTTCATATGCAGTGTGCTGTGTGCATTATGTAATGTGATGTGTGCAGTATTTCATATGCAGTGTGCTGTGTGCAGTATGCAATGTGATGTGTGCAGTATATCATATGCAGTGTGCTGTGTGCAGTATGCAATGTGATGTGTGCAGTATTTCATATGCAGTGCTGTGTGCAGTATGAAATGTGATGTGTGCAGTATTTCATATGCAGTGTGCTGTGTGCAGTATGCAATGTAATGTGTGCAATATTTCATATGCAGTGTGCTGTGTGCAGTAAGCAATGTGATGTGTGCCGTATTTATTATGCAGTGTGCTATGTGCAGTATGCAATGTGATGAGTATTTAATATGCAGTGTGCTGTAAGCATGTATGCAATGTTATGTGTGCAGTATTTAATGGGCAATGTATAGTGTGCAGTATTTAATGTGCAATGTAAAGTGTGCAGTATTTAATACGCATTGTGCTGTGTGCAGTATTTATTATACAGTGTGATGTGTGCAGTATGGAATGTAATGTGTGCAGTATTTCATATGCAGTGTGCTGTGTGCAGTATGCAATGTGATGAGTATTTAATATGCAGTGTGCTGTAAGCATGTACGCAATGTTATGTGTGTAGTATTTAATGCGCAATGTAAAGTGTGCAGTATTTAATGTGCAATGTAAAGTGTGCAGTATTTAATACGCATTGTGCTGTGTGCAGTATTTATTATACAGTGTGATGTGTGCAGTATGGAATGTAATGTGTGCAGTATTTCATATGCAGTGTGCTGTGTGCAGTATGCAATGTGATGAGTATTTAATATGCAGTGTGCTGTAAGCATGTACGCAATGTTATGTGTGTAGTATTTAATGCGCAATGTAAAGTGTGCAGTATTTAATGTGCAATGTAAAGTGTGCAGTATTTAATACGCATTTGCTGTGTGCATTATGAAATGTTATGTGTGCAGTAATTAATGTGTAATGTAATATGTGCAGTATTTATTATGCAGTATGATGTGTGCAGTATGCAATGTGATGTGTGCAGTATTTCATATGCAGTGTGCTGTATGCATGTACGCAATGTTATGTGTGCAGTATTTAATGTGTAATGTAAAGTGTGCAGTATTTAATGTGCAATGTAAAGTGTGCAGTATTTAATGTGCAATGTAAAGTGTGCAATATTTAATACGCAGTGTACTGTATGAGGTATGAAATGTTGTGTGCAGTGTTTAATGTGTAATGTAATATGTGCAGTATTTAATATGCAGTATAATGTGTGCAATATTTAATATGCAGTGTGATGTGTACAGTATTTAATATGCAGTGTGATGTTGTCCAGCATTTAATATGCAGTGTGAAGTGTGCAGCATTTAATATTCAGTTTGATGTGTACAGTATTCAATGTCATGTGTGCAGTATTTAATGTGTAATGTAATATGTGCAGTACTTAATATGCAGTGTGATGTGTGCAGCATTTAATATGCAGTGTGATGTTTACAGTATGCAATGTCATGTGTGCAGAATCCAGTATGCAGTATGCAGTGTACTTGGTGCTGGTGTCGGACTATTACATACTACGCCGGCTAATACACACAATAACATTTTTCTGGTCGTCGCTAGATTCTAGCTAAATCATGACCGGTTTTTCAGGTTCGTTGGCCTGCACTAAGATTTAAGTAGTATTTTATGTAATGGATAATAATTTTGTTTCTATTATAATGATTAGGTATGAGCGTGCTGTGGACGGTTTAGAAAGCGGATTTCTTTGTGCAATTTTCAGAAAATATTTACCTTATACCTTATACCTCATACTGTACTGTTGGGTTGTGTAGTATACAGTTCTGTTTTATAACTGATCCTGTTATAATCTTGTAAGATTTTGTTAGTTTCACTTATCCAGCCTGTTTCTTAAACAGAGTTGATTGCTAATAAATTTATTTAAATATTTTAGTAACATACTCAAAGTTTGATGATCACAAAGTCATAAATACAACTGTATTCCTAATAATGTAAATACAATTTAAGTTTATTCGCAAAACAGTTGGAAAGTCTGTTAATAACTGAAATTGATCAACAAATGTAAAATAAATTTACATGTAATTTTCCTTTTTCGATAAAGATTTTCCTCAAAAAATCTAATAAATAAAACCTGATGGAAAATTAACAAAATCGTTTACTACACTTGGTATTAATAAATTAAATATTTGAACTTAAACGAACAACTTGTTTTCAAGAAGTAGTTACAATAGTTATTTTTCTTTATGTTAGTTTTGATGTTATCTTTGTTTGAAAAGTAGGATATCGATATAAACTTACAAATGCTGAAGGTCTCTATCCTTAGCTTATAGGCATATATATATATATATATATATATATATATATATATATATATATATATATATATATACTACTATTTCCCTTTATATGGTCCCCAAAATATAATTTTCTGTGGCAGTAGATCTAATAATTTTTTCTGAAATCGAACTGTAATTTTTTAAATGAAAAAGTTATATTTTGTCATGAATCGTTTATGGTAAGTCAAGTTCCATAAATTTCAGAATAAAACAGTTTTTCATATTTTTATTTATGTTGCCGTCTTAAAACAAACATAAATACACACGCGCGCGCGTGTGTGCGTGTGCGCGCGAGAGAGAGAGCACCGGCGTGTGTGTGAGTGTTTTCTTATTCGTGCTAAGGTAATAAGTTTCAATCCCTAAATGGTTGAAGTAGATAAGTCAAATATTTGTAGGAAATTTAAAAGGGATTCCTTTTTTAGTCTGCAGGGGAGTATTTCTGAACAATCCACTGTTAATGAAGAAACTTAAGCGTTAAACTGCACATTCCTAAAACAACTTCTTCTGATGTTTTCATAATTTGCATATCTAACAATCGATTTTCTGCTTACAAGTTGAAATTTTATGTAGATTTTCAAAAAAAAAATCTAAGAGAACTAATAAAGATGTTTTCTTGATTACATTATCTTCGTTTCCTTATCGAGTTGAGTAATGATGTAATAGCAGTGGGCGACCTATTATATATACGTATGACCTCGAACATTGTTGCCGCTGTTCGTAATTTTCACTAAAAGTATATGGCTCCCAATGACCAATATGTAATTGCCATTCATGCTCTAAAGCATTGGTTATGAACTTACTAGAATGATAAACCTTATGAGAATTGTGAGCTGTTACTGTGGGGGGGGGCATCTTATGGCAGTGTTCAACTATAGTTAAATATATTATAGTACTGTCTATTTTCTTAAACATCTTCTCTCCTGTCCTTGCAGCTTAGAGCATTCGTAGTGGCAGATAGTCTAATTACTTGAACTTTAGCCGCTGATATCCAGCATGCATTTTATAATGGTGGCTGTACTTCTAGTCCGTTTATATTCGGTGTTTAATGTAATGTGCACATACACTCATACACAGACTAACAGACCAATAACCAATTAACGATCCAACCCTTTTTTGACTTAGATGGGTCTGAAATCCATAAACATCTCAAAATCAATTTTCCCATATCAACCAAACTATCTTTTTACTTCTTATAGTGGACAGTATAATCAATTTTAACGACAGCTTTGATTTTTTTACTCCTCGATATTCCTGTTCTAGGGCACTGAACTTTTTACCAGATTGATTATCCGATATTTTAATAACGTTACGTTAAATGCTACCTACACTCCACGGGGGTTGCGCCCTTGCGGTAGAATTAATTACGCTACTGGTCTTCAGTAACCGCAAATCTAAATTTCCTTGAGGTCAACTCAAATCGAAGAAACTACAAATTCCAGTACCTGTCCCTAAGGTTAGAAAAAGTAACTCAAAACCTAAAATTTAACACTTCCTTTGATTATAAATCAAGACACAATGTTTACAAAAGATAACGGTTGTCGATCTGTCGAATACAAAAGTTACTGTAAGCACCCGACTTGCTGTACAGACATATGTTTTATTTCAAAACATATTTGACACAAAATCAATAAGTACAATCTACCGGAAGCATGAGAGAACAATGCGTCACAACTTCCGGTTACTATTTATTGATCTATTTATGGTTTTCAATCGGACATATGCTGCCAGTAGTTCGAAAAAACAAACGGGTTCTAATATTTCTGGATCGGTGTAACTTGGAGATTATTTACTCAGCCTAAAGTAAAGATTAATTGTACTATAGTACTGTAAACATATCAGCCGAGTAGTTTGTGTGCACTTACGGAGCTTAGGGAGTTACTCTTAAATCTCCACATCTGTCTGTATTTTAATCTGCCTCAAAATATTTTTAATATAGTTTTCTTCCGTAAATTTTACAGTCTACGAGACACATTATATTTGTTTAACCCGAATTTCCCCAAAATCAGTTTTAATTATTTTGTTCAAATTTATCTCGTCAACATATTTTAAAAAAACAACAACAAAGACAAAACCAAAACAAAACAAAACTTATGGAGTTGTGAAGCTTGTTATCATTAAAAAAAACTGGTTCTGGTTTTACTGGAAATCTGGAAAACCAGCCTAATTTTTCAATATTGGCTAGAGGCTTTCCCAAAAATGTTTGTGATATTTACAGATTCGTTAGATTCAAGTCAGAATAGTCTACAAAAAGATATTTATTGAGAGTAAATATTACACAAAATAAATGTAAAATCCCTAACTTTCTCACGTCCATTACTCACAAAAAATGTAAAATCACTAACTTTCTAACGTATATTATTCACCAAAAACACGCAAAATCACTAACTTTCTAACGTCCATTACTCACAAAAAAATGTAAAATCGCTAACTTTCTCACGTCCATTACTCACAAAAAAAAAATCACTAACTTTCTAACGTTCATTACTCACCAAAAAAAAAAAAAGTAAAATTACTTAACTTCTCACGTCAATTACTCACCAAAAAATGTAAAATCACTTACTTTCTAACGTCCATTATTCACAAAAAAATGTAAAATCACTAACTTTCTCACGTTCATTATTCAGTAGACCTAAATCAGACTTGGGAAAACTAAAAATCAGATTAAGTTCTCAAAATCAATATATCAAATTTTTGTCATAAATGATCGAAAGTAAATAATAACAAATCGAGTACAATTTTTTTTTTTAAATGTAGGTTTTTGAGTAAATAAGAAACCGATATTGGTTAGATTTTTTTAGATTTTCTTTTGAACCGTAAATTCCTTGTATAACTTGCTGTGTTAAACAGCTTTGCCTGGTTAATTCAGATGTAACCAGTAATTTTCTTGTTGTTTGAATGTCAAGTGTGAAAAAATTCATCAATACCAAAATAATGATTAAAAAAAGTGTACAAGTGGGATGAGAATGTTTTTTTCGAATACATCAAGCTCGTAATAAAATTGTATATGTGTATAATAAACATACACTTGAAGATTAATAGTGTAAAAACTGTAAATTTGTAAATAAGAATACACTATTTTACATACAGGTAAGCCAAAGTGTAGAAACACTTTTTAACTTTGTTGGAGTTAGGAAAACCAAACTTAGAACATGAAAATGTACTTTTTTGTTAATATCAAAACTTTGACCATATCCTCAAATTGGGATATTTGGGGGCAGCTTAAAAATTCAAAAATAAATACCCACTTTTTACAAACGGAGTGAAATACACATTTTACAAACTATCAGTGACACACACACACACACACACACACACACACACATATATATATATATATATATATATATATATATATATATATATATGTGTGTGTGTGTGTGTGTGTACACCTAATGTCCATTACTCACCAAAAAAATCCCATGCTTTACCCACAGCGTTAAGGAACAGTTTGGTGAAGTTAACACCAATAACAAATGTTTACCAGCCACTAAATTCTTCGTCTACTAGGTCTTCTATTCCTTCCACTTTTCCTTGGATAATGTCTTGCAACAGGAGATATTTTCGATTATCCTCATCATATGACTCAAATATTGGCCTCTCTACTTTTCAAAATTGGCTTAATCTAAAGCCCGCTGCAATCAATTCTACGAAGACCTTCTGCGTTCGTTTTACGATCCATCCAAGATATTTTATAGATACGTAGAAATATCGGCATTTCGAAGATCTGAATATACAGTAATTTTCTATCGCCTGAGTCATTGTCCAGATGTCAACACTGTATAAGAGAGTGCATGAAACGTAGGAGTACGATTTTATCTTCAGATCTAAATTGAAATCTCTACAGTAGAAGTTTCAAATAGTAAATATTTTCAACCACCATTTTCTCCAAAATAGTTGGGAAAAGTAAATTCAACTTCAAAACGTAAAGAGGGGCTTGTTTTTTGTTAGGAATAGGACATCAGATGTCATTTTAAAATTGATGTTTAATTTATAAATTATAAAAGACCACGAGAAGGAACAATCCGCAAAAAAAACTCACTTTCATGAAGTGGTTTTGCAAGCCGAATTTAATTAACGGTCTGCATTCGACGGAGAATTACAAGCCTTGCTGAGCGGCTGGACTGCCGAAAACCGGTCATTCTCATCCTGACCTAGGCCAATGGCATCAGGCATCGGTATCAAGGCCAGCAACATTTTGAGTGTCCATCATTTCAATAACAATGGCGATGTACCAACCACCGATTAAAATCCAGTTGTTTTTTTAAAGATCATCAACCTTATTCAAGATAGCATTTTTACAGCTAATAATCATTCTTAAGAAGCTAATTTTCAATTTTTTTCTAATATTAGGGGATGCTAAATTATATAAAGTAATGAATTGTGTGTATATATACATATATAAATTTTGGTAATATATATTTATTTATATATATTTATATATATGTATACACACACACACACACACACACACACACACACACACACACACACACACACATACACATATATATATATATATATATATATATATATATATATATATATTTCAAAGTCAACAATCATTTTTCAAACCCTATGTCGAAAACAGTGGTTTTTACTTGTATGACTGTTTGTGTTCGTGTTTGTGTGTGTGTGTGTGTGTGTGTGTGTGTGTGTGTGTGTGTATGTGTGTGTGTGTGTGTGCACGCGTGTGTGTGCATACGCACGCACATGTATGAATCTAATTATGTTCTACTGAATTAAAAAATTCAAATAACTGAAGAAATTTAAATAATTTAAAATAGGTTAATTTGGACGATATAGGGCTTTTGTTCGTTATGGTAGTAATATATATCTGGTTATACCTTTGGTTATGGTTGGTAGTAATATATCGTTGGATACCTGTGCACACACACGCGCGCGCGCGCGCACACACACACACACGCGCGCGAAAAGAAGTTCTACTGTATGTACAATTCATAAATGTAAAAAAAATTTGAAATCAAAAGAGGTAACGAATAATTTTGACGAAAATGTCCCAATTTGTTCGTCATGGTTAAAACGTGGAGTATTATTTCTATATCGTGGTCCCTATAGGGGGGGACATTTTGAGTAAGTGTTTGGCAATCACGAGGTGCCCTAACTGAACCTGACCTTTCTCCGTCTATGTGCTCTTGGGTTAAATTCATTTTAGAAATGAGTTTTCGGAAAGTATTTGCGTAGAAATTGAGCTAAGTGAATAGAGATAAAGGTTGTAGATCATTATAATATAATATAAACATTCTTTAGCCCATATATAGACAATGAGAGAATATTATATTCTCTCAACAATGCAATTTCATTATGTATGATCTATTAAAACGAATTTTTATATCGAACTAATTCAATGTGCACATGAATGAGCGAAGCGAGTTCTGTGTTTCCAATCGAACGATCAGCATTTGGTTTGTGTGTTTGTTTGTTACGCAGTTTGCCAAACGCATCGACCAATTCTTTTGAAATTTTTGTACAAATGCACCTTTTATAACGCCGAATGAAATGTGTGTAACATTTTTCCTATTCGCCTCCATTTCAAGATGGCGGCCTCTGATTTAACGATAACTAGTGTAGTTGCTGGCTATTTCCTGTAATACTGGCTGAAGTGCAATACCTATTATAATTTCGAACACTTCATAGAGAAAGAGCATTTTCAATAAAATTAGTGAAGTAACATTTTTCTAAATACTACATTTACCGGTTAAATAGCGCGTCAGAAGGCTGTTGTGGAGCGTGGCGAGGTCTACTGTTCTTTGAACTACTAGTATAATTATATTACAGCAACTAATTCGTATTTATCATAATTTTTTATCTATCTCCATATTTACGGCTGTTTTATAACGCATAAATTTAGAAAGAAATGTATTATGTAAGAAAAATGTAGACTCACTAACATGGGTGTTCAAACAAATGATTCTGTTAGAAAAATCAGGTGATTATGACGAAAATTTGGACTTGGGAAAAGAAGTTTGATATAGGCTAGTCAAATTCAAGTGAAAAATGTAGTCCATTTTTAAAAAAATTAGAAGTAGTTTGACTTAAAATAATATTACTGCTGATTTTTAGTTTAAGTACTGCACTCGATTTTTGGGTTAAGTTAATCAACTGTTTTTTGACGCTATGAAAAACTAATGGAGTGGCGATTTTTAAAAGTGTCTAATCATTTCCTACGAGGGTTGATCAAATATAAACGAGACTGATTTTTTTTTAAATTTATTGCTTACTTACAAATTATTCTTGATACAACTTATTTTTCTACATAGTCTCCCGCACGAGTAACACATTTTTCCCACCGGATTGGAAGTTTTTTAATTCCATCTTCGTAAAAAGTTCTCGGGCGTTCATTGAGCCATTGGAGCACGAAGGTCTCCACCGCAGAATCGTCTTCGAAACGCTGGCCTCCAAGCGCCTCTTTGAGTGGCCCAAACAGGTGATAGTCGCAGGGTGATAAGTCTGGACTGTATGGGGGATGTTCCATTGGTTCCCAGCCAATTTGATCGAGTTTAAGCCTCGTAGCGTTCGCCGAATGTAGTCGGGCATTATCGTGAAGAAGAATGACGTTTCTCGCCGGTTTAGATTTCCTTTTCCTACGAAAAGACTGTTTTGCGGCCTCTAAAACATCGCAATAATATTGTGCATTTATTGTGCGTCGTTGATGGAGGAAATCGACGTGAAAGGCGCCTTGATTGTCGAAAATACAGTGGCCATTACCTTCCCGGCCGACGATCGTGATTTGGCCTTCAGAGGCGCCCTCTCTCCCCTCTTCCGCCACTCCATACTTGCCTGTTTCGACTCGGGAGTGTAATGGTGAACCCATGTTTCGTCACAGGTGACAATCCGGTTTAATAATGCCTAACCATCTCGTTCAAATTGGGTCAATAGTCGCTGGAAAATCTCCAAACGATTCCGTTTGTGAACGTCGGTCAAAATTCGTGGAACCCACCTTGCAGATACTTTGCTGAGTTCCAGGTTTGAGGTAACGATTTTTGAACGCTACCATAGCTCAACTGGAGTTCATCTGCAATAAATCGCAGCGATATACGTCTGTCTTCGTCCAGGAGCTTCCGAACAGCATCAATGTTTTCGTCCGTGACGGAAGTGGTCGGGCGACGATCATGGCTGAGGTTTTCTACTGCTTCCCGTCCTTCGGCGAATTCCTTGTGCCAAGCAAAAACGCGAGCTCTTGACAGGGTCCTGTCCCCGTATTGAGCCGTCAATCTACGAAAGATTTCAGTCGGATTGACCCCCTCCTTGGCCAAAAACTTAATAATAATTCTCTGCTCCACGGAAACGTGCACTTCACTCTCACTCATTGTATAGTTTTATACTGAAGGGTCCGAACGGAAATGTTGCCCGTCTACGCCCGTCCCAAACCTCCCAGGCTACCTGACACCCCACCCTTTAGAGTTCAATGTCCAACGGAAAAGTTTTTAGAAAGTCAGTCTCGTTTATATTTGATCAACCCTCGTATTAGGCCATATAGGAGGAACAAAGCTGCTTGATTTTTATGAAATAGTGTTATATACGAAATAAAACAGAACTTCAATCACTCAACTGCATAAATAATACAAACTGTACTTTAGACCTTACGTAATCACTGTACTATAGTCTTATTTTGTTATATTGTTTGTGATATTTTTGTCAGAATATTGTTTTGACAACCTTAGCCTGCAAGTGAATAGTCCTGATAGACTGAAATGCGATAAGCTACGTTTGGAAATCTTCATTTAAGTTAACTATTTATAATTTCAAATCTATATTCACAGTATACTATGCCAGGATTGGTTAGCCAAGGTTTTTTTTAAAACAAAACATTACTTTTTAATTGCTTACTAATACATGTATTTTTAAGACGCTGTAACAAAAGAACACAAGTTTAATGGTAGGTCCAAAGCTCTGGCTACTTCAGTTATAATAAAATGTTTATTTATTTAATTATGACTTAGAAAGTTGAATATGTAGGATACTCATTGAATATGTTTTAATGCCGAGATAAAACATAGTTATTCAACATTAACCGTAACACATTTTTGGCGGAACAAAACAAATTTTAACGACGAAAAACATATATATTGGCAGCATGAGAAAATTATGTCTTTAAACATCACTACGGAGTCA
This sequence comes from Callitettix versicolor, assembly GCA_022606455.1. Lineage (NCBI taxonomy): Eukaryota > Metazoa > Arthropoda > Insecta > Hemiptera > Cercopidae > Callitettix > Callitettix versicolor. The sequence goes on from CM040182.1 coordinate 42,229,945, forward strand.
GTTTTGCTGAGAGTGCTGGGGAAATTTCGTTCAACATTTTATTCAGGAAAACATAAATTTTCAAGAAAAAATAAGATTTTCAGATAGCCTATCATTAATCTGAAGTTTTATCTTATGATCTAAATAACATCGCTATGTAACCAAAAAATTTTAACCAGATCTTTTAATAATGTCCGCTAAAAACATGTTATTAGATAGCTTAACACAGTGGAAAATTTATAATTTTTCGGAAATGACTCTGAGGTCCCTCTGTACCGGTCTATCCATGGCTCTCTTTCAGATTTCCATAATTCCAATGCCATAAGTTCCATGGGGATGTTAAGTAATTTAATTCTATTTCACTAAAAACAACCTCATTTTGAAATTGTCTGGTAAAAGTTTTTTTTAGTTATTATTTGGCTTTCACAACACATAGTTATTATACCAATAGTAGAAATAGTTCTGGGAAGTCTTTTTCTTGCTAAAATAACAATCTTTGTTATTTTATCTACTTTAATATAAAAACACAAGTTCTACTATTGAGTTGCACCTATTTTGCTGTAGGATTTGGAGGTTGTGTTCATCAAAACAAACAAATTTTTGACCGCAGCTGTTTCCTTACCAATATTGTTTTTTTCTGGGTTACATCAAATGTTTATACTAAAGATATATAATAACAAATAAGTTATATTAATATTGGCGAAATGTGTTTTAATTGCGAATAGTGATATGTTTATGTATTTCACTACAATGAATGCGCACTATAAATTATATTTAAACTTGCTTTAATTAAAACCATTTTCACTAATTATATTTTTTAAGTTTAAACAGTATTTTAAGAATTTTAAAATTAAACAATCTGAATTTAATCGAATCAATTGATTGCAGATGTAAACTGCATATTTGGAACAATTTTTTATTGTTTGGAAGGAAACCAGTTTAATTTGCATATTGTTCGGTTTAATAAATTATATTTATATAATAGTCATTTATATAACACATGTAACTAAACGAAAAATTTCATTGATACAGTAACGAAATAAAACAAAATTAGGCTATAAACTGGAATATAAGAGTTCATTACTAGTTACAATACTGAAGTAGCAATTTTTATTTGTTAGTAACTATATTATAACACCAGTATAAACTTCTTAATTAATGTAATGAAATTGTCGGTTTTCTTGCTAATTATGATCTTTATTTGTGTAGTGAGCACCATTTCACTACGATCCCGATAAAGAGTAGCTGTTGCAGAATTTGGTGAATTTTGCTCATATGTAAGCTACGGATTCACTTCCGTCTCAAACACCATCGAAGAATCAGGACCAAAACGCATTATCTTTTCCTTCTGCAATCCTAACAGACCTACCCTATCTCTATCCTCATCCCAAGCACACACCGAAGCTGGGTCGGGCCGAACCGAAACGGGCGAAAATCGCCTGACCACTGATTACGCTGTATTTCATACGGGAGCTTTCAAATAAGACGCCGGGCTGCGCCGGGCGGGGCCGAGCCAAGCCGAGCGATTTTGAACAGTCCTGCCTCCCGCTACTTCAAGCAGTTTCTGCCTGCGTTTTTTCAGCCTAGCTCGGTGTCCCGGCCAGTTAATGTGTACATAATGTTGCGCAATATTGTATCACTCGATTTTTGTCCATTTATAAAAAGTAATATTGCTGTAATAATGAGTTCACATGGTATAGCTTGTCTGTAGTTCGTGTTTCTTTTGTGGATTTGTGAACAAATGGATTCCAATCAAATCGAATGTACGGGTATTCATTCTAAAATATCTAAAAAAAAGTTCGTTATCTTCTTGGAGTTTCTCGTATAGGCCGATTTTCTTGTGATCTTTATTGACATTGTGAGTCCAGTATCGCCTTCTTTGTCCCACACACTATCATCAAGTGAAAACTATCCAATAATATCATCATCATCAAGGATGACATTATTATTGCACTACGTTGTAACTTAGACCGCTAGGAAGGATAAAAACACCTCTCGCTACAAGCCTCGAAAACCTATTGAGTGCGAGCGCATCGCAGATTTTGCTCGGCTTGGTTTGGCATCTCTTCGCCCTGCCCGGCTCGGCTCGGCTTTGGTGTGTAAGGCGTCTAAGGAGGCGCTTAGCTTTAAGTACGCGGGCTCTGGATACCGAGTGACTTCCAGTCTTAATCTATCCTTGCCTAGGCATGCGGAGCTCTAGCTACTAGTTAGACTTTGGTGGCTGCAAACACTGTTAGAACCCACAAAACCCTACAGAAGTGGCAAAAGTGAAACTGGGGAGTGCAAAATAGAATGTAAATGGAGAAAACTAGGGTTGTATCTAACTCCACGGAGTCCACAAGCAGTGAATTGAAGCACAATGAGGGTGCAAGGTGGATCTACGCAGGCTACAATGGAAGAAGTGAGAGATAGGGTGGAACGTCTCAAATCAGTAAAACAGTATACAAACATCTATGAGAAATGCAGAATCGCAAAATAACAAGAAATGACATAGTAGCAAAGCAATTAAATCTAAAAGCAGAATAGCTCCCAGGGATCAGGTTGAGTTGATAAGCTGACGCCATGACTGGAGGGCTCTTAAGGAACACATAATCTCCGTATGACTGGATGAGCTCTTAGGCAGGAACACATCATGAATTACATCATGAATTAGCGTCTGACGGGAACCATAATCTATGACTGGAGGGCTGCAGAGGCCCCAGGGATCAGGATGAGCTTAATCTATGACTGGAAGCTGACTGGAACCATAATCTCCGTATGACTGGAGGGAGCTGTTTCTATGTCAGGACACTACATCATGAATTAACATCATTAGGCTATTCTAGAATAGCTCCCAGGGATCAGGTTGAGTTGATAAGCTGACGGGAACCATAATCTATACTGGAGGGCTCTTAGGCAGGGACATTACACCATGAATTAACGTCCGTAGGCTATGCGAGAATAGCTCACAGGGATCTATGACGGGAACCATAATCTATGACTGGAGGGCTGTTCGTCAGGGACACTACATCATGAATTAACATCACTAGGCTATGCGAGAATAGCTCCCAGGGATCGGGTTGAGTTGATAAGCTGACGGGAACCATAATCTATGACTGGAGGGCTCTTAGGCAGGGACATTACACCATGAATTAACGTCCGTAGGCTATGCGAGAATAGCTCACAGGGATCTATGACGGGAACCATAATCTATGACTGGAGGGCTGTTCGTCAGGGACACTACATCATGAATTAACATCACTAGGTTATGCGAGAATAGCTCCCAGGGATCGGGTTGAGTTGATAAGCTGAAGGGAACCATAATCTATGACTGGAGGGCTCTTAGGCAGGGACACTACACCATGAATTAGCGTCTGTAGGTTATGCGAGAATAGCTCCCAGGGATCGGGTTGAGTTGATAAGCTGACGGGAACCATAATCTATGACTGGAGGGCTCTTAGGCAGGGACACTACACCATGAATTAGCGTCTGTAGGTTATGCGAGAATAGCTCCCAGGGATCGGGTTGAGTTGATAAGCTGACGCGAACCATAATCTATGACTGGAGGGCTCTTAGGCAGGGACACTACACCATGAATTAGCGTCTGTAGGTTATGCGAGAATAGCTCCCAGGGATCAGGTTGAGTTGATAAGCTGACGGGAACCATAATCTATGACTGGAGGGCTGTTCGTCAGGGACACTACATCATGAATTAACATCACTAGGCTATGCGAAAATAGCTCCCAGGGATCAGGTTGAGTAGATAAGATGACGGGAACCATAATCTATGACTGGAGGGCTCTTAGGCAGGGACACTACACCATGAATTAACGTCCGTAGGTTATGCGAGAATAGCTCCCAGGGATCAGGGTTGAGTTGATAAGCTGACGGGAATCGTGATCTATGACTGGAGGCTGTCAACCAGGAATACTACACTATGAATAAACGTCCGTAGGCTACGCGGAGGCAAAGGGTGTCGGGCATGAAGGCCCTGGGGATTTCCAGTGGAATGGGTTTGTCAGTAGACTACTATAAATTATTATTGAGGATACCATCCCATTGAATACAATCCAAGAGGTTTAATTGTCCAAAAGATCTATTTGTCTCAATGCCAGGCCCACCAAACATTATAACCTTTAAAGAATCAATCAACTATGAAATAATACTGCAATTGTGTAAACAGTTCTAAACCCTCGAACTATAATAGTAAATATTCAAAACTTCTACATCAATTTTCATTAAAATGATGGTTATTTTAATCTTTACTGTAGTCATGCCTCTTTTAGAAATAACGTATTAAATACTTTATGAGAAACACAAAATGTACAAATCTATAAAACTCATAAATAATCTACTAAACAAATCAGATGGAAGGGGACTCATTACTTTAGGTATAGTTGTAAGTAGTAAAACTTTTATAAAAATATTAAAATATTATAAGTAAGAAATATAATAAATACTAATATTTTTTCGAAAACAATGAAGTATTAAAAATTACTGAATTAATTTTGAAGAATAAGTGCTAATTATATTTCCTGTGGTTACAGGTACAGTATTATATATTACGATACAAATCTTGATATGGCAGTAAAGGCTTTTTTTTAGTTTTTATTTCCAGTGATTAATCGTGATTAACTTTTACTTCAAATTTCCTACAATGACTCAAGACACGCATCTCCATAAATTCTAAAAAAATTGAGGAAATTCGAATTAACCTTTTTTTAATTTTTCTCGGCCCCCGAACTCTATTATTTCGGGGACATAATAGTTCAGAAATTTTGTTTAAACTCTCTCTCTCTCTCACACACACACACATACACACACACACACACACACACACACACACACACACACACACACACACACACACACACACACACACACACACACACACACACACACACACACACACACACACACACACACACACACACACACACACACACACACACACACACACACACACACACACACAATAGTAATTTACTTACTATTATATATTTGGATTTGATTTTCCAAAAAATCTATATAAATATTTGTAACCTTCAAATAACTAAGTAGCAAATTATAAATAGTAGCAAAGTCTTTTGTTCTTATTATATTAAAAACCGTGGAGAATGTGTTTCTAATGGTCTACTTCTAATGTCTACATTCACGACAAAATCAAATCAGAACTATACAGCAATAAAAAAGTTTTTAAAGTTCTTTTGTTTGCCGTAAAGTTATGTAAGATTGTAAAAAATAAAAAGAGATATACAAATTCTTATTCGTACTAGAGACTACATACACGGTAAAGCTTAAAACATAATATTACTATATTGACGTAAACAAAAAATACCCTTTTTGTAATCGAACACATAAACACCATTTTTTAAACAATTTACATCACTTTCCTGTAGCGAGAGAACCATAAAAACAGTATTACATTACAGTAAAAATACTATGTAAAACTAAAGACTATGGGTTTGCCAAAGTGTTAAGCGAACTGTAACGGAGCCTGGTGTCGGAGACTTTAAAATGCCGTGACTGCCCAATTGCAGTTCAATGCCCTGAGTCCTGAACCTACCCCAACACTGTTGTGTTGAGGCCCATCAAGGTCAACTATTTGCATGTAGACCTATTCTTGCACCAACTGCCGTGCTTCTCTCTCTCTCTCTCTCTCTCTCTCTCTCTCTCTCTCTCTCTCTCTCTCTCTCTCTCTTTCTCTCTTCTCCTACTCTCCAGTTTTTTGTACGCCTATTATGATTTGGCTGTTTCACTTAGCACACTGCAGAGCACGTAAAGCATTTGTTGTATACCATATCCCAGGCCTACGTAGTATATTACATTTGGCTGTTTCACGTAGCACACAAAGAAGAGTATAAATATTTGTATTTCATAATAATTATTTTAGAGCATACCGTAGGCCTACTGCTGTATATTTTGTCTGTTTCAAATTGTACACAGCACAACGTTTAAAGCTTTGTTTTCCGGTATACTTTGGTCCTATTGTTTATATTTTGTTTTTCACATAGTTCAACATTAAAGAATTCGAAGAACAATGTGTTAGCGTTGTTATGTAGCCTAGGCATATTTTTGTATATTTTATTTGGCTATTTCACTTAACACACAGCAAACATATGAAATATTTGTATTTCGTAAGCATTTTTATACATTATAGCTTAGGTAAACAGTTATACATTCTATTTGACTGTTTCCTGTAGCACAAGATACATCGTAAAAATATTCAAATTTTGTAAACATTATTTTACATTATAGTTTAGACATACAGTTATATTTTATTTGGCTGTTTCCTGTAGCACAACACAAAAATATTCAAATTTTGTAAACATTATTTTACATTATAGTTTAGGCATACAGTTATATATTTTATTCGATTGTTTCCCGTAGCACAAAATAAAGCGTAAAAATATTCGAATTCCTTAAACATTATTATTTTACATTATAGTTTAGGCATACAGTTATATACTCGTATTTCATTTGGCTGTTTCCCGTAACACATGACACAGCGTACACACATTCGTATATTACGAATAAAATATATAGTACGCGTATAGTATTATAGCGAGACAGTTGCGTGATGCAATTATTATTTTATTTAGGCCTGTTTTATTCCAGTTTCACGAAAACATTGTTATCGCACAAAATGTAGATTTTGACGTTTTAAAGGTAATGTAATTTTTTGGTTCTTCAAGTAAAAAAACGTTTGCAGGCCTTCAAAATGTTAGAAGAATTTCTTTCCAGAAATATGTATCCTAATCTGATCTTAACAGACTAACTTAAATCCCTAAATTTTAATTGTTCTTAAAATTGGCTCTACCTATTTTCTTTAAACATACACCAAACATGTCGATTCACCTTTTTGTACTATCACTTTTGCAGATACTGTACACAATAAGTTTAAGTACCTATACGTGAAGTTACGCGACTCTCGCATTGCGTTTATGTTTAGATACGCATATTGCAGTTTACATTATACTGACAGGCATTATCTTATCTCTTCATTGCATAATGTGGTTATAGGTACAGAGTGTGATAAGGAAATCATGAAATAGATTTGTTTAATTTAAATTAATTTTTTTACCAGGTCAACATAAGATTTTTATACTCCTAGATGTATCCTGTTATGAAATCCTAATATTTTTTTTTATAAGTAAATTCCATTTGCGTGTAATGTGGGTTATAGGTATAAAACGACATAAGAAAATCACGAAATAGATTTGTTTTATTTAAATTTATTTTCTATCAAGTCAGCATAAGCTCCTAGCGTATCCTCTTATGAAATCCTAATAATTTCCTTTATAAGTGAATGCCATTTGCGTTTAATGTGGTTATAGGTATAAAACGACAAAAAATCATGACATAGATTTGTTTTATTTAAATTTATTTTTCTATCAAGTCAACATAAGCTCCTAGCGTATCCTTCATGAAACCCTAATTTATTTTTTTTTATTATTACAAGTGAATGCCATTTGCGTTTAATGTGGCTTTTATAGGTACAAAATGACATAAAAAAATCATGAAGTAGATTTGTTTTATTTGAAATTATTTTCCTATCAAGTCAACATAAGTGTCCTCCTAGTGTATTCTGTTTAGCAATGAATACCAAATATTTTTTTTTACTACTGAATACCATTTGCTTAGATTTTGCTACTGCACTTCCCATTTATAAATCAAATCAAATATTGTTTGAACAATTGAGATGAGATAACAATATTATATATAATTTAAAGCTTAGGGACTAAACATTTTTCCAAATTTTCATTTAAAAAGTAATAATAATCAGCTGATAATTCTTTCATAATTTTTTTTTCATATAGTTCTGTTTTATCGTCATAGTAATAAATTACGCAATATTTAATCAACCTGATTTTGAATTTTCAGTTTTTGTTTGTTTTGTTGTCATAGTAATAAATTACGCAATATTTAATCAAATTGATTTTGATTTTTCAGTTTGTTTTTGTTTGTTTTATCGTCATAGTAATAAATTACGCAGTATTTAATCAACCTGATTTTGAATGTTCAGTTTCTGTTTGTTTTGTTGTCGTAGTAATAAATTACGCAATATTTAATCAAATTGATTTTGATTTTTCAGTTTGTTTTTGTTTGTTTTATCGTCATAGTAATAAATTACGCAATATTTAATCAACCTGATTTTGAATTTTCAGTTTTTGTTTGTTTTGTTGTATTAGTAATAAATTACGCAATATTTAATCAAATTGATTTTGATTTTTCAGTTTGTTTTTGTTTGTTCTATCGACATAGTAATAAATTACGCAATATTTAATCAACCTGATTTTGAATGTTCAGTTTCTGTTTGTTTTGTTGTCGTAATAATAAATTACGCAATATTTAATCAATTGATTTTGATTTTTCAGTTTGTTTTTGTTTGTTTTATCGTCATAGTAATAAATTACGCAATATTTAATCAACCTGATTTTGTATGTTCAGTTTTTGTTTGTTTTGTTGTCATAGTAATAAATTACGCAATATTTAATCAAATTGATTTTGATTTTTCAGTTTGTTTTATCGTCATAGTAATAAATTACGCAATATTTAATCAACTTGATTTTGAATGTTCAGTTTCTGTTTGTTTTGTTGTCATAGTAATAAATTACGCAATATTTAATCAAATTGATTTTAATTTTTCAGTTTGTTTTTGTTTGTTTTATCGTCATAGTAATAAATTACGCAATAGGTATTTAATCAACCTGATACAATATAAATTTTGAATTTTCAGTTTTTGTTTGTTTTGTTGTCATAGTAATAAATTACGCAATATATAATCAAATTGATTTTGATTTTTCAGTTTTTTTTTTTGTTTTATCGTTATAGTAATAAATTACGCAATATTTAATCAACCTGATTTTGAATGTTCAGTTTTTGTTTGTTTTATCGTTATAGTAATAAATTACACAATATTTAATCAATATGATTTTGAATTTTCAGTTTTTGTTTTTTTATCGTTATAGTAATAAATTACGCAATATTTAATTAAATTGATTTTGATTTTTCAGTTTGTTTTTGTGTGTTTTATCGTTATAGTAATAAATTACGCAATATTTAATCAAATTTATTTTGATTTTTCAGTTTGTTTTGTTTGTTTTATCGCTATAGTAATAAATTACGCAATATTTAATCAAGTTTATTTTAAATTTCCAGTTTTTGCTTCCAATCGTTGTCAATGAATATCGCCGTAGCCTATTTATTAATGCACAAATTTGCACCTGCGAACGTAACGTTCAGAATTGGTGCTTGAAATGAACAGATGTAATACGTTCAGATAAATATCGTTAATATTAATATTTTCTGTACATAATTTTTGAATATTCTCTAATTTTATTACGATCCGGTTCTTTCTAGGCTATATTATTTTTTGTTTTACATAGTTTTTTTTTGTTACGACTGAACTTGTCTCATCTAGCAACTGCTTCACTTGCACTCTTCACTTTGATGGATGATAGTTTACTAGTTACCTCCTCGTTGAGGTGTAGTCAGTAATCTCCTCATGGTCCGCTGCGTTTAGATCAGCTGGTTTTGTTCATTATTTTTCTGCCAATGAACGCAAAACGGCGAGACAGTGTTGCAAACTCTTCAGACCTCAACTGTCTTAATCCTAAATTCTCGTATTTCTACTGGTGATATCGTACAGTTTGGTTTTTTGTTTGGCAAACGTCACCCGTTTATATTTTTTGTTGTTTGACTGGTAAACAACAGTATGACTTAATTTTGTATTTTCTAAAGTGGTTCATAAGTGGTAACTTAACTTTGTTAAAATATTTTAAAATGAGTATCGACAGTGACTGTAAAGTAACACTGAGGACACGCTGCTTCTACAGAAAATCGATGATCAATGATGAAAATTGCAGCAAAGACGTTTTGCTACTGAGTATGAAGAGTTAAAGAAATTATTAATGATTGGTTTTAGGGCACACTTGGTGAGTTGAAAATCTTCATGAAAAAAGTGAATACATACACTTTCATAAAACTGTTTCATAACACTAATAGAAAGCCTGTTAATTTTGCTCTGGATGTTTTAGCTCTTTAATCCTCTGCCTGTTGTGAACATATGTTTTCCAAGATAAACTTGATTAAAACCAAAATTCGAAAGCCCACCAGTAGTGGTCTTATTTTCATATCAGAACATGGTAAAGGTTTTTCAACAAGCAAGTATATAAAAGGTTCCAGTAAGTCTAAAATAAATTCAAGTATGTTATCGCTAATGACAAAAGCTAATGTTTACCAAAAACATGTATCGAGGATTCCGGATGATCACAAAAGATCTGAAATGTCAAGTAGAATGGACGCAAATACAAACAGTGAATCACATGGTGAAATTTTGTTCTATGAATCAGATTAACTATGGTGAAGACTACCTAGTTTTGTATTGGTTTCGGAACAAATTAAATGCTAAAGATTTTAGTTTATACCTTCCATGTTAAAATATAAAAATAATAAAAATAAGTCATGCAATTTAACTTTCTTAAAATCCCAATGGTCTTTTTTACTTTGATCTATTAAAATATACATAGCCTTAGTTAAAGTGCAAAGTCCTTGTACTATAAAAAAATATTTGTTAACATAAAAACTGTTGAGTCGGCTTGATCCAAAATTATCGTACAAACCACCATATCGTACGACATCTTATTATATGAAGACGATGTATAAATTCAAACGATAATTATCGGGGTTTGTAACAGTGCGTCGATAAGGCACAACAGGCTAGAAATGTATCAGGGTAGTATAAGCATGCAGAAAGAAATTTTTGTACTATGTTTCAGTGTGATATCAAGTCGGCTTGTTTATATAAATTAACGGGTACTCATGAACAATAGAATTACTGAACTAAGAAAACACTGTCTATACCTGGGCGTTTCCAGAACTTTTCAGCAACTTTATTAGAAAAAAACTTGACCGTTTCTCTTAAAAGGGTCAATTACAATAATTTTAAATCCAAAATTGTTTGCGCAACAGATCAGCTTAAAACCCGTAGAAAAGACGAAATTGGGTAGGGTGTTTTAGCGAACTGATTAAATTTGACGAATTAATCCAAGATGGCGGCCAACCTTATAAGCTACAAGTGATCTGCAAACACGTTTATATCTCTTGGTTTCACGGCACTCTCAAGAAATTTACAATGCAAAATAGGAATTCTGAAAGTAATTAGCCTATGACTGAACGTTGTTGGAAGTTGGGGCTAGGTGGACCTATAAATAAATTGTGGTCTGTATTGATATTAATTTGAAATATCCTTAATCGCTTTGTTACAGTACTAGCTACAATAACAGTCAACTTTGCTTACCTGGGCATTGTTTTAGAATTAATAATAGATAAAGTTCGTAACTTGAAAGTTATCGTTTACTTAGATAATATTCGAGCCCAACGTTACGTTTACAGTAAATGGTCAGGAGAAACACTGCAAAATAATAGGCCGAATCTGTTAATACTTAATGAACACTATTAAAATAGATTTGGAAAAAGGGTATTTAGTAGTCTAGAATATTAAAAAAGTAATATTTGTTGGTACATATACCAGCAGTAAATAACGTATTGGCGATTCTTAACCATAAACAGAGCAAAGCAAGGTCTCTGGTTCAATTCGACCTTTCGTCATTTGTGTCTGTGTTGTTACGCAGTTTTGGCCAAAAGCATTGAGTAATTGTTTTGAAATTTGGTACGGAGATAGCTTGTATAAAGCTGAAAATGTGTACGATTTTTCCCCATTCACTTCAGTTTCAAGATGGCGGGCTTTGATTTACAATAAAGAGTGTACGCAGTTTTATTCAAACGCACTGACTGACTGTTAAGAAATTTGATACAAAGGTATCTTGTATAAAGCCCAAATAACGTATGTGTAGGATTTTTCTCCATTTCTGTTTCAAGATGGCGGCCTCTGATTTAACGGTGACGAGTGTACACAGTTTATGCCAAAGCATTGGCCGATCGTTTCGAAATTCGGTGCGAAGGTATCTTATATAAAGCTATTTTTCGTTGTTATTTGTAGCTGTGACTAAGTCATTTAGCAATGTCAAAGTGTCGTTGCCTATTTGAAAAAAGAACTACGTGCTTCAAAATATCTCATTTATTTGTCTGTTATGTTAAAATTCCTACAGCCCTTTTCATTGGGACACGGTTTGACATATTTCAAAGAAAATTTTTGTGTTTATTAAATAAAATTATTAGCAGATCTTAGGCTACCTTACACTGCGCAGAATGGCGGCTACTCAAAATGGTTAATTTCTTTTTTAAAAAGGGTTATTTTAATAGCTCTAGAAGAAAACGGGGTGTTAGTAGACATTGTAACATTATAACTTTGTTGTTTTTTTTTTTGTATTGGAATAACAAAATGTAACGTTAAACGTATTGCTGTCTGACTCAATGTCTGTTTGCTAAGTTAAAATGCCAAATTTGTTCTCTGTCCATTACGAAACGACTTGAAGGTTCCAATGGATTCGTTTATATCTGTTAAATAAAAGGCTTAGTGTCTTTTAGGCTACCTGAAAGTTTCTTCCGCCCGTTTGAAACAATATCAGGGATAACCCAAGCATGATTTACTTTTTAAAGAAATGTATTTCCAAGAGGTCTAGCAGCCAAACGGATCGAGCAACCGACAGTGCTACTAAGGCTAGATGATTTTCTCGAGAAAAAGTTTTGTTGGCTGGTTAAAATACCATTGCCTGGGGTGATGGTGGATATTTAGAGTTTTGGCCAAACATTTAGTCGGAAAAGTATAATACAAATAACAATAACATGCATTTTAATAACAAAAGCTTCTCTCCCAAACGTATAAACTTACTGTAGTTTATTATGAAACAAAATTTTCAAATTAATCAACTGTAATTTTTACTTCCTGAAAAATACCGTAGCGAAGCACAGGTATACAGACAAGCTAGTCTGAGAGTGTCGGAAGAACCTAAACGCTCTGTCCCCGGGAAACCGGGTTGCCCTTCACGGGGTTTCGAAGCTTAAGAGGGTTGAGGGTAACAAGGAGGCAGACTGCAAGGATAGGAACCTGCATCTGAGTTCATTGAACCGAGCCGGTTTTAGCTATCTCTCTGTTGACTGGGTCTGCTATCCACAGGATTAACAAGCAACACTAGACAAGATGGGCCAACCTTCATGGACATTCCCATAGCAAGCGTTTCTAAAGAAAGGATAGAAGCAGAAACGCTTCCGTTCCTCGTGGAGGATTTAGAGGAGCAGCAGACACTTTGGGCAGAGTATAACTCAGGAAAACCACGGGGCTCATTACAGGGCACTGCGGTCTGAGGGTGTATGTGAATAGGATGTGAATGTACTACGGAGAAAACGTGTAAGTTGTGCAGGAAGGAGGAGGAAACTGTAGGGCACATAATTTATGATTGTGAGGCTCTTGCAGCAGGAAGCTAGGGGTTTTTCATTTCCACGACCCTAAGGACCTCCAACAGGATGAGTTAGTCAGTGGATTGCTGGAACTTATTAACGCTACTAATCTGCTGAACTAGTACTTAAAAGGATTAGATGCACAATAGGTCCGTCGATCGCAGTGCCTGGGGTTTTTAATAGTACTTTCTTCTGAGTTATTTTTTTTATGGGTACACAGCTAGTCAAATATAATGTTATCTTAAAACATAACTAATCAGCTAATTAACATTATTCTTAAATTAAATAGTTCCAGTATGGCCGGCAGGCTGTGCGTATCCAATTGGAGAAAGCCAATGTGCTTATTTATTTCTATGAAATGGCATTCAAAGGGTCTAGGGCAGCTTTGAAATTTTTTTAGCAGGAAGTATCCAGATCACCCGAACTTACCAGGTCGGTTAATTTGCAGTTATTTCCATTATTAAGGATTTCAAACTGAAAAATTAATGTCATAAAGGTTTTTGAAATAAGGAAAAGGTAGGATTGTCATTGAATGATCATTGAAGGATGCTTAAATGAAGCCAGATAGATGAAGAAGTTGATACTGAATGTGCTGAACGTGATGTTAAATTTACGATTTATAAGTCTAAATCGTATGTTTTTAAAAGTGGGTTTTTCTTAACAGACATTTAGAACATGCGATTTAGACATACTATAGTGTAGGATTATAGTTCTTAAAATTGGTAACCCTGTTACGATACACTGACGGATTAATGTAATTTTGTGGGGGGCGGTTGGTTGGGTGATTCAATTTAAAAAAAGCCACCTAAGGGATGACAATTTTTGAAATAATAACATCAAAAACTAGCAATATTAATCTGTTTTAAGACTTAAAATGCATATAAAATAAGTGTAAAAATTTATTCCACTTAAAAAAATCACTTAATTTTCTTAGATTCTTAATTTTTAAAACGTTTGCAAAACTGGCTCTATCTTTAATTTATATATATATATATATATATATATATATATATATATATATATATATATATATAGAGAGAGAGAGAGAGAGAGAGAGAGAGAGAGAGAGAGAGAGAGAGAGAGAGAGAGAGAGGGCAGGGCAGCAGCAGTTACTCCATTTGCTATCCTTACCGTTAAAGCTGATCTCTCGTCCTCATTAGCCTAAACAAGTCCAATTAAGCGTCACAACAGTTTCTCAACCAAGTTTTGATCAATTTTAGAGTCGAGAAAGATCTTTTTCTATTGTCGCAGTTAACAAAGGAAGAGAAGAGAGAACCAACATGAAATATCTAATTGATGAGTTGTTCTCACACTTAGTACAAGCACTGCAAAGTGCACAAACGTACATATGTACATACGGACAAAACTTCATGTACATACAAAGATGAGATCGGGATAATGTGACGGGTTTCGGAACTCTCAGAGACTTCAGATGTATCTTTGACTCTTTTCCTCGAAGCTGCGATACTTCCACTTTAAGGAAGTCAAACTGGATCTTATACATTTTTTATTTTATTTCGTTTTTCTTCACCCCCACCTTTAATTCGTCCTTGTTACGATATATATAAATATTCCCTGATTTTTCGAAAGTATCGTTGCCACTTAGAGATGAATTGATGCTATTAAACTGTTACTATAACCAATGAATACAGGAATCTATAGATTCTGTATTCATTGCTATAACTTGACCGCTTGGCTTCGGTTTGAGTATTCCGAGAGCCTGCATTGTGTGCAGGTGAAGCGCATTACTCAATACCAACTGCTTACAGTGCACACAGGCTGAAGTTACGCCCGGGCTCAGGATAAAGCGTAATACTACCCAATGTTGTTTACTTTCCCACAAACCAGAGTTCCTAACTCCCTTGTTCCTTATCGCGTATGAAATATGCTGATATTTCTTTTCGGGGTCACTGAATTCATTAATAGGCCTATCGGATGACGGATTGGCTCATCGGCGTTTTCCAACGCAGTGTCAGCGACACGAGACTAGAGTACAGCGACCGCTATTCGCTGGAACTCTCGGTCATGAGATCCAAATCCCATGAGACGAAGATAAAATTCGACATTCCCTTACTCACTTTTATTTTCTAAGGATTACATTTTAAAGCCGTTATCGACACGGATTTCTTCCAAGTTTTAAGAGTATGAAAAGAAATTTACATTTCACTCGGTCAAAAGAAATTTACGATTTCAGAGTAAATAAAAAAAACCAATCAGTATTAATTTTTTATCAATTTACCCCGAACCGTAAATTAATATAATTTCAAATCTGGTACACTGATTTTAAATACAAATCTTCTTACATGACTGAAATTTCAGCAAATTCCTATTAAACCGATTTTGATAAATTAGGTAGATTTTCAATAGATCCTGAGAGAGATTTTGGTGTGTGTGTGTGTGTGTGTGTGTGTGTGTGTTAGAGAGAGGGGGAGGTAGAGAGGAGCAGAGAAGGAAAGAGAGAAGGAGATTTGGTGTATGGGGCCTGTGGAGGGGCATTTTAATAGTGTGTATCTTCAGCACGACCCTCCTCCTGGTGTGTGTATTTTGCCACGTGGACAAGGGGTCAGATTTTTGTTTCAACCTTTCGTGTGTTGTATGTTTACTTCTTTATTTTCCTCTCATTTCTACTCTGCTTATTTCGAGTGTTTTATATTTTTTTAATTTTTATATTTTGTATTATTTTTTGTGAGATTTTATTAGTTTTATTTATTTGTTTAATTTTATTTTTTAAATGTATTTATTTGTATGGAGAAAAGGGAGAAGTAGGTTAGACAAAATAAATAAAAGATATTAAACCTATATAATAGGCTATAATTTCACATATACATCCATATTCTTAAATAAATTTCACCATAATCCGTATCCATTAAAACCAAAATATACGCCTTAGTTATTCAAATTTACTTTGAAATATTAAAATTCAATATTTATAATTCTTATAATTTAATTTAAAACGCCGTAGTGAAACACGAGTATACTCGTATTTAGCTAGTTTAAGTATAAAATGTGAACAGAGTTGCGTAATTATGTTTTTTATCTCTCCCGGCCTATGGGTTGTGTGAAATAAAGGGGAAATGAAACGTGTTTATCGTTGAAGGACTGGGTGAGTGGTGGATCAAAATAGCTGATGATAAATTAAACATAGATTGAACTACGTAATAATTAGATTTTGTATCAAACTAAGAAACAATGATAAGGGTTATCAACTGATATAATTATGGTTTACATGCATCCCTATTGCGTACGAGCAGGGATACGCAGATTAAAATGGGGGAGCACTGTTGAACCCCGAACTAAAAATATCCAGGATCCGAAAATCGTTTGATACTTTAACTTATTTTATTATTGTGATATGAACGTCAACAATTAGATCCTTTTTCCACTGCTTGTGACGCAGCTTCAACTTGACGAAATAAATTGCCTGAGTGTCAACAAAATTTGCTTCAAGCCTTACCTTTGTTATCACTTTATCTCCAGTGGAGCGATTGCAACGAAACACCTTTAACTCTCAAATAACCAGCTCCTGAATTGTCAGACGCGTAAGTTACGTATTGATGGTAGAGTACTTTGTCAGTGTTCCCTATTTTATTAATTAATAGTATCAAATAGAGATGAAGTTTTTCAGCCAGCTTAGTTCCTTGAACAGTTCCCTCGACACACCTTCTGAACTTTGCTTTGTCTTCTTTTGAAGACAAAAGCGGGACGTGTTTGGTTTTCATGATGAAATGGCGGATTAAAATTTTCGCTTTCTTTGCAGCTTCCTCAAAAAGCAATGCACAACAAAACAATCTATCTGCAAGGCTTGCCGCTATAGAGCAGACTGAAAAGATAACAGCACTTTCGAGTTGATTACAAGTTCTTGGAGAGTTGCGCCAGTGAATGAAGAACGTGCAACGCGACTCTTGTCCGACTGTCGCAAAAATGCCGGGTTGCAGTTGCGTCGCACCAGTGGACGCAGAGCCGTAGAAGAAATTGGAATTAATAATCGCGGCACGCAGTTGTTTTACTGACGTAATAGAAGCAAATTTCTAAAAGTACTTTTATTTTACTCATCTTTATTTCTTCTTTATCTTACTCTTTTTGAAATTCTGATATTATAATATCAGCAAATCTTGTAATCATGATATCAGCAATAAAATTTGCACATATTAGCATTTTAAACTTCCAAATTATAATGAAATACGAAAATGAATGCTGACTTTAAAACATCGATTTTGAAAATTCAAGATAGTATTTAAGCGGTTTTACCCTGATTCCAATAGTGAAATCGGATTTTCAAAAACGTTTAAGAAAAAAATTATGAATATTTAGGGATTTGAAATTACCGCGATTTTGAAACTGTTCTACAAATTTTGCTACTTAACGAATTTGTTCAAGCTATTATCATATTCGATTTTTGTGCCAAGTTTGAATCAAATAGGAAAAATAATGCGAATTAGAGCCTAGTAAAATACACACACGCGCGCGCGCGCGCGTGTATATATATGATGGCCGCTTCAATAGCTCATTTTCCCAGTGGAATTTCGCTAATAATGTTTCCTACATTAGCAAATATTACATAAATATCCTTGTAAGTACAACACTACCTACACTTTAATTCCTACTACTAATTCCTTTAAAATCAGTAAAGATTGTTTAAATTTGAAATATGTTATACAAAAATAGAGATTGCCGTCTTTATATGATTAAGAAAATAGAGGTTAATCGAATACTTTGCAAAAACGTAAGGGCTTTTCTCGTGTTAAACTGAATGCTTTTGAGGTTTTTGATGTTACTTACTCATAACTGGTTTTAACGTATTTCATAATGTTGTGCCAATATATAGCATATATTGGAAATGTGATGTAAATGAAAATATTTTACGTTTTTTTTCACAAATATTTCAGACGCATTTCAGCGACCTGCAGACTGTAATCTGGTCGCCTGACAAATAACAAAAATATTTGTGACAAATGTTTTTATTTGTTAAATTTATTCTCGTTGTCTGATATCTAATAATTGTATTGTTTATTTATTTTAAAGAAATGAAAATACTTTACGCTTTTTTCACAAATATTTCATATGCGTTTCAGCCACCAGCAGACTGTAAATTTACTGAAGCTACGTGGTCGCTGAAACACGCCTGACAACAAAAGTATTTGTGGCAAAAGTGTAAAGCATTTTTATTTGATAAATTTATTATCATTGCCTAGTTTCAAATATTTTTTTTACAAAAAATTTAGTAACCGACTAAAAGTTTTTTTTGAAAACTAATTTCGTTGATATATTTCTCGTGGGCTACGTAGCTAATTGTAAAAGTAATAAATCAAATCGAAGTTTGATAGTTTCGACTTAATTTACAGTACAGTAGTAACGGTGACTCATTCAGAAAGTACAGTAGTGATTAGAACGAATTACATATACACAAAAACTTAGACAAGATGGCAGGTAAAAATTTGTTTTCTTATTTTTATTTTCTAGAAAGAGGCCAGCAAACACGATGATCTTTTAAAATAAATTAACTTTTCGAAATGTGTATGCGATCGCAACACTTTCTCAATTATTAAATATTCTTGGAATATACTGAAATACTTGGATAATCCAGGATAACTGAATGTTAATAGTGTTAAAATTAAAAACTATTTACACAAAATTAAAAAAAATGTAAAACCTCAGGGTTTTGTTAAATGTTTGAGACAATTCAATTCTGCTCACTGGGATCAATTTTAGATGAGAAGCTGAACAAAAAAATAAAGTTAAAGTTTTTTCAAATTATAGTGTAGTTGGGGAACGGGTTGCTCAAAAATATCACATAGGTCTTTATATCATTTATACGTAAATCGGTAATTAAAATATCAAATACGTAATTTTAATGTCTCTCTAAAACAAAACAAAAAGTGACGTAAAGAAAATTAGAATCCAACCATCCTAAACAGTCCATCCTGACCATCCTAAACTATAATCTACGTAAAAAAGTAAATACGCACTGACTAAACTATAATGCAGTTCTAGTGCAGTCTCGCTCGCAGAACTGTTGTGGTTATATAAAAAAACTTTAAATCTCTTATGTAGTAAAAACAATAAACGAAAAAACTTTAATCTACGTAAAAAAGTAAATACGCACTGACTAAACTATAATGCAGTTCTAGTGCAGTCTCGCTCGCAGAACTGTTGTGGTTATATAAAAAAACTTTAAATCTCTTATGTAGTAAAAACAATAAACGAAAAAACTTTAATCTACGTAAAAAAGTAAACACGCACTGACTAAACTATAATGTAGATCTAGTGCAGTCTCGCTCGCAGAACTGTTGTGGTTATATAAAAAACTTTAAATCTCTTATGTAGTAAAACAATAAACGAAAAAACTTTAATCTACGTAAAAGTAAACACGCACTGACTAAACTATAATGTAGTTCTAGTGCAGTCTCGCTCGCAGAACTGTTGTGGTTATATAAAAAAACTTTAAATCTCTTATGTAGTAAAAACAATAAACGAAACAACTTTAATCTAAGTAAAAAGTAAACACGCACTGACTAAACTATAATGCAGTTCTAGTGCAGTCTCGCTCATAGAACTGTTGTGGTTATATAAAAAACTTTAAATCTCTTATGTAGTAAAAACAATAAACGAAACTACTTTAATCTACGTAAAAAAGTAAACACGCACTGACTAAACTATAATGCAGTTCTAGTGTAGTCTCGCTCGCAGAACTGTTGTGGTTATATAAAAAAACTTTAAATCTCTTATGTAGTAAAAACAATAAACGAAAAAACTTTAATCTACGTAAAAAAGTAAACACGCACTGACTAAACTATAATGTAGATCTAGTGCAGTCTCGCTCGCAGAACTGTTGTGGTTATATAAAAAAACTTTAAATCTCTTATGTAGTAAAAACAATAAACGAAACAACTTTAATCTAAGTAAAAAAGTAAATACGCACTGACTAAACTATAATGTAGATCTAGTGCAGTCTCGATCGCAGAACTGTTATGGTTATATAGAAAAACTTTAAATCTCTTATGTAGTAAAAACAATAAACGAAACAACTTTAATCTAAGTAAAAAAGTAAATACGCACTGACTAAACTATAATGCAGTTCTAGTGCAGTCTCGCTCGCAGAACTGTTGTGGTTATATAAAAAAACTTTAAATCTCTTATGTAGTAAAAACAATAAACGAAACAACTTTAATCTAAGTAAAAAAGTAAATACGCACTGACTAAACTATAATGTAGATCTAGTTGCAGTCTCGATCATAGAACTGTTATGGTTATATAGAAAAACTTTAAATCTCTTATGTAGTAAAAACAATAAACGAAACAACTTTAATCTAAGTAAAAAAGTAAATACGCACTGACTAAACTATAATGCAGTTCTAGTGCAGTCTCGCTCGCAGAACTGTTGTGGTTATATAAAAAAACTTTAAATCTCTTATGTAGTAAAAACAATAAACGAAAAAACTTTAATCTACGTAAAAAGTAAACACGCACTGACTAAACTATAATGCAGTTCTAGTGCAGTCTCGCTCATAGAACTGTTGTGGTTATATAAAAAAACTTTAAATCTCTTATGTAGTAAAAACAATAAACGAAAAAACTTTAATCTACGTAAAAAAGTAAACACGCACTGACTAAACTATAATGCAGTTCTAGTGCAGTCTCGCTCGCAGAACTGTTGTGGTTATATAAAAAAACTTTAAATCTCTTATGTAGTAAAAACAATAAACGAAAAAACTTTAATCTACGTAAAAAAGTAAACACGCACTGACTAAACTATAATGTAGTTCTAGTGCAGTCTCGCTCGCAGAACTGTTGTGGTTATATAAAAAAACTTTAAATCTCTTATGTAGTAAAAACAATAAACGAAACAACTTTAATCTAAGTAAAAAAGTAAATACGCACTGACTAAACTATAATGTAGATCTAGTGCAGTCTCGATCGCAGAACTGTTATGGTTATATAGAAAAACTTTAAATCTCTTATGTAGTAAAAACAATAAACGAAACAACTTTAATCTAAGTAAAAAAGTAAATACGCACTGACTAAACTATAATGTAGATCTAGTGCAGTCTCGATCGCAGAACTGTTATGGTTATATAGAAAAACTTTAAATCTCTTATGTAGTAAAAACAATAAACGAAAAAACTTTAATCTAAGTAAAAAAGTAAATACGCACTGACTAAAAAAGTAAATACGTCAAGTAGTTTGACTGACGGTCAAAATAAGTTCTTAGTAAAATTCTGTTGTAATATTTCAGATATTGTAGTTCTCCTTCTTGGAATCACTGTATGGGAGAGGGGGAACATATTTTAATTTTTTAAATTTTGTTTTAGTAAAAATTAAATTTTGATGATTTTTTTCAAATTATGGTGGAGTTGGGGGTTTTGCTCAAAAATCTCAAATACCGCGTAACCTATAGGCTCTGATACTTCATTTTAAACCTCTCTGTAAAACAAGAAAAATTGCAGGAAGATAATTGGAATCTGATCACCTTAAACACAAAAACACCCTACTCAAACTATAATTTGAAAAAAGTTAAAGTTGGCAACACTGTTAACGACGTACGCTACTGTAAATTTGTAGTAGAGTTAGAATGGCCAGAAGTTGTATAAAGTAGCAATACTCTCTGTTATAGCATGGAAGCTTGGTATAAAAAACGACGGAAACAGCTGTGTCGGTGGCAGTGCTAGACAGATGGTTGTAGGCTTTCACATGTTTAACACATCGATCATCGACCTTTCCGTTTCCATCGCGCAATTTTAATTTTAAATTATTTTTCTATTTGTTGTAAGTTACATTATAGGCTATACTGGTAAACTGTTTTAACTAACGACATTTCCCGTTATTTAATTTGCAGCCTTATTAAAAACCCAAAAACTAAATACGGAATACAAATAACATAAATGTAGATGTAAACATAAACTGTGTTACATTTAAACCCCATAATCGTTACTCTTTAGCATGTTAACATAATACAATACAACTTCAACAACATTGGGGAAATATAAATATTCTGTCAGCCAGACTGCACTAGAGGCACAATCATCATAATTTATCCAGTGGTATTTACTTTTATACGAAAATTAAAGACTTTTTCTTTTATTATTTGTTTACCACATAAGGGATTTAGAGTTGTTTTAAATACAACTTCATAACCTAACCATAACACTTCTGTGAGCGAGATTTTAGTCAGTGGTATTTACTTTTTTACGCTAAGATTAAAGTTTTTTCGTTTATTGTTTTTACCTGTGAGCGTGACTGCATAGAACTGCATCAAACTTTAGTCAGTGATATTTACTTTTGTAGGTGATTTTTTTTAGTTAAGGTTATACCAGTTGTACGGTATACCAGTTAGACTAATGTGGACTAGAGTTTAGCGTTAACGGTAATGGTAAAGCGACAGAAGTAACTGCGTCTTGAACCTACAACATAAGCGAACTATATCCCTCCTTAAGTTAGAAGTATAAAATGGGCCCTTACTATAAAAAAACCTTTATTAAAAATTTAAAACCTGTAAAAGATATTTGTTTAACTCGATAACAGTGGTTAATACGCATGTGCACACGCTTAGAAAAATAAAACTTAAACCAGCTTTGCAGTAGGCACAGGGAAGCAACATAGACATTCTGGGAACTGGTAACAGGTTTATGTTCCGAGTGCATTGTATGTTATGCATGGCCGAAACCATGACCCGTTCTAACATAAAAAAATGCAGCCTTTCCTATTAGCTATTCCTATTCCCATGCACGCATATACACAGTGGAAATTATAATTACTTTAGAATAACTGCATTTCTTGTTCGCTTTTAGGGTCCGTTGGTAAACACATCCTCCCTGGCTTTTTGTATAAAAACACTCTCACGATTAAACGGTAAGTCGTAAAGAATTACTACTTGTATTGAGTGTCATTTCAAACCTAGTAGAAGTATATGGTAGTAGTTTCGAAGTAATTGTTCTTTTAAGTGGCGTCAACGGAAATTCATTCCTCCGGATTACATTATATATATATATAATCCATTTTAATCCATTTTCGATGGATACATTATAATCCATTATACATTTTTAATCCATTATACATTTTAATGGATTATACATTTTAATCCATTATAATCCGGATTACATTATATATATATATATATATATATATATATAATCCATTTTCGATGGATTACATTATATATATAATCCATGGTATGCCGTATTTAGTATCGGAATGGAAGTGAAAAGTAACAACTTTGTATTTCGAACCATATGTAGGTAACAAATATTCGGTAAATATTTTCTCCCCCGAATTTGGCCAGACTGCTAAATAACAAAAAATTTTGGAAAAATTCCTCACGTGTAACCAATACGAAATTTGCCAATAGATTTTTAAGCGTTTTCCAATAAAGCTAGTATTTTTACGTTGTGCAACTTATACTTTCTTCAAAATTCAAACTGCAATGAAATACAAAAATAAATGTTTATACGCACTTATATTTACACAATCGCGCGCGCACACGTGTGTGTGTGTGTGTGTGTGTGTGTGTGTGTGTGTGTGTGTGTGTGTGTGTGTGTGTGTGTGTGTGTGTAACCTTATACATAACTTAGATTTAGTTAAATTACCCTAAATTACCTTTAGAAGGGTCATTAAAATGTATATATTTATACATTATACATTATATTTATTGATGACCTCCCTTACAGGTAATCTCGACGTCTCGATCTATGCTCATGTCAAAGTCCCGGGTCTGGGTCTTATTATGATGGCCGTTACAATAGGTCACTTTTTCAATGGAAATTCGCCAATAAAGGTATTTCCAAGTAGAATAATAAAGCACCCAATTTTGGCAATACACATGAAAATTCTAACCTTGCAACAGGATTTTTTTTTTTTTGCTAGCTTCTTTAATATGCAAGTCGGCAACTAGACAAATAAAGACACGATTAAACAATGAATCCAATCTTGACTGCTTTATAGTTTTTCATAACATGCTTAAGGATATGTTATTTCATAAAAACCTACTAGGCCTTCGTTTTAACAATGGTCAAGTTAGAGTAGGTTAGGTTACGCCTACGAGGCGGCAGTGAAAATATCGATTCTGAAATCGTTCACGTTTACGGTACGAGATTAAATGGAATAATAATAACTGAACACAGCTGTATCGCTGACGTGATGGAAGCGAATTTGCAATTGTATTTTTCTCTATTTTACCCTTTTTGAAATTCTGAACATCTAAATCACGTTGGTAACACAAAAATGAACCATGACCGCCTTCAAATAAAATTCCATAATTTCAACGGATTTTGAAAATTTTAAATGCTAATTTGTGCCGTTTTTAACGCTGATTGCGATGGAGAAATCAGATTTTTTTAAAACTTAAGACAAAGAAAAATTATGATTTTTTAAATATTTGAAATGGCAACCATTTTAAATTATTGAACTAATTTTGCTGGTTAAAGTAGAAACCCAGGGTTCAACTTAATCCTTGGAGCAAGAATATCCTTGATGATGCCAGGGACGATTTTGGCGCAATGTGAAATTAACGTTTCTTCTAAAAACAATTGTGATTCATATACAGTATATACATATATATATATATATATATATATATATATATATATATATATATATATATATATATATATATATATATATATATATATAGGCCCATATCAGGCATTTAACAACCCTACAATCAGTGAGCACGAATCAGTGCTCATTTCGAATTCCCGAATCTGGGTCTTACCAAGATGGCCGCTTTAATACCTGGTTTTTTCCTAATAGAAATTCGCTAATAACGAATGTAAGTTCACAATTCGCACTTCGTAGCACAAGGCACATGGCAAGCTCTACGTTCTAGGTCTGTGAACTCTACATCTTGTCCAAACGGGTTTTTTGTTTTTTGTCGTCCGCTGAGGAACTATCACCGTCTCTCTCTTACATTAGTCTACGTTAATGCACTTTTCATTCAGCAAGAAAGGGTATATTGTATACAGCATAGCACAATATGTCTTTTGTAGTACAATATTATGTATACACAGTCATTGAGCATCAAGGATACATTTTATGCTACGTAGTAGAAGACGTATAGTAAAATATAATGTATATTGTATTCTCTATAACACAAAAAGAATATATATTATAGTACAATATACTTTTTATAGAAACAAGGATACTTTGTATGCTGTATGGTACAATAATTTTATGCATACTATATATAAAATATATTTTACAATTTATATAATATTTGTGTATATATATATAAATTATTATACAACAATTTAATATAAAATATATATTACAAAAATAATATACATTATAGTACAATATAACATACACACATTCATTGAACAACAAAGTTAGACTTATATTTTATACTGAATAATTCTAGACTTGTATTATAGTAGAGTATAATGTATATTTTATACTGCATAACAGAAGAATATAAGAATATATATAAGAATGTATATATATATATATATATATATATATATATATATATATTATATAAATTGTAAAATATATTTTATATATAGTATGCATAAAATTATTGTACCATACAGCATACAAAGTATCCTTGTTTCTATAAAAAGTATATTGTACTATAATATTCTTCTTCTTATTATTATTATTCTTATATTCTTATATTCTTATATATTATTATTATTATTATTATTATTATATTATATATATTATTCTTATATTATTATTATTATTCTTATATTCTTATTATTCTAATATTCTTCTTATATTATTGTACTATAATATATTCTTCTTGTGTTATAGAGAATACAATATACATTATATTTTACTATACGTCTTCTACTACGTAGCATAAAATGTATCCTTTTTTTTATATATATATATATATATATATATATATATATATATATATATATATATTAGTACAATATAACATACACAGAGTCACTGGTAAACTAGGTTAGGCTTATATTATATTCTCAATAGTTCTAGACTTATAATAAAGTATAATGTATTATATATACATATATGTATATGTATATATATATATATATACATATAATGTAGCCTATATTTTATATTGAGTAGGTCAGTAAGAATATATATTATATTACAATATAATATATACACATTTATTGGGCAAAAATATTAGACATATATTTATTGTATACTTCATAATATTATGTTATAATTTGTAATATGTATACAATGTATGTATGTTTTATACTGCATATTAGAAGAAGAATATAGCTATATTATAATGCAATATAATGTATTCACATGTATTGAGCAACAAGGTTTATTTTGTTCTGCGTATTACAAGACGTATATTGAAGTACAATACAATGTAAACTCAAATATAATATAAGGCAGACAGGTAGGCAGGCAGAGAGAAGGTTTTTTGTTTTTTTTTTAATACAATTTTGTTATAAGTATAGCTTTCTTGCATACTTTTTTAGACTAACCAAGCAAAAACAAATAAATGGCGTGAAACATGGTCTTATAGAATGTAGGCCTACATAAAAACTTTCGCTAAATATTTCCAAAAATTCCGGATCAGAAGATTTAAATAAAAATCACAAAATATACCAAATTCCTCGTTAATTTATTGGTCTGATTTTGCAGAAATTCCATTGTATATAAAAAATAATAAGTTAGATAAGTAGGCTATACATGATTTCAAATAAAAGGAGATTAAATCGATAAAATCAAAACATACCCCGACGATTTTTTTATTACTCCTAAAATTATTATTTTGTTTAATTTAAAATTTGGGCGTACTGATTTTCGCTAGTATAACACTCAAATTTGAGCAAATTCGGCTAAATTAAAACATTTTACACTCGAATCGGATTTTTGTGAAGAGAAAGCGTCCATAATACTTGGTTTTTGTATTTAAGAGCTACGTCTGAGCTAAATTATAATTAATTTCAATTTAAACCTAAAATTAACTTTGAAAATAACTTGTTAAAATATTTTTTAAGTTCAAAAGACAACGTCCAGTATTCAATCACAATTTCGAAGTCATTAAGGTAAAAGCGAAAACGAATCTACTTTGATATTACAGTGGTCCGTTCATGTGATTTATTGAGTTGATTTATTGCCATTTAATCTGACTATTTTCAGTTGTTTACGGTCCATAAAATCTATTTTAAATTTGTAGCCCAGTGAAATTTCCTCGCGCCTGCAGCTATAAAGATTGTTCGCTTATGCGAGTGTTTATTTGATTTTAACAATCTAATTATTCGTCTCGGCTTTAACCTTGCCGTCCAACGTGGAAGAACAAGACGAAAGTTGAAAAACTGCTGCTTTTGTACTCGAATCCTCAAATTTAGCTGGTTGTATATTTATACAGCATGTTTCGTAACTCTCTAGAACCTCTTTGTTGATTTTTTTAAATATTCGCTGTCTATACTTTACGCCACTAACGAAGACGAGGAATCGGTGTTAACGGAAAGTATAGTGCTACGGCACTAACTGCGTCTCGAACCCACGACCTTCAGATGCGTAATTCAGAAACGCGTAAGACTGATCAGTGTCTTAGTTATAGATAACACCGTGCCCTGACTTTGTGAAACTAATCGTGTCTCCCTTCGACAAAACATAAAATGTTATAACTTATGTATGGCATTAGTTTCTATCTAACAACCATTTTGTTCTTTCCATAAGAAAATAGAACTAAATAACAAATGTTGATGCCTATACTAAATGTAATAAAGTGTTACAGGTAAAGATTAAGGTTAAACTAATACGTTAGGACTTCTTACTTTTAAAATCTATCAATGTAATTGTTTTAATGTTCTCTCTCTCTCTCTCTCTCTCTCTCTCTCTATATATATATATATATATATATATATATAATATATAATAAATATAATATTGAAGGCTGTTACTTTTTTTAATTTAAAAAGTACGTAGCAATATAAAATATACTCTCAAAGTTGAACAAAGCACGCCAACTTGAAGCGGAAGTGAATGGGAAAAAATAGGAATAAATCTTACACATAGTCTTTCGGACGTTATACAAGTTACTTTAGTACCAAATTGCAAAACAGTCGGCCAAAATTCGGTTCATTAAAATGCGTATACTCGCCATCGTTAAATTAGAAGCCACCATCTTGAAACGGAAATAAATAGGGCTTTGCACAAGATACCTACGTACTAAATTTCAAAACAATCGGTTAATAGATTTTGTCTAAAACTGCGTACACTCGTTGTAAATCATAAATCGCAATCTTGAAACAGAAGTGAATGGAAGGAAGTCCTACACACACATCTTTTTTGGATATATATACAAGGTATCTTTGTACCAAATATCAAAATAATCGGCCAAAACGTTTGATTAAAATTGCGTACACTCATCATCGTTAAATCAGAGGGCGGCATCTTGAAATGGGAGTAAATAGGAAAAATGCTATTCATACGTTATTTGAACTTTATACCAAATATTTTCTTATCAAATTTCAATAACAAAAGATAGATCAATGCATTTGGCCCAGAACTGTGTGCACACGTCATCGCTAAATCAGAGGACACCATCTTAAAACAAAAGTGGAAAAATTCTTACATATAAGTCACTTGGGATTTATACAATGTCCTTCGCATTAAATTTTAAAACAATCCGTCAATGCGTTTGGCCAAAACTGCGTAACGACACAATCAAACAAGCAATCAAATACACAAATCAAATGCCGAAAGGTAGAGTTGAAACAGAGTCCTCGCTTCGCTCTATTATAAAATTTGTCTTTAAAATGTTAATGTAACCGAGAAATTTAGGGGGGAACGCAAAAGTCATTTCTTATAGGACTCAGCTTTAAAATGGTTCAAACGATTATAATTCTAAGATAAAATTTAAAGGAAAAAATTGTTTTAAGTTTAGCGTTATTCTGATGCGACGATAATCCAATAGTCTTGTCGGAATCTGGACCGAAGGCTTACAGTTTCATTGTTAGATTTATTCAGTGGTTAACTCGGCCTTCACTTGGCTATACTGGAATATAAGCATGAAGTTCCTAACTACGGGAAATGGAGAACCGTTTATTAAAAATCATAGATATTATAAATAATCACTAATATAGGTAATGACTGAAACATTAGACAATTATTGTTTAGAGTCAAATATAAAAAGTAAAGAAAAAACTAAGTTTTGTTATTGAACCAAAAATAAAAATCATTTATCATGTTTTCTCTACCTTCTTATTTTAATTACGATAATGGTTCGAAAACAAGACAAATGAGCATAGCTAGTTTTTAACAAAATGACCTAAAACTTAGCCTATCAACTGTTCAATGAAATCAGCTGATCGTTAAGAATGAATATCTTTATCTATAATAGCTAGTTTTTAACAACATAACCTAAAACTTAGTATAGTCTATCAGTTGTTCAATGAAATCAGCTAATCCCTACAAATTAATATAAAATAACTGATCTTTTACTATCAAATATTTATCAAAATAAAATTAACTATTTATTTCATACATATACATCGGTCAAACTTCATAGTAGTTTCCGTAGTGTAGTATTTGTCACGTAGGCCTCACACGTGCAAGGTCCCCGGTTCGGTTCCGAGCGGAAACACACGAAATTTAAATTATAGTTAACCCTAGACTAACCGAGCAGTAACATGTTACACAAGTGGTCGCGCGGTGTCAAAATGACTGCATTTTGTATTCTTATGTTCTTAAGTGATTTTGAAGTAATAAACCAAAATTTAAAAACTTTTAAATATTTATTACGTAAAAATACATTATATTTACTTGAGAAATACGTTTTAATCATCTTCTGTGTTGCATAGTATATATTGGTATTGCACGTCTCCACAAAGAACGATAAAAATACCAAAACAAAATACAACAAATATTTCTTTTTAATAACGTATTTATCAAAACAAAACAAAAATAATATTTAATAATATTTAAATATTATTCCCCGGACAGGGAAGACGCACAAATGATTCTCTCTCTTCATATGATGTGACTACGAACTTTAGGCCCCTACCAAGTAAATTTTTTTTCCATGAGTGTGAACCACTTTGTAACTTTGTCCTTGCCTAAAATAAAACTCTCATTTTCACTTTCAAAGCACTGAATTGCTCCTCTAAGTCCTCCAGTGCAGCCTCTGAATCTGTATCATGTTCATTAGAACACTCTTCTTCGGATATATCTGTCCCTGCACGTTCAATAATTTCATCGGCGTCTTCAGTGTCTCCGATGATTTGTGGGCCAAACAACTCTCTTCTTGAATTTTTTCTTGTTCATGCACGACTCATTCTTTATCTTTGTCTTCTTTTCTTACACTTTCAAGTAACTTAAGATTCTTTCATTTCCCGTTGATCCATACTGGAATTCAAACGAAATTACACAAAAATGTAATAAAAACAATAGACTAATATTTACAATTAAAATATATAAGCCCTATGGTCGCATAACGTTAAAAAACCGCACAAAAAGTACAAACTGTATTCAGTAATAACTAAAATGAAATTACTAATGAAAAACTTAAGAAATATATAATATTAGAACTAAAATATTTACAACATAAATTGTCGCGTGGCACTAAAAAGACCGCACTAAAAAGTACACAACTGGTCGCGTGGCGTCAAAATGACCGCACCTTAAAAACACGTCTACTGTCTCGAAAATACCAACTCAAACTAAACCCCAGTCTAGCAATGGAATGTAGAGAGGGTGGTGAGAGATAAGCAAGATGGAAAGCTACGGTTATTAAAAAATAACGACGCTATATCAAAATTTAAAACCTCTACGGTCCTTTTGACGCCACGCGACCATTCCAGGGTTAACTCAATATGAGACTTGCGACTCGCAAATATACTGTTATATATCACTATAAATTTTTGCGTTCGCATAGCACAAAATCCAACATCACAACCAGCCTTAAAACATGATAAAGGTTAAAAAATAATGTAACTACATTAAAGAATGTAAATTGCCAAATTTGGCATTTTTATAATTGTAAAATAACCATATTTTTAATTCTCGCAGTACTTTCCGTGTATATTATATGTAAATAAATGTTCGAGCACACACGTTTAAAGCACGAAGCGACTTGTTTCTTGATATTGTCGACCGACCTGCGGCTCTTTGCCAATAGTCCCCTTTAACAGCTTACTTTACATTCTCTTGTTTATAGAAAACGAGAATAATTAAAATTTGAACACTTTAATTTCGTCTTTCAGATTCTACTGTTTGTAAAAAAAACAGAAATAATCAGAATTTTGTGTCTTCTTCAGTTTCGTCTACTTCATATCCTAATGATTGTAAAAAAAGGATTTCTCTTTTCGGATTACTGTACTCTTAAGAATGTATGCGTGCATGTGCGTGTGTGCGCGTACGCGTGCTTGCGTGCGGCCTACGTTACCCACAAACACAGTAGTATAAATATATTAATAATTTTTCTCTGTTTTCGACAATATCGGTAAGTAACAGAAGGTAGGGCAGGTAGGCCGACTGTACTGCAGAGTATTTTAAAATAAAATCTTAAGAATTAAATGAGAAGGGAAGCTGAAGATGAAAGACTTGAAAAGTGAAGCATTGTTTAAAGAGAAGCAAATTAGCCAAGTCGTTAGTTTGGGGGGGGAGGAGATTTCTCTTTTCCTGTTACTGTACTCTTAAAAATAAATGCGTGCATGTGTGTGTGTGTGTGTGTGTGTGTGTGTGTGTGTGTGTGTGTGTGTGTGTGTGTGTGTGTGTGTGTGTGTGTGTGTGTGTGTGTGTGTGTGTGTGTGTGTGTGTGTGTGTGTGTGTGTGTGTGTGTGTGTGTGCGTGTGTGTGTGTGTATTTATGTTACACACAAATACAGTAGTATAAATATACCAGGGGGCCCATGCAAAATTTCACACTATGAGAGTTCTAAGTAAGCACAGCCTTACGAATAAGAGTAGTAGTTTGGGTGAGGGCGGTAGTTGGAACAAAGCGAAAACATGTATAAAAATGAATAAAAAATTGATCGATTAACAATAGATAAATGCACGATAGAAGGAGAAATCACAAATATATTTGTGTATAAACAGTGTCCAAAACGTGTTTGGTATTCGAAATACTTGTCCCGGCTTGCGCAACGAGCAGGGATAGGGTACTGTCAGTAGAGCCACATAACCTATAAGTTTAATGACTTTTAATTAAATATTGAAATTATTCTAAGCACTTTATGCAAAAAAGTGGCATTTTTAATGGGATTGTCTATTCTTGATTAATAAGTTAGCTTCGTAATTATATAAAATATTGTTTGATCTGTGATGTCACGCATGCGCATTCATGATGCCGTTTTACCTATGACGGTTAAAAGTGTCTTTTATGTTAAAATTTTCCACAAACAGTAAGTTTTAGAGCAAAATAGTTTTGCATTGTCAGAAGCCGGCTAAAAAAATCTTTCTAAAGATACCTCATTTATGCCTGTACGAATAGTATGTGCTGAGAAAAAGCGATGTTGACTTGAGAAATAATATATAAGATTAATACAGTCGTTGACGCTGTTTTCATATAGCGATAACTAATAGAAGGTAGGGCAGGTAGGGGCACTGTACTGTACGGTATTTTAAAATAAAATCTTTAGAATTGAATCAGTAGGGAAGCTGGAGAGTGAAGCATTGTTTAAAGGGAAGCAAATTGGCCGAGTCGTTAGAGGCACAAAGAAGCCGAAAGTGTGCGAAGTTGGGCGTGACAGCGACTGCAACAGTCGACCTTGAGGCGGGAACAACAGCTCTCAAGTTAGGGTAGGTTCAGGCGTTCAGCGTTCACTGTTCAGGCCATTCAACTGCGATTGGGATTGGGCTTGGGTAGTCTACGCTGCAGTCACGCTATTCGGCTCAGTCCATCTCTCTCTCTCTCTCTCTCTCTCTCTCTCTCTCTCTCTCTCTCTTTGTCAAGGTCTATGACACTGCACGCTTATTCCCGCCAAATTACAACCATTATCTGCCTTCAATCAATGTGTGTGTGTGTGTGTGTGTGTGTGTGTGTGTGTGTGTGTGTGTGTGTGTGAGAGAGAGAGAGAGAGAGAGTGCGTATATGTGCGTGTGAATAAAGTGAGTTCAAAGAACCAATGAGTCGTATCACTTACAGTTTATACAAGTAAATTGTAGTTATCACATGTATAATTATGGTAGCTTTCATACCATACAAACATTCAGTCACAGTGGCGAAGCGATAATTTATAATTGAGACCTTTGGAAAACCTCCTAGGTTAATATGGGTTAACGGAAAATGTAAAATTTGACACTAATAAAAAGAGTTTTAAGGACAATAATTGCAAAATTTAAGAAAATCTAAGCTCGAAATTAGCTTTTTAATAATTTTTTTTTTTTTAGCAACATACATGGATTTAAAATTAGTAGTTCAAAGAACGGTAGGACTCGCAGTATATACTTTATTATACACTTATACACAGCGCTCCACGACAGCGCTCGTAAAATTTTCCGACAACCTGTAACTGTAATAATTACGAAAAATATTACTGAACCAACTTTATTGGAAATTTTACACTCTTTCTCCATGAAACGGTCAAAATGATGATAGGTCTTGTCGTTCAGTAGGACTTGCACTCTCATCGTTATATCAGAGGCCGCAATATTGAAACGAAAGTAAATGGGAACAATCTTATGAATACGTCTTTTGCACGTTATACAAAAGTAGGCCTAAATTTATACAAAATTTCAAAACAATCGGGCAATGTGTTTGGCCAAAAATGCCTAGATTCTTCATTGTACATCAGAGACCATCTTAAAAGAAGTAAATAGTGAAATATCTTTTATATATCTTATATATATATATATATATATATGCTACAGACATGCATTATTTCATCATATACTCGTATACACGACGGTTAAATATTGTAGCGGTAATCTGTAAGGACTAAGGGACCTGTTGGCTTTATCTGACTGGGGCAAGGGTAACAGCAGAATTAATCAAGTTTGACTTGGCGTGTCATAGATTTTAGAATAATATAATCTGTGTGTTCTATTAAATAAAAACAGAAGTCACTCACTGTATCTCAAGAATGACAGGACCTACGAAGTTAATATTTCGTATTGTTACTGCCCTTATGACGTAAATGAATAAAATGGCATAGTTAAAAAAAATCATCTTTTAAGTGGTTTAAAATGACGTCTTTCTACAACACTTTTATACATTTTTTTTTTGTTACTGTATACATTTTACGTATATTTGTATTTTTGTACTTCAACAAAAGAGTCTTTTGAAAAAATTGCCAACAACCTTAGATGATTTTTTCTATGATTTTTTTTGCAAAAGGTAAAATTAAGTGGCATACTTTTCAAAAATCATTTTTATTTTGGAATCAAGTATGTTTCAAAAGTAGCACTTGAATTGTACGCTACAAGCAGTACGTCCGCGTCGCGGCATTCAGGTGTTACAAAAATCAGCTGATCCATTCGTGTTAATATTTAGTTTATACTTGAAACGAGGCGTCTGCGGCTCTCAGTACCTACTTGTTTTTTTTTTTTAATAAAACATTCATACTTCAATAAAAATCCTTGATGATATACTTTTTGGCAGTGGTTAGGTTATGTTTGACCCGGAGACTCCCAGACAAAGCTGATGATGCATTGTCAAGGCTGGTTTGGTAAGTACAGCGTATAGCTTAGTTGTAGCCTAGCCTAGCCTATAATATATAGTAGAAACGATGAGAGCTTGAACAACTTTCTATTGGAGACCTGAATATTGCATGGATTCGAGTATATCAACGCATTTTTGTTCAGGAAACTAGGCCACAAATCTGCGGCTTAACTCAGCTAACTGCATTGACTATACACTATACACTCAGCTAGCGCAATAGTGAACCTGAATGTAAATAACTTGTTAGCTCTTACCGATAGGTTACACTGTAAAATATAATACCGGTTTTATTTCATTTTACTTCAAGTCCTGGTTTTAAAACTCTGTTTATTCAGTCATTTATGAGAGATTTTATGTTTTATTTATCTCTAAAACGAAATTGATTTACTAATGTAAGGAATATAAAGAAAGCATATATATATATATATATATATATATATATATATATATATATAAAGAATGTAAGTTAAGGTAACGCATAACTGTGAGTCTTGGGTAGTGCGGGGTGTAAAAACTTAAATAGCAGTTTCTGTAAACTACGTTACAGTTACCCGATTATTTGAAAATTTTCACTGTGAAAAATGAGCTATTGGAGAAGCCGTCATGGTAAGAACCAGACCCAGGGCCCTGAAAAGAGCGCCGATCCTGACTTCCAGACCAGATCACTTCTGAAGGGTGGTTAAAATGTGTGTGTGTGTGTGTGTGTGTGTGTGTGTGTGTGTGTGTGTGTGTGTGTGTGTGTGTGTGTGTGTGTGTGTGTGTGTGTGTGTGTGTGTGTGTGTATGTGTTAGCACGCTCACATCCGTTATTTTAGTCCGATTTTTTAGTAGCTTTGGCAAGCTCGTTAACCAGCAAATTTCGTTCAACAGTTTAAAAATTGCGGCCGTATTTTTCATAATTTTTAACAGTGTACGTAAATTGCAAATGTAGCTAAATTTGAAAATTGTTGGTATTGCTAGTTTCAGTTATTACGAGGGTTGTCCGTAAAGTAAGATTCCCAAAGGCCGCTGCGAACGTTGTTACGCGGGACCCGGTGACCTTGGCTTGCAGCTTGGTTCCTCCACTCCCAATCCCCACTCCGCTATCGGTCTGCGACGCTCAGTCTTGACTTGGTAGCCGTTAATAATGGAGTTGTTTTTTCTGTCTCCCGCCTGCAAAAAACACTGCGCCGGTGGAAAGTCATATCCAACTGTGTGAAGTCTGCGGAGAAAAATGTATAAGCATACAACACGTCCGCAAATGGTGCAGAGAATTCAAAGACGGACGTACAGATGTTCATGATGAACAGCGTTTCGGACTGCGAAAGTGGAAGAAGCAATGATGAACGATCAAAGGGTGACTGTTCGGGAGCTCTCCGAGATGATCCCTGATGTCAGCAAGACTTGGATTGATAAAATTTTGACAGACCATTTAGGGTATAGCAAGGTTTGTGCAAAATGGGTCCCAAGTAGACCACAAGCGGCAACGGATTGGTGCGGCCCGCAAATTTCTTCACACCTACGAAACCGATGACAAGAAATTCTTGGACTCCATTGTCACTGGGGACGATATCTGGGTACACTATACGATATCGGAAACGAAAGAACAATCACGTCATTGGAAACATCCAGAGTCGCCGAAGCCGCGGAAGTTCAAACAAACACTGTCTGCCGGCAAAGTCATGGCGAGTGTGTTTTGGAACAGGAGGGGGTTATTGTTGTGCGAATTCATGGATACCGGCACAACAATCAATGCTGATAGTTAACGTCTCAACGTTAAAGAACCTTCGCCGCGCGATTCAAACAAGACATGCTCACGAAGGGAGTTTATTTCCATCAAGACGACACTCGTCCGCACACCGCCAGTGTAACAACCGATCACATGAACCAATTTGGGTGGGATACTGTCACACTTCCTCCCTACAGCCCGGACTTAGTCCCAAGTGGTTACCATCTCTTCCCTAATTTGAAGAAACATGTAGGTGGGACACATTTCAGTACCAGAGAAGCTGAAAGAAAAAGTTTTAAGCTACCTTCGCGGCGCTAAGTGAGAGTTTTCGACTCAGGCATACAAAAGATGGTTCACCGTATGCAAAAATGCATCGATCTCAACGGCGATTATGTCTAAAAATAGAAAAAAGTGTAAGCTTTCCAAAAGTGTATTATTCAATGTTAATAACCATGTTTTTCATTGTGAAAAATTATTGGGAATCTTATTTTACGGACAACCCTAGTATGTTAAGTTCCATATCTGTAACCAAACTCATTAAAAATTATTGAGCATTCAAAACTTTGAAATTAAAGTAATTCTAAAACTAACCGTTTTAGAAGAAAATCAACAAATACAAATTAGCTTTACGTCGTCTAAGGAATTATATTGTTGTGCTAACCATTACCTCGTCTAAAAAATCGCATTGACATGTTAACCTCTACGTAGTGTAAGGGATCATGTAGATGTGCTAGGCTTTTACAACGTCTAAGTAATCACACTGACATGCTAAGATTCACGTCGTCTAGGGAATTACATTGACTTGTTATTCTTTACGTTGCCTAAGGAATCTTATAAACGTTTAAGCTTTACGTCGCCTAAGGAATCACTTGACGTACTGAGGTTTACGTCGTCTAAAGAATCAAACTGGCATACTACTCGTAAGGAATCAGATTGATATTCTAAGCTTCTTGTCTAAGGAATCACATTGACTTGCTAAGCTTTACGTCGTAAAAGGAATCACACTGATGTGCTAAGCTTCGCTTCGTATAGGAAATCATATTTAATTATTAAACATTATTGTTTAAGAAATCAAATTGTAGTGCCAAGCTTGGTGTCGCTTAAGAATCACGTTGACTTATTGAGCTTTACGTTGTCTGAGGAATCACATTGACGTGTTAAGCTTCACGTCATCTAGGAAATCACATTGACTTGTTAAGCTTTACTCGTCTAAGGAATCATACTGACGTGTTAAGCTTCACGTCTTCTAGGAAATCACAATGACTTGTTAAGCTTTACGTTGTCTAAGGAATCATACTGACGTGTTAAGCTTCACGTCGTCTAGAAAATCACAATGACTTATTAAGCTTTACGTCGTCTAAAGAATCATACTGATGTGTTAAGCTCTACGTCGTCTAGAAAATCACAATGACGTATTAAGCTTTACGTCGTCTAAAGAATCATACTGACGAGTTAAGCTCTACGTCGTCTAGGAAATCACAATGACTTGTTAAGCTTTACGTCGTCTAAGGAATCACATTGACGTGCTGAGCTTTTACGTCACTTAAAGAATTACATTGATGTGCTAAGCTTCTAGTCCTTTAGGGAATTGCATAGACTTGCTAAGTTTTCTTTTGTATAGAGAATAACCTTCATATTTTTTTAATGCTTGTTCGATACATCGCCCAAATCAAGTAAATCACGATACACAAAACCACGTAAATTTGACTTCTTTAAGTAAAAGGTCGGCATATACTTACTTTTATACAATGTGCAGTAAACACAATATGTACTGTCCAGGTTTTTATTACGTCGGTTTTGAAAGTTTATCTTTCATAGTTTTTTTTTTTCGAAAAACCGTTCAGGTTATCATCGCCGTTCATAGTTTTTTATACGCAACTGCTAAAAAACTGATATATTCGCACGACTAAGGTTTCTTCAGTGGATTATTTTTAGGTCAACTATGTTGATTTTTAGCAGTTAATCAGAACCGTGTGAACTGAAATATAGGCCTACTTAGATGCATGGCTGGTGAAAGGCAACGGCACACGCATACACGCATACATTATACCTTTGCAGTTTGCAGCTGGCAGCGATGCCGTAATGCATTCAATCTTTTCTTTGAAACTGTTACTTTAAAATATTTAATTAGAATAGGCCGAGCTGAAAACATTCCAAGAATACATCGAGTAAGAGGTCTTTATAAATGTATATCCACAAAAATAAACAATTCAAATTTTTTTTCATGCATTTATTTCTGAATCTCAGAAATAATTATCTGGTAGCTGACGAACCAGATTCAAGAATACAATCGAACATCTTCTTAAATATTTGAACGCATCAACATTTATTTTTTAAATACAACTGGGGTAAATTGGGCTTGGATAGTGAAAATTCAATTCTGGACTTTATAAGATTTTGTTAAAAGCTATGAATAAATTGGTTTCCTTTTATCGCCATCGGTTCTTGCTTCTTTTGTTCTTTAGCGGTAAGTCTCTTGTAACTAATTTTGTGAAAATAAATGTTGTCAAGTCTAGGACAAATTTTATCCGAAAATCTTATTTCTATAGAAATGTTGAAAGACACTTTCAAATTCTGATCTGTACTAAATTTTAAAAAAACTGACACACTTTATACAAAACCTATTGAATCTGAGTGAACGTTAATTACACATATTCACCAACCTAGTGGAAGGCAATTTAGTTTTTTAATACGCAGTGGTTTCTTAAGTATTTGTAGACCAACGTATTAATTTATGCATAGTAGTGTTTTATATAAACGTAATTTTGTGTCTTAAATCCGTTTACGGTTAAGGTATTAAACAGGTTATCAGAGGTTACCGAAGCCGTTAGTTAACATTATAGGCGCGGTTTTCTCAAAAAGATACAGTAAAGGGACGAAACTAATGTTTTTACTCGAGATAGTAGTTAGTGGTATCGATGTCACAATAACCGGTTTTAAGAGCCGAAACTAGCCAATAGAAAAGTGCATTCTAAAGGTGCATTCGTGCAGGACATCCCCCTCTAACTGAACTGCACTCTGCAGTAGAGGTCACAGAACACAGAGCACAGAGGTGAGGTGACAGAGTTAGGCCCAATTCTATTAAATTTATTGCTATTGGACTGTTATAAAGCTTACATCAAATACAATACAGTAATTGTTATTTCTGCAGATAATAAGATAAAATACTAAATGCATGTACATATTGGTTACATAATGTATAATACTGTACTGCACATCAATATTTCCTATCTTTTGCCTCGATAACGCGTCTCGAGACAGCCACATATATTATTTAGTCTGGAAAATGGATAATTATTGATGTACAGTATTTCCTTTAACTAAAGCTGTATATGAGATACATACTTTGTAAATGTATAGTAACATGATAGCGTTTAATTAAAGCAAGAAACTAAAAATTATGTAATATCTAGGCTTTCACTATCATGAGATAGGTCAGCTGTTTGAGGAATACAATAATGTCCGTCATGCGTAAGTTTCTATGTGACTATTGGCAACTAGGTTGTTTAGTTTAAGCAATAATATTAAAGTTATGCGAAAACCACAAGCTATTCCTGTGATACTACTGCGATACCAATTTCGCACCTTTTTCTTGTATGTAGAAACGTCTAAATTAAATGTAGCTTTCTTAATGACTTCTAACAATGGCTTCCTTAATGGCTGTTTAATTGAAACAATGGTATTAAAGTTTATATGTTAGCCATTGATTTTCACTGAGATTATTGTGTCGTCTGTTGAACACAAAAACGTCTAGAGTGTTTGCTTATATTTTGACTATTAACTGGACGGGTAATTAAAACAATGGCATTAAAGTTATTCTCTGTTAGCCGTTACCTTTCACTGAAATTATTAACTGGGTCGTCTGTTGAACACAAAAACGCCTAGGTTAAATTTGCTTTCTATTTTACTATTAACTGCTTGGAAATTTAATTAAAACAATTACATTAAATTTATTCTGCAGTTAACCATTGGCTCACTGAAACTATTTTCTAGATCGTCTGTTTGACACAAAAACGTCTTGGTTAAATTTGCTTTCTATTTGCCTATTAACTGGTTGGCTGTTTAATTAAAGCAATTGCACTTAAGTTAGCCTGTATGTTAGCCGTTGGCTTTCACTGATATTATTAATTGGGTCGCCCGTTTAACGCAAAAACTTCTAGGTTAAAATTTGTTTTATTAATAACTGGTTAGCTGTTTAATTAAAGCAATTGCATTAAAGTTAGCCTATATTATAGCTACTCGCTTTCACTGATGTTATTAACTGGGTCATCTGTTGAACACAAAAATGTCTACGTTAAATTTGCTTTCCATTTGACTACTAACTGGTTGGCTGTTTAATTAAAGCAATTGCACTTAGGTTAGCCTGTATTTTAGCCATTGGCTTTCACTGATATTATTAATTGGGTCGCCCGTTGAACACAAAAACTTCAAGGTTAAATTTCGTTTTATTTATAACTGGTTAGCTGTTTAATTAAAGCAATTGCATTAAAGTTAGCCTGTAATATAGCTACTCGCATTCACTGAGGTTATTAACTGGTCATCTGTTGAATACAAAAATGTCTACGTTATTTTTGTTTTCTATTTGACTATAAACTGTTGACAATTTAATTAAAACAATTGCATTAAAGTTATTCTGTATGTTAGACTTTGTATGTTACGCTTTCACTGGGTTGTCTGTTGCACAGAAAAAGTAAAGGTTAAATTTGTTTTCTTTTTGACTATTACTGTTTAATTAAAGCAACTGCATTAAAGTTAGTTTGTATGTTAGCCATTACCTTTCACTAAGATTACTAACTGGGTCGTCTCTTGAATACAAAAACGTCTAGGTTAAATTGGACTATTAAATGGTTGGCTGTTTATTTAAATAATTGACATTAAGGTCATATAACAGGCAAGGAGCTGTATTTAGAACAGGCATGTATATATTTGCTTAATAGTTTTTTTGTATAAAGGAATAAAATTATGGACATTAATTAGACATGGCTGAAAGTTTGTATAATTTTGACTGGCTTGTTGTTTAACTAAAGGAATAATCTCAAGTTAAACATTGCATTTCCTATGTGCCATTATATTGGTCAGCTGTTTGTTGTAAAAGCAATGCCATTGAATTGTAAGATTTAGCATGAGATGTTTGGCTTTATTCTGTCGTAAATCTGCTGAGATTTCATTAATTTCAACAATAACTTATTGTCACAGATTCAATAAACTATTGTGTCTATTAATTAAATGGTGGTTTACTTAAACCAATAAGATTAGGCTTACAAACTAAATATGTGGCATGTGCTTTCTATGTGTCTGTTTTGTTTAAACCAGTAAAACTAAATATATAGATTAGATATGTGACTTAGGCTTTAATGTGTCTAGAAGCTAAATTTGATTAGTTTAAACCATTAATGTAAATCTATACATTAGATATATGACAAGATTTAATGTGTCTAATAGCTTCATATTTTGTTTCTTTAAACCAATAACATACACCTATAGATTAGGTAAGTGACATAGGGTTTTTATATGTATATCAGCCTTGATATGATATTTGTTTAAATCAGTAACATTAAACTTAAAGATTAGATGGGACATGGGTTTCATTGTATATTTGCTTGATCGCATATATTTTTAAACAATAACATTAAACTTAAATGTTAGGTAAGGGACATGGGTTTCCAGTGTATATTAGCTTGATCGGTTATGTTTTTAAACAATAACATTAAGCTTAAATGTTAGGT
The DNA here is from genome assembly GCA_022606455.1 of Callitettix versicolor. Taxonomy (NCBI): domain Eukaryota; kingdom Metazoa; phylum Arthropoda; class Insecta; order Hemiptera; family Cercopidae; genus Callitettix; species Callitettix versicolor. The sequence goes on from CM040182.1 coordinate 42,272,232, forward strand.
AAGTTACATGGGTTTCCAGTGTATATTAGATTGATCAGTTATGTTTTTAAACAGTAACATTAAGTTTAAAGGTTAGGTAAGTTACATGGGTTTCCAGAGTATATTAGTTTGATCGGTTTATTTTTAAACAATAATATTAAGCTTAAATATTAGGTAAGGGACGTGAGTTTCCATTGTATATTAGTTTAATTGGTTATGTTTTTAAAAAATAACATTAAGCTTAAATGTTAGGTAAGGGACGTGAGTTTCCATTGTATTTTAGCTTATTTGGTTGTGTTTTTAAACAATAACATTAAGCTTAAATGTTAGGTAAGGGACGTGGTTTTCCAGTGTATATTAGCTTGATCGGTTGTATTTTTAAACAATAACATTAAGCTTAAATGTTAGGTAAGGGACGTGGGTTTCCAGTGTATATTAATTTGATCTGTTGTACGTTTAAACAATAATATTAAGCTTAAATGTTAGGTAAGGGACGTGGGTTTTCCAGTGTATATTAATTTGATCTGTTGTACGTTTAAACAATAATATTAAGCTTAAATGTTAGGTAAGGGACGTGGGTTTCCAGTGTATATTAATTTGATCTGTTGTACGTTTAAACAATAATATTAAGCTTAAAGATGAGGTAAGAGACATGGGTTTTCTGTGTTTATTTGCATCATTGGTTTTTAATTAAAACGAATAAAATTAGCTTTTATATTAAGTAAGGGACTGGTCTTTCTATATATCGGTTAGCTTTATCTGTTATTTGTTTAAACAATTGTTAAACATATTAGATGGGATTATTATTGGGGATTAGATATTGGATATATTATATATTTAATTCAGGATTTGTATGCATGCTGATTGGTTTAATAAAGCCATATATGTAAGTCTTTTTGAGATAAAATAATCACATACAACTTTACAAAGTTTTTTCTAATACCTGCGATAGTCCAGCTGTTTAGGGTATTTTCAAATGTTACCAGTTAATAATATTTTCTTCAAGATTAACATATGTATGTATATTTGTTTGGAAGGAAATGATTTTTTGTAATGAGTGTGGGACTCTGCAACTAGCCCACATATTCTTATGTCTAAAGGTTTACCTATTAAAACCCACATTCTATAGTATTCTATTCTCAATGATAATAGTCATCATAGCAATTAAAGCAACACCTTCCATTATATCTTGAAGATAAACATTACAAAAGTATTAGAAAACTAGTAACTAATTGTTTAAGATAATTTATACAATAGATGTCTAGACCAGATCTCAAATTTATCTAACTCAAAAGTAAAAACTCAATACCTTGGTCTAAGAAATCTTTTTAATTTCTTTCAGAATAATTTGGTAGTTTTTTATGTAAACTGTTCATTTACACTTTTTTGCTTTTTTCGACGAACATTTTTAATTCTAAAACTATTAAACTGAAATTCAGGTATACTAGTAAAAGAACTATTTCAAATATGCTACACTTTTAATTATCTGCTTAGTGTTGCCCTTAGGTTTATTGGTAGCAGCAGGTGTTCAGGAAGTAATCAAGTTTTATTGTGAATCAGCACTTTTGTGATGCGGTATTTTGCTGGCCGAAACGTTTTTATATCACAAGACGCTATCGGATTAAACGCTTAAGATTATACAATCTTTCTCCTGGAGTAAATGCAGATAAAAAAAATCTAGTCATGAACTACAGAACGATGCTATCACCAGTATCACTAGTTTGTGTGGGCATACTTCCTTTGTCCTATTACGTTAACATATCAGAATTCCTCCAAAAATCTTCTTGGCATTTCAAGTTGTCATTGCGTGATTGCTGGATAACTTATTTATAACATATTCCTCCTTTGTCCGACAGTTAACAACTAGAATATGAGCGCAATCATGACACATAGATCTGCACCAATGCCTTGTTCAGTTGCTCAAACCGAAAGGTAAAAAACTCCAACAAACACAAAAAATGCTATTTTCTCATCGAAAAAAGAGGCTAATAAATCCGACGTACCATAACCCATGCTGTCTTAACAATAGAATTACTAATGTACGCTACTTAGGTATTTCATTAATTGTTGGAATCGCCAAATTTACTAATAGATTGGAAAAAACAGCCTAAATTTTAAGAAGAAAGGTGCATCATTGTACCAATTCATTTATGAGTAACTTTTTTTTTTGAAACGTTAGTATCCTCTTTCGACTATGTTATTAAAAATATTTATTCGCAAGATAGAATAATGAAATAAAACAATTCCATATTGATATATTTTCTCTAAATATGTAACCATAGAAATTCGATTTGTACTATATTAAACACTGTATAATCTTTTTTCTAGGATAAACGCATGTAAAATGTAGTCACAAACCACAGAGCGATCCTATAACCAGTATCACCATAACCGTTCATTATCCTACAACCAGTAAAATTATCATTTTATCAATTATGATAATTTAATAATGATATGTCTTTCTTAAGAACTTAACTAAGCTATCAGCAAGAAAACGGAACATGTATTCCATAATGCATCATCAGTACTGTGTATTAGGCGTATGAACATTTGATAAATTTATTTAAGTACAGCTAACTGTATTTAAAGATAGTGTACCTATCCTTCTACATAGAATTGATTATAAATGAAAATTCGCCGTTGATACATTTTTTTAATTATCTAATCATACATAGTTGTATTGAAATACGGAACACTTATTACGACAGATTGATAATGATATATTTTTTAAAGTAATTTAAAAAATCACAAATTCAGCTGTATTTAGAAGTTAGTTTAATGAAAATTTATTTGATTAATAATAAAAGTTTAGGTGTTGATATATATTTAGATAATTAATCACAGATGGTTTGTTGTATTCAAATAATAGAATAAGGATTTTATTTGGTCAATTGTAACAGTTCGATGATGTTACATTTTCAGCATATTTCTACTTAGAAATGGGCGATTGCGGTATCATTGTAAGACCCAGACCCGGGACCTTGAAGAGTGCCGATCTGGACCTCTAAATCATTTTTTGTGGTTGTGTGTGTGTGTGTGTGTGTGTGTGTGTGTGTGTGTGTGTTGTTTGTTTGTTTGTTTGTTTGTTTGTTTGTTTGTTTGGTTGTTTGTTTGTGTTTTAGCTAGCTCACGTTCGCAATATTAGTTCAATTTGATTCAAACCTGGCACAAAAATTGCTTTAGTAGTCACTTGGACAAGTTTGTTAACCAGAAAAAAGACTTTAAAAATTTGTCACATTTTTTAAAGAGAATAACTCCTTTGTTTTATGTTTTGTTCTTTTTTTAAAGATCTGATTCACCATCGTAATCAACGTTAAAATCGGCATTTTGAATTTTCAAAACCCGTTCAAATTACGAAATTTAATTTGACTGGTTCATTTCTTGTTTTCAATGTAATTTTAAAATGTAATTAAAAAGCTAGTGTATGAAGATTTTAATGCTGATTATGATGTTGAAGTCAGAATTACAAAAAGTGGTAAACATAAAAAAATACTTTTGGGAATTCATTTCATCACGTCAGCGAGACAGCTGCGTGCCGCTATTATTTTTTTAAATATATAACCAGAGCTACCTGTATTTGACGTATAGTTTACTAAAAGTTTATTTGATCAAGTTCGTTGACGATATATCTTTTAAAAAAATCTAACCGCAACTACATGTGTTTGAAGGATATTTTACTGAAAATATAGCTTATTTGATCAATTAGGTCTATGATATTTTGATGATGTACTTTCAAAAAAATGTTTAACCAGAGCTATCTGTATTTGAAGGCTAATTTAATGAAGAAAAATAATAAACTACCTGTATTTGAAGGATAGTTTAATGAACATTTATTTATCGATTAGGAGCCTAAGCTGGTTTGATGATGATGTAGTTTTAAGAAATGTTAAACCAGAGCAATATTTGAGGGTTAGTTTATTGAACGTTTAATCAACTACGATCGCTTGATGACGATATACTTTAAAAAAATATTAAACCAGAACTCCAGTATTTGAAGGACAGATTAATCAACATTTATTTAAACAGTTAAGGTAGTTTTATGATGACATACTTTAAAAAATATAGATTATATTAAACCAGAGCTACCTTTATTTGAAAGGTAGTTTATTTGACCAATTATGATAGTTTGACGAAGATACAATCTTTATAAAAATCTAACTATAGCTATCTATATTTGAAGGATAGTATACTGATTATTTATTTTATCAGGTATGATAGCTCGATAACAATATATTTTAAAAAAATATCTAATCCGAGCTACTTGTATTTGAGGGATAGTTTACTGAACATTTATTTGATCAAGTATGATAGTTCTTTGAAGGAAATTTTTTTAAATATCTAACCGTAGCCAATTGTATTTGTAGGATAATATATTGATTATTTATTTGATCAGGTATGATATATTGATAATAATAGGCCTATATGTTTAAGATTATCTAACCCGAGCTACTTGTATTTGAGAGAGAGTTTACTGAATATATTTTTGATCATGTGCGATAGTTCAATGACGATACATTTTTCCAAGTATATAATCACATCCATCTGTTTTCAAATGATATTTTACAGAAAAATCATTAGATCAAATTATAACTATCCTATAAGCCTAAAATTAATTTTTATCCAGCCACCTAGGTCCTACCATTTTTTGAAGTATATGCACTGTAACACGAAATGTAAGGTGATAACTCAACTCGTTAATAAAACGGTTTGAAGGTTGAGTTGGCTAAGACATCGGTCTTCAGTGTCTATGAATTTGCGAACCTCAATGTAGCAGGTTGGATCAATTATAACAGTTCGATGGCACACATTTTTTTAAAACACTTTCATAGTTTGACACGCATTCAGTAGCTTCTTTCATTTAAAGGATATTTTGTCTATCCTGAGCATTTATGTGATCAATTATAACAATTTAATTACAATGCATAACCTTTAAACACCCTTAAAAATGAACAATTTATTTAGAAGTTATTACATTTCGATGACAATATCTTTTCTTTTAATACCTTGCGTCAGCTACCTGTATTTGAAAGATAGTAGCCTACTGTATGCTTTAACTGAACAATTTGATCTATTATGACAGTTCAAAACAACAAAATTTTTATTAATACCCTAACAAAATTTAGCTGTATCTGTATTGGAAGGTTATAACATTGAATATTTATATTATCAATTAGGCTTTAAAAATTCGATGACGATACATTTTACTCTTTTTATTATTACTTGCCATCATAAATTGGAGGAAAAGTTCTCGTATTTAATATTTATAAATATTTCTTTAAATTAAATTTTAATTAAACAATTTTCTTCAAAAATCATAACTATTAAACCTGTACATAAAATAGGTTTCAGTTTTTTTTTAATAAATCTATTTTTGATATGTTATAGCGCTAATAAAAAAAAATATTCTTAGAGAACAGTTAATAATTAGTAGTTTTAGAATCATAAATCTGTAGGCCTAGTTGCTAACTGCGTAAATGTAAAATAAAATAATTGTTAAATAATTTGTTTTTCTAAATATTATAAACATCTTTGTTATATAATTTATAATATGCCTAATTTATAAACAGTTTTAAATAATATAAATATAAATTTAATTGCCGTATATAATTATTATCCAACTGTAACATAGACCTAATGATACATTACAGTTGTCACTATTTCAAACTGGTAACATTCCTCGCTAATTTGAAAAAAGGGGAGGAGCTTATGATATGGGGGTAATATTGAACGGAAGTCAACACAAAATGGCGACCAACCCAACGGTCGACTACAAACAAACCTTCTAGTATGTACCCTCATCTCAAGAACCATAACCATTCTATTGTCAATTTCAATTAGGTATTGTATAAGCGAGCTTGTTCTTCCATGAAAACGGTTTTCAGTAGGGACTGTTCAAAGATAATTGAAACCCGCCTTTCATGCCTTTGGCACAACGATGCCATTTTTTAAAATTTAATCATATTTTAATTAAGTGTAGGTTTCTAGGCTACATTATTCAACCAACTAATCTAAATCATTCATCAAGTAACTGGATTTTATTTCTATGTAGATTTTCGTAAATATGCATCAATTACTGAAAGTTAATATGCTGTTAAAAATATTTTCTGAACTTCGGGGTAATAGTACCTATCTATAACTAACATGGAAGAGAATCCGTTTTTGAAAATTAAGGGCTTTACGGCAGCTGTCGCAGTTACCTTTCAGTGTCAAGAGTAATACACGATTACAGAGATTAACATGTAGGCTATAACTTTAAGACAAAAATGAAGATAATACAGAAGCTGCCATATTTATAAGGTATATAACTTCTGAAGTCAGAAACTGCCATGAATCAAGATTGGCATGGAAGTTAGGAGTTAGGAGTTAGGAAAGTTGAGTAACAGCTCAAAGCTGTCGATAACTTTTTTAGTCAGAAGCATTAGAAACGTTGTAACTGAGACGTTTTGAAGTCAGAAGTAATGGCAGAAGATGTCATGAATACTTCTAAGTCAGCATTATAAAATCTTTCGCGAATGCCGTCTGAAATCGAGGTTACGGATTCTTTGACGGTGGCAATGGATGTACGGGGCAGAGTGAAACATTAATGTATCGAAGAGACCTCAGCAGCAAGACAAGATCTTAACCGGCGTCCTTTGGACTGAATAATTTCTGTTAGCAACAATGGAAATACTTTTTTCCTAACTTGACTTTGTTGATAACAAATTCATAGGCTAATCGTTTTTCGAAATATTATAAACAGTTGCTCCAATGTAAATGCGTCTTTAGACTGTGTCCGGCCACATTGGATTTTATGAAAATGAAATTCCACTGCTTACATAATATGTTTCCTTTGCATGTGGTATTTGATTGAATTTTATCTTCACTTTCCCTAGAACGTTTAAAAACACTGTAAAAAAGGGTATAATAATAATACTGTATAGGCCTATTCACGAATTAATTTCTGTTATGTTGGAACTTTCAGGGCAAAGGCGAAAGGAAATTGTATGTTCAGATTTGTGTATGAAGAGGGCCATAGTCTCAACTATAATTGGGCCACGTATTTAAATATGCCCGTGCATTTAAATAAATAAATAAGAAATGCATTTTAAACTAATAAAGTCACGTATTCCAGGTATTAAAAACTATGTAATTCGTTTTGTGGTTGAGGAAAATTTCTGAGCCAACAAAATATTAAGTCTAAGCTCAGTAATAGATTTAAAATTTGATACTTTTATGATAGGTTTTTCTTTTTTTTTGTAAAATATACTAACGTTGAGGTTTACAGTAACATTTTGACGTCTGTTATAATAAGCTGATTTTTGCATTTCTGTTTATTTATATAGGCCTAACAAGCAAATTCCTAGTTTGCTACAATAGCAGCTAATTATTTATTTGCCGTTTAACCAGTTTACGTCAAAAGGTTTAAGTGTTAATTAAGGACAATAACGGTTTAAAATTTTTAATGTATTATCTTTGAGCCTTTACCTTCATCGTTTGAAAACGAGTAATATATTTTCTTGAACATTGACACAGTTCAGAACATTGACACACATATTTTAAAATATTTCATAGTGGCGTAGATATGTTTAACCTCCAAACACAAGGGAAACATTTTTAACTATTTGAAAGTGGCATAGATATTTTTAACCCCCATGCACAAAAAAATATGTTTTGAAATATTTCAAAATAGCGTAGATATGTTCAACTTCCATATACCTAGAAACAAATTTTAAAGTATTTGAAAGAGGGACTCCAAAGTATGTATGTATAACTCCAATACACATGGTACAAATTTTAAACTACTTGAAAGTAGCATATATAGCCTATGTTTAACCCCATGCACAAGGAACTATTTTAAAACATTAGAAAGTATAGAAGATAAGTTTAACTCCTATACACAAGAAAAAAAATTTTTAAACTATTTGAAAGTAGCGTAGATATGTTTAACCCCATGCACAAGAAACAAATTTTAAAGTATTTGAAAGAAGCGTAGATATGTTTAACCCCATGCACAAGAAACAAATTTTAAACTATTTAAAATTTGCATATATATTTAGCTCGATACACAGGAAACAAAATTTAAACTATTTGAAAGTAGCGTAGATATGTTTAACCCCATGCACAAGAAACAAATTTTAAAGTATTTGAAAGAAGCGTAGATATGTTTAACCCCATGCACAAGAAACAAATTTTAAACTATTTGAAATTTGCATATATATATTTTAGCTCGATACACAGGAAACAAAATTTAAACTATTTGAAAGTAGCGTAGATATGTTTAAGCCTATGCACAAGAAACAAATTTTAAACTATTTGAAATTTGCATATATATTTAGCTCGATACACAGGAAACAAAATTTAAACTATTTGAAAGTAGCGTAGATATGTTTAACCCCATGCACAAGAAACAAATTTTAAACTATTGAAAGTAGCGTAGATATGTTTAAACCCATCCACAAGAAACAAAATTTAAACTGTTTGAATGTAACGTAGATATGTTTAACCCCATGCACAAGAAACAAATTTTAAACTATTTGAAATTTGCATATATATTTAGCTCGATACACAGGAAACAAAATTTAAACTATTTGAAAGTTGCGTAGATATGTTTAAACCCATGCACAAGAAACAAATTCTAAACTATTTGAAAGTTGCGTAGATATGTTTAAACCCATGCACAAGAAACAAATTCTAAACTATTTGAAAGTTGCGTAGATATGTTTAAACCCATCCACAAGAAACAAATTCTAAACTATTTGAAAGTTGCGTAGATATGTTTAAACCCATCCACAAGAAACAAAATTTAAACTGTTTGAATGTAACGTAGATATGTTTAACCCCATGCACAAGAAACAAATTTTAAACTATTTGAAATTTGCATATATATTTAGCTCGATACACAGGAAACAAAATTTACACTATTTGAAAGTTGCGTAGATATGTTTAAACCCATGCACAAGAAACAAATTCTAAACTATTTGAACGTTGCGTAGATATGTTTAAAAACATGCACAAGAAACAAAATTTAAAATATTTGAAAGTAGCATAGATATGTTTAAGCCCATCCACAAGAAACAAATTATAACTATTTGAAAGTGGCGTAGGTATGTCAACCCCATACTGGAAAGAGGTGATAATAGCCTCAATGAGCTTTTCGCCTTAAAATACAAAAAAAAAGAAACATACTGCCTACTAATTCGAAATTAAAGCTTTAAACTGAAAATACGTTTAATTTTAATGGAAAGAAAACTCAAATTGATCTACGCTTAAAAAGGTGTTCAACTTTTTCGATGTTAAAAAGTCACTAAACGTAAATTTATTTCATTTAGAGCTAAGTATAAAATGGAAAACTCAACATACTTTTAAAGAAACAAATAGAGGAGTAATCTCTCTTGATAACATTAATTAGTCTTACAGGCATATTTTTTTAGGGAATGCCATGTGGCTAAAAAGAACTAAATGCCTCAAAGTCGGTTTTAGTGCTACTTTGTGAGCAGTAAGCTATACAACTTCCGCTAATGATCTGGCAATGTGAGCACAAACATTAAATACACTGTAAGATAGTTTAGCTATTAAATACACTGTAGGATAATTGACCGAGCGAAGCGAAGTCTCTGTTTCAACTCTACCATTCGGCAGTTGGTTTGTTTGTTTATTACACAGTTTTGGCCAAACGTATTTACCATTTGATTTGAAATTTAGTACAAAGGTAACTTGTGTAAAGCCTAAACGACTTATGTGTAAAATGTTTCTAATTCACTTATATATCAAGATGACGGGCTCCGATTTAACGATGATGAATGTACGCATTTGCTTGTCAAACGCATTAACCGATTGTTTTGAAATTTGGTACGAAACCTGCATTAAGCCTGAACGATGTATGTGTAGGATTTTTTCCCATTCACTTCTGCTTTATGATGGCGGCCTCTGCTTTAGTATGTCGAGTGTACGCAATTTGGGGCAAACGCATCGACCGATTGTTTCGAATTTCGGTACGAAATACAAAACCCGAACGACGCATTCACTTCTGTTTCAAGATGATGGTTATTAACTTGACCATCATCTTTTATTTACATTACAGGATCTGTATTTACATTACAGGAGTAATACTGGCTGAACAGCAATACCTATCATAATTTCGATTGATTCATTGAGTAAGAGCATAATATTACCAATTAAGTTGTTCCGATAACATTTTCCCAAAACTTTACGGTTTCCGGTTAAATAGGCAAGAAAGATACGAGCGTGTGAGAGCTTTGTCTAGAGCGCTTTGAGTAATTAACAAATTAAGATAATACACTGCGAGGTCTGCTGCTCTTTGAACTACTAGTAGATAAGATTAATTATGTGCAAGACGTTCAAAAAAGTTGCCGAATAAGTGACTGATCAAGTGGAATGAAAAAAAACCACCAGCAGTTTCTGAACAGCGGTGAAATCACAGCAGCAGTACTGTCTCCGTCTCGTCTGCACAGCAACGAGCCTGTTAACTCCATCACTGGCCGCTGTAATATGAAGAACAAGGCCTCGAGTACGATACTAGCAGCGCCGTTCTGCTTTCTGGTTAGTTTAGTTACCTTGCAAATCTCAATGACTGCGATAACTCTGAGCTTCGGGCGGTGCCTGTTCAATAGCAAGAATTTGCAAGAGTAGCAACAGAGTGGTTGCAGTAGTGACCTATATTAAAAAAAAACCTAAAATTAAAAAAACTGAAATATTGATAAGTGAAGTGCAATGCAGACAAACACTTTGGAATTACCAGCACGAAGATATTCTAGTGTGCCCAAAAAACCTCTCATTGTCTCTCTTTAACTAAGGTAAAAGATGATGATATGGAAATCTGTTTGCCTTTTCGTGTTTGTTGTGTGAACGCCCCACATTTTTTACAGTTTCCCACAAGCAACTTCTTAAAACAGAGATTTCTACAGAAAACCAATAACAGCATAACGTCTTCACCTGAAAACATCTTGTACTGCACTGCTGCCATGGAAGACGTTTCCGTTTTTACTGTAGCCACCTGTGACGCTCAGCGACGTCTGCCAATCGCCGCTCGTTTTATAACAGTTTAAGGCTCCCTTCCACTAGTGGCTACCACTAGTTACAGCTCAGGTAACTGCACTGGATAGTATGAAAAACTTGTAAGCCACTCCACCAGGAGCTGCCAACAGTCATTTGAGAAAATCAATATTCCTTCTTCCCTCCTTGCTGATCAAGATATATGCCTCACCTCCTTTCTTTTATGCTTATTCATATCTTCTCTCCTTGCTGAAAACGAAGACCAAAGAAATGCTCATATACATCTATGCTAACTAATATTTGCGCACGAAGAAATGCGTAGGCTTAGCCGAGCACGCAGAAACATGGTGTTCATTTGGAATATTAGTTAACAAATATTGAATGTCTGGCAGAGGATGTGATAAAGGTGTGATGGATACTGCATTATTTTGCGAGGGAGAGGGATAGCTGCAGAAGTAACTAAGGAAGAGTTAATGTCGAAACCTGCTACCGATCCAACTCTTGGGAAAGCCACCAAACTCCGATATCATTTTACCAACCGTTATAATTGTCAATGTATTCATGGAAGGTGCTTCACCACAAAGAAAACGACTTCAATTGTTGATCGTGCACTATACTTTGAAAATGGTTCAGCTCCTTTCTTTTATGCTTATTCATATCTTTGGTACCCGGCTTCGTTCGGGTACAACTTAAAATGTTTGAGTAAAAATAAGTAGATATCTTGAACTTTTTTGCAAAAACTATGTTTTCACTTGCTGACTACTCTATAGAGAGAATTTTTTGCCATCGTCTAAAGAATGCAATAACATGCCACTTTTTAGTCCAGCTACGGCAACTAAAAACATCAATTCGAAGATCACTTAGGTTGAATTTATCTTTCTTTTTTGCTCACTAATAACAGCTTAACATGTTTAAAAAGACGGAAAAAAGAAAGAGTGCCAAACTTGTTTTCACTTCCACACATACCGTGTCAGTTAAAGTATGACTTCAACATTTTTCTTTTTTTGACTTTTAAACATAATAATTTATTATTGGCAAGCAAAAATGAATCGGTAACTACTACATTTGTATTTTCACGCATACAATGTTAGTTTATAGACTGTCAAGACCAATAACCAAACTTAACTAACATGGCAGGTTATGCGTGGAAATAACGTACGTTTTTCACCTTCTTGTTTTCCGCTTTTTAAACATGTAAAAATGTTGTTAAGAAGAAAAAATAAATATTTTTTTTTCAATACGAAAGGATTTGATTGTGACTGCCAAATAGTAAGAAATTACCAATAGCTTACATTTACAGTTCACAATCAAATACAAGAAACAAAAGTTAACCCTTCATTTGTTTTTCGATTTACTTATTTAAATTGACTTCGTAAATTTCATTTATTTAAAACTTGCTTCACTTACTTGAAGTTATAAACCTTATTTATGACCAATATTTTGAAGGAGGTCTGATAAAATCTGATGTTTAGAAATTAGGCATTGTGGTTTTTTGTGTGTGGGGGGAATGAACTAACTTTTGGAGAAACAATTATACGTGAGAAAGTTTACACAGGCTAATATTTTCGCACCATTTATTCAGACTAAAGTGAAAACATAAAATTGAATTTATTTTACTAAATATACATTTAATGTTATGTTTAAAACCAAATTTACATTTGAAACGTAACACAGCTCCAATCTCAAGGAGTGCCTAACGATAAACTACAATCAAAAATCCACATTACTTCTGTTATTCTTGTTGTTATTATGGGCATTACAATTGTGCATTTTGTGTTTCAACCAGTTACATAACTTAAAATTATAGGCTATATAAAATATTTATAAAAAAGCAACTTTAATTAAATTTTATGCAGTATTGAATCTGAAAACAGTTAGAATTAATTATTAAACTGCAGGTCTGTGTTTTTATATCTTTGCTTCGCTAATACATTAGACAACTTTATACTTATACAACTGACTCGGTTTGGCCTAGATGTATTTAACCTTGAAAGAGTGCTTTTAGAGTGAATGGAATATATAAAATGCAACAATGAAATATGTCGTCATAACTGCAATATTTACTAATGGGATTCTTTGTTTAACATCTTGACACTAACCAAACTACAATTGCATCTGCATATGACCTACATTTAGTTGTGCAAAAGTCGACTTCCAATTGGAAGCATTAATTTATTTTGTTTCACTTGCCCAACACATTGGCATTGTGCAATATGTCACTAATTTCATTAGCAATAAGCCTGCGCTACGCTATGACTGTAGTCCAAAATAAATATTTTTGTATAAAATGTATATTAAATGAATTTATTATTATAACCTACAACTAATGATAAATTATGACCCTAAATGTTTTTACAATAGCTATAAGCGTACTGATTAAAAAGAAAGTGAGATATTTCATTATTTAAAGAAATATGTGTAATCTTTATAACATAAAAGAATTTTAAAAATGGTTTCATATTAATAAATAAATAGAGAGTACAATTTGTACTTTCAATTGTTTTTCTTTTAAATGTTTACAAGGACCTTTTCTTCAGTAAAACTAGTTCTCAATTTTAATATGCCTAACCAGCATTTATTTATTTTTCTCTTGTTTGCTTGTTTGTCTGAATGTTTTTATGATTCTCTGTCTGTCTGTTTCCTTATTTATTTGTCTATTTGTCTGTCATTTGTTTCCTGTTTCTCTGGATGTCTCTTGTTTACCCGTCTGTTTGCCTGTCTTTCTATCAGTATGTAAGTCTGTGTGTCTGTATTTGTTTATAATTTTTCTTCCTGTTCGTCTGTATGTCTGTTGTTTATCCGTTTATGTTCACTGTTTTCTGCCTGTCTATCTGTAAGTTAATCTGTCTGTCTACCATTGTTCATCCTGTTTCTGTACTGTTTACCCGCCTGTTTGCCTGTCCTTCTCTCAGTATGTCAGTATGACATTATATAATCCACATACACTACGAATAAACAGTGTTTATGTAAAGTGGATGTCTACATAAAATTAATAATCCATTTTACTTTTTCATACATTGCATTCGTAAAAAATCGATTTTGATATTATGACGGACTCCTCCGATTCTCCATATTCTTCTAATTTGGGGTAATGCAAAACCTATAAATAAATAAATAAATAAATATATATATATATATATATATATCACAAATATTAGTAAGATTTTACATACTTGTGTTTAGGCTGCGTCATGAAACAAATGGCCGTTATTTGAATTATAATTTCAATAATTAGTAAGATTTCACTGACTTGTCTTTAAGGTAAGAAATTTCACAAGGTTGAATGTTAGCCAGCACAAATTAACAAGGTCAAGTTCTCAGGCACTGCAGTTCCTCAAGGCTGAATTTGTTAGGTGCTGTAATTTCAAAATGAAATTGCTAAAGTAGCGCGTTTCCCTCAAAATAACTGGTATTTCAAAGAACAGTAGACCTCGCAGTAAGTTACAGTCTTAAGTAATATACAGAGCGCTCCACGATAGCGCTAGAAACTTTTTCCCGCCAACTTAAACAGTAACCGTAATACTTACGAAAGATAGATAGATAAAGGACCATCTTTATTGGGAATTTTCTGCTCTTTCTCCACGAAGAGGTCAAAATTATGATAGGTTTTGCCGTCCAGCCACTATTACTGAAAATAACATGCACTACGCCTTTCAGGCTTTATACAAGATATCAAATTTCAAAACAATCAGTCATTGGCCAGAACTGCGTATAGTCGTCATCATTGAATCAGAGGCAGTCATCTTGAAACAGAAGTAAATGAGGAAAAATCTTACACATATGTTACTTGGGTTTTATAGAATTTACCTTTGTATCGAATTTCAAAATAGTTGGTCAATACGTTTGGCTAATACTGCGTACACTCGTTATTGTAAATCAGAGGCCGCCATCTTGAAATGGAAATGAATGGGAAAACAATCTTACAACACTTCATTCGGACTTTATACAAAGTACCTCTGTACCAAATTTCAAAACAATCGGTCAGTGGGTATAGCCAAAACTGTGTAACAAACACGCAAACCAAATGCAGAATAGTCGAATTGAAACAGAGGCTACGCTTCGCTCGGTCAATAAGTAAAAGTAATTAAATTTCAAGTGATACATAAGGTAAACATGTGCGATTTCAAAGGTTTCAGTCTCACAGCGCTGAGTCCCAGCAATGCAGCCATCTTAAACAGTTTACAATCTAAATCGGACCCACAGCCTATAATAGCACAGATCAATCAATTAAGTGATTTGTGGCAAACACCAAAGGCGGAAATATTCTACAGGCTATTAGTTATAAATTTAGACTCGCCATATGTCCCGGTTTGACTGGAACAGTGCCGGTTTTTTGTTCTTGTTTCGGTGTCCCGGCTTTCAGAAGTCAAATATGGCAGGAAATGTTTTAAAAAAATGTTTAAAAATACAAAAATCTTAGCCTACATAAAAATACAAACTGTGGTGCAGATACGTAAAATTATTTGGCTGGCAATTAGTGATCAAATGCACGAACTGTTCAAAATAGTTAATAAATTTTGTTGGCAGTGAGCAGCAAACGATAGAATCGGAAGTTCCACACCTGTGCGAAGAAGATTGTTTTATTTTCGTTAATGAATAACTTGATGAAAAATAGAAGCGACAAGTTCGATGTGAGGGTCAACTACTAGAGTTTTAAAGTTAAGCAAGTTCAGCACTGCTGAGATCTGTATGATAAACATTTTTAAAATAGTATTTATATAAAAGTTATTTCTAATGAAAAGTATGCACGATTTGTAAACAAAAGTTTGGTTAGAACCTTCTTGTTACAAGCACTTGAGTATTTTTAACCAATACTTTTTTACGCACTGCGTTTTATAATCAATAGTCAAAGAAATATTTAGTTTTATTATGTTTAAAAACTATTAATTAACAGATAGATAACACTTTTCAAAATGTGTTTAAACGTTTTAGCAGTAAATAAAGTTCAAAAATTTCTCGGGGGGATCTTCTCGACTACTCCTAGTTAGGTGTTTCATACCTTCAATTCCAATCCCCGAATTCTTGTTCCGGTGTCTTCGGAAATATTGAAAATCTATAAATCCTTTATTTACTTTTTTTTGAATTGTAGACGAAAACGTTGTTTTTTCTGGCCAAATTGGTTGGGTCGTTAAAAAAAACTTGACTAAAAATATTAAACTCGCGTATTAATCAGGCTTAACTTTTAGTGTTGACAAATACGAAACGTTCTAAATTGTTTTAGAAAAGATACTTAAAGGTTAAGGAGCTTTGGTAGCCATTCACACCGCAACCAAAGGTACATTGTGCAAATATTAAAAGGCTTATTTTATAGGCACTATTTCAGTAGACTGGTTCTATCGATGAGTTTGAGCAGTTTACTGACTAGCTCATTCAGCTGGAGGTCCTCAGGGGCCTTAGAATGGATTTACATAAATGTCACATGCTTTTTTTCTTGTTCATTCACTATTAATGAGGTCATTAAGTTTCACAAAAAATTTAAAAATGAACTCTATGGATATTTTTGTGAATTGGTAGCTTTGACGAATCTCTTGTGTCATTTAATACTAGGAATACAATTTTGTATTTTATATATATATATATATATATATATATATATATATATATATATATATATATATATATATATATATATATATATATATATATATATATATATATATATATACACAGGTGTGTTCAGAAATTAACGAGAATTTTAATTTTTTGAACAAAATATTTATTTATTCTTCTACGTTGATGTTTTCGCCTTCAAAACAGTCCCCACTGGAGATTATGCACTTCTCAAACTCGATCTTTAAGATAGCCTTTAGTTCTTTCAGCGATGCGCTTTTGATGTCATCTACGGCTGTAAAACGCCGGCCCTTTAAGGTTATCTTTATTTTTGGAAATAAGAAAAAGTCACACGGAGCCATGTCTGGCGAATATGGAGGCTGGGGCATTGTTACAGTACTGTTTTTGACTAAAATTCACGAACAAGCAATGAAGTGTGAGTTGGTGCATTATCGTGGTGCAAAATCCATGAATTTTTTTTCTACAGATCCGTGCGTTTTTTTCGGATTGCTTCACGCAAACGGCGTTGAACTTGTAGGTAGTACTCCATATTGACCGTTTCACCTGGTGGCAGGAATTCATGATGTACTATGCCATTAATATCGAAGAACACAGTGAGCATACATAACATTCACGTTTGACCGCACTTGTCGAGCCTTTTTCGGTCTTGGTGAGCCAAAATGCCTCCACTGGGATGATTGAGCCTTAGTTTCGACGTCATATCCGTAAACCCATGTTTCGTCACCTGTTATAATACGTTTCAGTAATTCTGCATCGTCGTTGACTTCATTTAGTGACTCCTGAGCAACTTCCATTCGCCGCTGTTTTTGTTCAAAATTCAACAATTTTGGAATGAATTTTGCTGCCACGCGTTTCATACACAAAACATTGGAAACAATGTCATGACATGATCCAGTCAATATGCCAACATCATTAGCGACCTCTCTAATTGTGATTCAGCGATTGTTCATAACCATTTCTTTCACTTTTTCCACGTTTTCATCGGTTGTTGATGTGCTTGGGCGTCCAGGGCGTTCGTCATCTTCAACTTTTCACGGCCGTCTTGGAAACGCTTATACCACTCGTAAACTCTTGCTTTACTCATAGCAGACTCACCATAGGCCTTTGTTAACATTTCACACACTTTGTTACACTTTATTCCATTTTTTACGCAAAATTTGATACAAATTCTTTGATCCATTTCTTTTAACAAACGAAAATCGCCGAGCTCATAAAAACACATCTAACCTTAGTGGCTGTCACAGACAAAGTCAGCAATGAAAACAGATGAAAGTTTTATCATACTTCAAGGGCATGTATACCAACATAATAAAAAAAATGTTTGACAATCGGACTCTCCAAGCCCGCGAAATTAAAAATTCTCGTTACTTTCTGAACACACCTCGTGTGTGTGTGTGTGTGTGTGTGTGTGTGTGTGTGTGTGTGTGTGTGTGTGTGTGTATATATATTTATTTATTTATATAAAATATATTATGGGCTATATAATAAGATATATTATGGGCTTTTCAATGGTATTGCCACATATAGTATAATAGGCTGGTGAGCAGCATATTGTAACGCTCTCTTGCCATTACGTAATTTACAAAAAAGACTATTAAAAATAATTAATGATATTGAATTTTGAAAACATATACTAAAAATAAATCAGAATTATATTTTGACAACGTTGTTAAGAAATTATTATAATTTAAGCAATGAATTTATAAATAGTAATAGTATTACAAGGCGTAAGTCTATACAAATACCTACTGTATAAAGAAGCTAGTAAAAAAAATGTACTTTAATAGACTAACAAATGATCTAAAAACTCTTAATGTAAGAAAAGACATGCTAATAAATAAATTGAAAAAAATGGCTGCTCCTAAATGCACCGCTACCGTAATCAGTAATTAGAAAGAATAATATAGATATATTGGAACAAGTCATTGGTTGTTGTTTCTAAAGTAATTAGGTCTGGGAATTTGGTTTGGATTTAGTTCTTTAGTTTTAATTTTAAGATAAACTATGTATGATTTTGTTTTGTATTAAACTGGGCCCGTGCACAGGTAATATTACTTTCTATGGGAAATTTATACCAGTAAATAAATAAATAAATAACCCTTAATTGCAATCCCATTGGTACTTCTACGGGACAAATACTTCAAAGCTCGATGGACAAATACTTCAAAAAACAATAAAATCGGGACAAATACTAATTCTGACGTATCAATATTAACTATTGTGTACTAACCGTGTCTTTAACTACCAACTAGACGCAAATAATGCATAAAACTACTTTGGGACCATCTGCTGGTGTTGTCTACACGCGGCCACCTGCTGCCTGGGCCTGCAAGTAGCATGCGAATGGCTTGTTATAAAACTGTCAATCAATAACCATAACTGGTGCAAAACATTTCAAAAAATGGCTACAACTGATGTAAAACATTGCACAAACTCACTACAACTAGCGCAAAACATTGCACAAACTCACTATAACTAGCGCAAAGCATTGCACAAACTCACTATAACTAGCGCAAAACATTGCACAAACTCACTACAACTAGCGCAAAACATTGCACAAACTCACTATAACTATCGCAAAACATTGCACAAACTCACTATAACTATCGCAAAACATTGCACAAACTCACTACAACTAGCGCAAAACATTGCACAAACTCACTATAACTATCGCAAAACATTGCACAAACTCACTATAACTAGCGCAAAATATTGCACAAACTCACTACAACTATCGCAAAACATTGCACAAACTCACTATAACTAGCTCAAAACATTGTACAAACTCACTACAACTAGCGCAAAACATTGCACAAATTCACTACAACTAGCGTAAAACATTACAAAAACTGACTAAAATTGGTGTAAAACATTGCACGAATTTACTATAACTAGCGCAAAACGTTGCACAAACTCAACTACAACTAGCGCAAAACACCGCACAAACTCACTATAACTAGCGCAAAACATTGCACAAACTCACTACAACTAGCTCAAAACATTACAAAAACTGACTACAACTGGTGTAAAACATTGCACGAATTTACTATAACTAGCGCAAAACGTTGCACAAACTGACTACAACTAGTGTAAAACATTGTGCAAACTAGCTATAACTGGCGCATAATATTTCAAAAACTGACTAGAACTAGTATAAAACATTGCACAAAGTGACTATAATTGGCACACAACATTTCAAAACTGACTACAACTAGTGTAAGTCTTGTCGTTCAGTCAAGTTTTGCCATTGCCAGCGACTACAAATTTCATCGTTAATTCAGAGCCTGCCATCTAGAAACGGAAGTGAATAGGAAAATATCTTACACATAGGCTATGTCTTTCGCGCTTTGTACAAGGTATCTGTGTACCAAATTTCAAAACAATCTATGCATGTGTTTAGCCAAAACTGCGTACATCCGTCATCGTTAAAACAGGGGCCGCCATCTGAACAAAGGAGTGAATATGAACAAATCTTACACGTATGTCGGAGTAATATTGTATCGATACCAAATATCATATCAAATGCGATATCGGAACATCCCTATCCGAATGGGAGTTGGGAGCGTTCTCAACCCTCAACAGATTCCTGGTGTATTGGTGATAAGGAGTTGATAGGGAGATAGGTGGGAGAGGGAGAAATGAGTGAAGCCTTTACTACAGATATTCCAAAGTTTGCCATATGACTCACCATTTACTTGCTATCGTGCAAAACCGACGAAAATTTGTATTTTTAACATTTTATAGAAAAATTCTGAAAATTCAAGATGTTCTATCTTGGGAAGTATTAAAAACGAGAAATTTCGTTTTGGTCTCAAATTCTAGATAATTTACTATAGTTTATCGTCTACATTAGCCCAAGTGTGCACAATAGTCGGATGTTAAACACAAAATAAAAAACAAAACAAAAATTACTATAATTTAAAAAAGGTTCCTATAAATGTTTTTGTCACGTCAATACATTAGCTGCTTCTTTGGAAATATTGAGTCTTCTGAAAATTTAGCTTTTTTTCAAGATAGCGGCGTTGGGAGGTCGGAAACTTAGATTTTTCAATAGTGTACCACCCATATAACATATCAAAAATTGGAACTAGCCTAATTAATGCAACAATTCGGGTTTTGTAGTGACAATAACACTTGATTATTTGCCACAATAGACTTCATGATGCGTTTTGAGACCGTAATCCCATCTCGAAGTTTTTCTTGGCTTCCCTCAAGCAAAAGTCGTTATAAATAAATAAAACACACAATTTACACACAAAAACAAACATATTTGTGTTTAAAAAACATATGCGAGTTACGCACCATCGAATGGTTTACGATAAAATTTAAAAATATTCTACATTATTGAGTTTTCTATTTTTCCATTTAGAATACTAAACTTTAGCATTACCATTAACATAACTTAATGATCGAAATTATAACGTGTTCTCAAGCAACACATAATTGTTACTACAAATTTCTACAACGTGTGTAAAACATTGCATAAGCTTATCATAACTGGCGTAAAACATTGCACGAATTGACTATATTTAGTGTAAAACGTTGCACACTGAATACAACTGGTGCAAAACGTTGTACAAACTGAATACATCTAGTGCAAAAAGTTGCTCAAACTGACTACAACTGGTGCAAAACGTTGTACAAACTGACTATATCTATTGCAAGACGTTGCTCAAATTGACTACAACTGGTGTAAAACGTTGCACTAAACTGACTACATCTAGTGTAAAACGTTGCACACTGAATACAACTGTTGCAAAACGTTGTACAAACTGAATACATTTAGTGCAAAACTTTGCTCAAACTGACTACAACTGGTGCAAAACGTTGAACAAACTGACTATATCTAGTGCAAGACGTTGCTCAAACTGACTATATCTAGTGCAAAACTTTGCTCAAACTGACTACAACTGGTGCAAAACGTTGAACAAACTGACTATATCTAGTGCAAGACGTTGCTCAAATTGACTACAACTGGTGTAAAACGTTGCACTAACTGACTATAACTAGCGTAAAACGTTGCACACTGAATACAACTGGTGCAAAACGTTGTACAAACTGAATACATCTAGTGCAAAACGTTGCTCAAACTAACTACAACTGGTGCAAAACGTTGTACAAACTGACTATATCTATTGCAAGACGTTGCTCAAATTGACTACAACTGGTGTAAAACGTTGCACTAAACTGACTACATCTAGTGTAAAAAGTTGCACACTGAATACAACTGTTGCAAAACGTTGTACAAACTGAATACATTTAGTGCAAAACTTTGCTCAAACTGACTACAACTGGTGCAAAACCTACAAACTGACTATATCTATTGCAAGACGTTGCTCAAATTGACTACAACTGGTGTAAAACGTTGTACAAACTGACTATATCTATTGCAAGACGTTGCTCAAATTGACTAAAACTGGTGTAAAACGTTGCACTAAACTGACTACATCTAGTGTAAAAGGTTGCACACTGAATACAACTGTTGCAAAACGTTGTACAAACTGAATACATTTAGTGCAAAACTTTGCTCAAACTGACTACAACGGGTGCAAAACGTACAAACTGACTATATCTATTGCAAGACGTTGCTCAAATTGACTACAACTGGTGTAAAACGTTGTACAAACTGACTATATCTATTGCAAGACGTTGCTCAAATTGACTACAACTGGTGTAAAACGTTGCACTAAACTGACTACATCTAGTGTAAAACGTTGCACACTGAATACAACTGTTGCAAAACGTTGTACAAACTGAATACAT